>JAEQBH010000438.1:0-346116 GCA_016808115.1 Tetrastigma voinierianum | reverse complement strand
GTGGATAAATATTTTCTTTGTATTGCTCCGTAGCCGAACTTCACATATCACGATATAATGACCGATTGAGGGACTCGGGATCCCATATGGGATTTAAAACTCGCTTCCCTAGTTAGTTTAAGCGTAGTTTTTAATCTGAAAAATCGGGTTGGGTTTCTTTGCGTGATGTGGGCGACGCGGAGGCGGCAGGAACGCTAGGCCTATTGAGTCATGGATCTAGGTTTAAAGGCTACGATACTCCCAAACCCCTCACCTAAAGAAGCGGAATCTATGGGCCTTCGGAAAACGGCATTCTAGTTACAGGACCTCCAAAAACAGAGACTGATTATAGAGGTTGACGCAAAAAGGGACTTCCAAGAGGTCCCTGTGTGCCTGGGAAGCACTTTATGATTTCTCATGTACCTCGAACAACAAATACAGTTGTATATACTCTAGCAAAAAAGGCCCTCACATGGAATGACCGTAGAGACTAATGGACTGAGACACCTCGGTTTCTTAGGCATGTAATAGTTGAGGACATTCACTTTTCAAGGACATTCACTTTTCAACTATTTAATGCTAAATTATTTTACCAGATCAAAAGTATTTATTTAGTCTAAAAATAATTGATCAATAATCAAAAACATAATAAATATATTATAAAAATAATAATTTTATTAAACAAAAAGTATATCAATTCATAATGTGTGAAACATCTTACTTGTGATCCAGGAATTATTGATTGTTGTGAAATACCGAAATGACGCAAGGGATGAGATAAAACAAAAGGCCAAAGGTGGCGTTTGTTTTTGGTAGATATCTTTGAATATAGCTTTTGAGAACTGTCTTGACTAAATGCTTTATGCATTAAGTGATAAGTGTCATTTGTTTTTTTAAGCTATTTTTATCTGCAGTAAGGATTAAGTTGTTTGTTTTTACGTGTCACAAGAGCTAACATCTTAACGACTTAATATATTAAGAAAATTTAACTACATATTTTCAAATATCTAAAGATATCACATTTCAATGTCAATATTTAATATCTCATTTTAATACATGATAAAAGCTAAAATCACAAACCTTAATTAAATTAAAATATAATAATTCAAATGCATATTCATATATATCTAAAGAAAACATGAAAATTTAGCACAAATTTTGAAGCCTCTAAAGCCATCATATTTGATACTAATATTTAAAATCGCATTTCACACCATGATAAAAGCTAAAATGACAAACATTTGATGTTAGTATTTGATATTAGGTAGTTTCCATTTTGATCATAATAATTATTTTTATAATTTATTTTATTTAAAGTTAATAATAATAATAATAATTTATTATTATTATTATCCATTTTATTATGCAACACAATGAAAAGGTAAGAATAAATTTAAATAATACAAATGAATCATTATAAATACTTGGATTTTGAAAATTTATATAAAATCCTTCATATATCCATTTATCTTTAATAATGATTTGAGAAGAGAGGTGGGATGAGCAAAAAATATATCTACCAAAGTTATTTTGGTTTCCTGAGTGGAGAGGATTATATATATATATATATATATATATATATATATATATATATATATATATATATATATATATATATATATATATTATTTTATTCTAAACTTGTTTTATTTATCTTAAACTATCAAGAAATATATATATTATTTTTTTATTCTAAACTTGTTTTAATTTATCTTAAACTATCAAGAAAACATGTAACTTTCAAAATAATTTTACTTAACTTTATTGTGAATAATATTATAAAATCACGAATTTTAAAGAATTATATTTCTCTTTGCATACTTGAGAAATAGAAGAAAGATGGAAATAAGTAGTGAGCGATTTTGCATGGAAAATGAAAATCATGGTGGGAATATTTTTTACGAATGGAAAAGCGAAAAGTTTGTTTAATTTATTTTCAAAGGCTGGAGTGATAAATTAGTGAAAAATAAAAAAACAAATGGTGAATCTTGAAAGCAAAACTGCTTTTCGATATTGTTGACCAAACAGGGCTAAGATTGAAGATAGTTGGCTAGCTTCTCTCAAAATGTTCTATCAAACCCTTATAAATTATAGGACTACATTCTTATATATACTAAAAATACAAGAGAACAATTAAACTTTAGTACAATGGGCTTATAGAAGCAGGGAAGGAAGATAGAAGCACATATAATAATAGTAGTCAGTCAATATTGATAATCCCATAAATGAAACCTCATAATTAATGCACAAATATATAATTAAAATTGTAATATGATTATCATAAAACCATGATTAATAATTAATTTAACATTTTACTATATATTCATATATTTTCTTCAAAAAAAAAACTAATCTATAAATTTTAAGTTTTATATATATATATATATATATATATATATATATTTAACATTTTAAAAGAAAGAAATCATATGTAATAGGACTTTTAAGTCATTCAAATGATTGATGAATTTTATATTATTTTTAGTATTTTCTTTCTATTATTTCCTCACATTTTTTCTTGTAAATTTTAGGATCAAACTTATATTACTCTATCTTTGGTTATACTATATATATATATATATATATATATATATATATATATATATATATATATATATATATATATATATATATATATATATGTTAGAAATTTTATTTAATTGATTCGTATAATTTCGGTGACTAATTGTTATGTCGTCGTACACCGCGGTGATGATTAGTGTAGTATCCCAAGAATGATTGTAGATTGTAAACTCCTAAAATTAGATTACAAATTTAAAATTTAAGTATTTTAAGTGTGTTTTGTTATATTAGTAAATGTCTTAATAAAAGATATTTAATATTAGTAACTACCCTCTTCTGCCTTTAATAACATTTAATATTAGTAACTCTTACTCTTGTACTTTATGCTTGTTTAATGTGGTAACTCTTCCTCTTCCCTATAACTATATATATATATATATATATATATATATATATATATATATATATATAAAGGCGTAGAAAATACTTGAGGCTAGGGTTTGATTCGAGGAAGTCGAGGAATCAATCCAGTCATATATCGTGAATAGCGATTTTAAATGTTACGGATCGGCATAGGAAAAACATATATATTATTACTTAGGATATTCAATTCTCATTGATGGATTCTTCAAGTAAGTTTTCTTTTCATTTAACAAATTATGTCACTGATTATTAAATTGGTTGATTTAAATTGTTCTATTAGGATCCTAAATTGTTGTCGTTCAGAAAATTTTCAACAATTTTGGTATCGAGCAAGGTTTAATAGAATTCAATTACGATTTAGGGTTTATGAGAATTTGGGTATTTTCTCAATTAAAGTTAATTGTAGTTAATTGATGTTTAAATTAACTGTTTATGGCATAATTAACTTGGGTTTTTAATTTTGAATTAACATTTCGGTTGAATATTTGAATTGATAGTTCGACATTCATCGTGTGAATTCAATTGTTCTCAGAATTGTGATTTTAGATAGTTTTATATATAAATGTTCTTTGCTTAGTTTTGAGTGACCTTAATTGTCGATTCAAATTGTGATGAAATCGTGTTTGTCCGTGCGTCATTGATAGATCGCGCGAGATACGTGCTGTCAGTAGAAAAGAATTTATATGCATGTGCATATATGACTATCTGAAATTTCGAGGGTGTATAGGAAATCTTTTCACATAAAACCAATTTAATAATGTAGATGTTATATATTATTATTTGAGCTTTAAGAAATAGGTTTAATGAATTAAGAATAAAAGATATTAAAGAGTAGTCTTTTATATTATTAAACTTAATAATTTAAGTTTATAGTTTAAATCTTTAATATTTTAGTGAGTGCGTTAGTCTAAAGTGGCCCACTCGATTTCTGACCAAATGATTTTAAATAATATTTATAAATGTTTATTTAATCTCATCATAAATGACATTTAAGAATAACAGAAATATTTATAGTTATTAGCATGTGGTTATACGATTACCCAAAGGTAGATCTTACTCATGTTAATAACAATTGAAATGAGTTATGAACCTTATTTAATTAATATATAGTGTACATCCAGATGACTTTCTGTTAAATTAAATTTTGTGATTGACCTTATATGTTATATGAATGATGCATATTTGGTGATTGTTGGTTGTGTTTAAATTTACTTAAAAGGTGGGTTAAAATGCAAACTGTTTTTGAGTATATATATTATAGTCGGGTGTGGTTTTAAATTCAAAGTAATTAATATGTGAGATGTAAATGTTTGTAGCGTTTCTACAATGTGACGCAATGGTATCAGTTTAATGGAGCCAGGAACACCAGTAGTTGGATCGAATATGTCAGAAACAAATCTTTTGGCCTTTGGGACTCGATTCGGCTCTGGTGTGGATGAACCCAACAAGCAGGCCCGTCTTGGTTTGGAGGCGAGACGAGAAAATGTGGGAGGGGTGGGAGAGGTGAATAGGCTTATGATGACTTTCTTAAGCTTAGCATAGCGCCTAATGTTAAACCTTCCATTGGTAGAAATGTGAGGAATTTGTGCGTGAAATTAAGAAGTGTACTATGTGAGACATTATGGATAAATTAACTGTTCTTGCTCTTGTTAATGATTTATCTAATAGAGTACACCATGGCTAGTCAATGGAGGAACATATTAATCACATGGTGAATACCGGGCAGAGTTTGGATATGGATCTTGGTGGCCAGTGTTGGTTGGGTTTTACATTTGAAATCATGTAAGGGTGATGATTTGGCTTGATTTCGAACTTCTGACCAACTTAAGGAAAAATGGTCTCTTTCGGATACTAAGGCCATGCTCATGCGAGGAGGCAAAGCGAAAGGGAAGACCTTAAGGTTAAACTTCCCAAACTTGACTTGCCTAATATGACAAATCAAATCTTTAGTTCTAATTAGGCGGCAAAGCTCAGTAGAAATGGAAGAACAAGGAAACGGTATTTAAGGTGGCGGTAAAGGGCAAGGAGAGGGTTGAAAAGATTCTGAAATGTTTCTTTTGCAACAAACTGAGCCTGAAAGTAGGTGCCAAAAGGAAGGCATGGTTTGAAAGAGAGGTATACATTTTGTTCATTATGCTTTGAATCAAATCGATTGGGGTTTTCTTCTAATACTTGGTGGCTTGACCTTTGTGCAACCACTCATGTTTCTAATATTATCACGGGTTACCTAAACTTCCACGAATGCGGGAAGAAGTGGCTTTCTATTTATGGGAAACAGGATGAAAGCTAGAATTGAAGGTGTAGGGAACATATAGAGTTGTGTTAGATACGGGCTATTGCCTTGATCTAGAGAAGTGTTTATATGTTCCTGATTGCTCTAGAAATCTTGTTTCTGTTCTAGATTGATGTTTAGGATTTGATTTTAGGATTGGACATGGTTGTTTTTCATTGTATCATGGAGACAAGAACCTTTGTGATGCTTTAGTTCGTTGTCATATACTTTATATTGTTCAATCGAATTCTACTTTTATTAATTCTGTTTAATGTTGATGTTAAATATGATGTTGGTATGAAAAGGGTGCACTTAATGAGTCTTACGCTAACTTGTGGCATAAAGGCTCGGTCGTATATCGAAAGGATTTGAGACTAATTAAAAGCGAAGTTTTGCCTGATTGGATTTTCTGGAGTTGGAATAATACTTGTGGATTGCATTAAGGGTAAAAGCAAACCAAACATGTATCAGTAAGGCATTTGCCACAAGGGTAGTGGATTACTTGATTTAATACATACAGATATTTGGTCCTTTCGATCATGCAATCTTGGGGCGGTGAGAACAACTCATCAACTATTGAAGTGAATTACTCTAAATGCGTTGCCTTTATTTCTTGCGTGAAGAACTTCAAATCGGTTGATGTCCTTGAGACATTCATTTCAGAGGTTGAGGACAGTTAAATAGAAAGGTTAAGGTAATACGTTCCGATAGAGGTGGTAGATATTATGGAAAGACATCGGAAGTTGGACAAATTCCGGGCCCATTTAAAAACTCCTTAGTCAAGGGCATTTGTGGGCAGTATACAATGCAGGATCGCCACCTGAATAGCATAGCGGCGTAATCGATACATTGATGGAAATGGTAAGGGTAGTGAATGATAGTTACAGTACTTTGTTTCATTGTGGATGTATGCATTAAGGGCGGTCGCATACATATTAAATAGAGATTTACCTAGTAAGCAGTTCCTAAGACACCTTATGGGCTAGTGGACATCCTAGGAAGCCTAGTTGAACATCTTCACGTGTGAGAGTACATCAAGCGGGTGAATATAAATCCACATGAAAGAAGTTGGATTCAGACCATTAGTGGTTATTTCATTGGATATTCGAAGGTCGAGGTATAGATTCTATTGTCCTAACCATAGTAAAAATTGTAAGAGTCAGGAATGCTCGCTTCATTGAAAATGGCGATGTCGGTGGGGTGTGGGAGCGCGTGATGTGAGAGATAGAGAGTCATTGATGGACCAAAACCCATCAAATGATCCGCTCAAATTGAGTTCCTTATTGTATACGACCCTGAGGCATGAATATGGAACAACAACAAATGGATACTCAAGCCCGATTATGGGCATCATTGTTCAAGAAAGAGGAGGGAAAATGCTCAAGTTAATGAAACGATGCGACCTCGAAGAAATAGTATCAAGGAGGTCTACTAGAGAGAAAATATCGGCTATTTCGAATGACTATATAGTTTATGCACTTGAGCATGAAAGTGACTTAAGCATTGATAATGACCCGGTCTCTTTTGACCAAGCCATGAGCAGTGAAAATTCTGATAAGTGGTTAATGGCCATGAAGGAAGAGTTGAAATCCATGGATGATAATAATGTTTGGGAAATAGGAGTGCAGAAGGATTCTAAAAGAGTCGGTGTAAGTGGGTCTTTAAGACCGAAGTGAGACTCGAGAACTGATGTCGAGAGGAGTCTGAGAAGCCGGACTTGTTGCCAAGGTTACACTCGAGGATGGCATTAACTACAAAGGAGCTTTCTCTCCGGTTCTAGAAAGGAACTCTTTAAGAGTTGTAATGGCTTTGGTGGCTCATTTTGATCTTAGGCTTCACCAAATGGATGTTAAACGGCCTTTCTCAATGGAATTTGGAAGAAAGGTATATATGGATCAACCTCAAGGTTTGAGACCCTGAAGTAAAAGAAATGCGGTATGTAGGTTGAAGAAATCAATCTATGGATTAAAACAAGCTTCCGGACAATGGTATTTGAGTTTAATGATCACAGTATTGTCATATGGGTTTGTAAGGAAATGACCGTTGACTGGTGCATCTACATGAAGGTTGTAGGAAGCAAGTTCACCAATCTTGTGTTGTATGTAGATGATATTCTTCTTGCCGCTAGCAGTGATGCATTAGGTTATTACATGATGTTAAAAATTACCTTTCTAGTAACTTTGGAAATGAAGGATATGGGTGGGGCTTCCTATGTGATCGAAGTAGAAATATTTCGGGATAGATCCTGAGGAATTTTGGGATTATCTCAAAGGCTTACATCCAACAAAGTTCTAGAAAGATTTAAGATGAAATCATGTACACTTAGTCGATTCCATCCAGAAGGAGACAATTTTGATCACATCGATGTCCAAGAAGCGATTTGGAGCATAAAGGAAATGGATAATATTCCTTATGCTTCTTTAGTTGGGGAGTTTGATGTATGCTCAGACACATGCAGGCCGGATATAAGCTTTGCGATCGGTATGTTGGGTCGTTATCAATCAAATCCTGGATTATTTCATTGGAGTGCAAAGAAAGTTTGAGGTACTTGCAAGGCACTAAGGATCACATGCTCTCACATATAGAGAGACACTAGTAACAGGGTTGTTGGTTTACTGGGACTGAGGCTATCTTGGATGTAAGGATTTGAAAGTCCACATTTGGCTATTTGTTCCTTCTAAACGATGGAGCTATCTCATGGAAGAGTAATTAGCGATGTGTTTGCCTTCCACTATGGAGGCTGAATTTATAGCATGCTTTGAAGCTGATTCAATCGTTGTGGCTGCGCAATTTCTTTACAATGGTTTAAGTATCATTGGTACCATTGCTAAACAAATGAGGATTTATTGTGATAATACGGCGGTGTATTCTTCTCTAAAATGATAGATACTCAAGGGTGCCCCAAACATATGGATTTAAAGTATCTATACATCCAAAGAAGAGTGCAAAAATCAAAGAGTTCAAATGGTACACATTGGCACCCTTGATATGATTCTTGGATCAGTTGACTAAAGGACTAGCTCACAAAACATTTATTGGCCATATTAATTAAAATGGGAGTAGTGGCAGAGTCCTTGTATATCGGATGATTGGTCATACATGTATGAATTTATGTTTTAGCACGTTTATGTTTTGATACTCTAGATATCGATGTTTGTTTTGGATTTTGCTTATCTATGAATCATATTTCAGTTATGCATATTTTATTATGATTATAGATATTAGGTCTTATTTAATACATTTATTAAGGATAAGGTATTTTTCGGGTGTTTACCTTATCAAATTGATTGTTTGAATTGAATTGACTTGCCTTGATACATGGAAGGAATCGAGGCGTTTGTCGAGACTCGTGGCCATCATGGTCAGTCCGATTTAGTTCTTGAAGTTGTGACTTATATATATAACATTTTAGAAAGTGAGCTCTGAGTTATGTTAATATATGTTGTATACTAGTCGTATATGAATCAAAGTGGGGAGAATGTTAGAATTTTGAATTTCTAATTGATTCATATAATTTAGGTATTGATAATTGTTATCGTCGTACACACGGTGATGGTGTAGTGTAGTATCTAAAGTGATTATCAGATTGTAAATCCCTCGTCTTAGATTCATTAAAATTTAAGTATTTAAATTGTGTTTTGTTATATTATTAAATATCTTAATAAAAGACATTTAATATTAGTAACTCTTCCTCTTCCACAACCTTTAATAACATTTAATATTAGTAACTCTTCACTCTTCCTTGCCTTTATATATATATATATATATATATATATATATATATATATATATAATATTTATATATATATATATATATATATATATTCTTTACTATATATATGCTATATATACTCTCAAAGGCATAAACTTCTGACTTCCAAAGTTTGATTTAGAAAGTCAAGAATCCAAATCAAATCCCTTATATCATCAAGGCGATTTTAAGTGTTACGGATACATGGGAAAAACATATATATATTATTACTTGGGATATTCAATTATATTGTGATGGATTCTTGAGTAAAGTTTCTTTTCATTTTAAATAAATTATGCCATGATTGTTAAATTAGTTGATTTAATTGTTCTATTAGGATCAAATTGTTAAGGATCGTTTAGAAAATTTTCAACAATATATATATATATATATATATATATATATATATATATAATATGAAAGCAGACGGAAACAGACTCTTGTCTTTCACATGGATTATTATAGGTTTCTTTAACACTTTTTGAAAATTTTTGTAATTGTGTTATATTATTTTTACGTATTTTCTGAAAATTATTTTAATAATAACTATACAAATATGTAAAATAATTAAAAATAATTATTATTAATTTTTTTTTTTTTGGAGGAAAAAACCCCTTGAGCGTGAGGAGCTACTCGAAGGAAGCTAGTGTGTTGGGTTTAGCCCGGAGACTTACTTGCCAAAGACAACGAAATTACTATAAAAATCGAAAAACCCTCCCAAAGGGATCATCTTGAGGCTTTAAAACCGACCAAAACCCATGAGAAGAGAGTAAATTAAAAGCATACATATAGTAAGAGCTCTTATTAGTGAAACACTTGGCGGCTTGTGATCACAGACGAACGAGTCCTATGTTCGCCTTCAACGTAGTATCCACGAAGAAAGATGCAGATAACCTCAAGGAGGCCAGGATAATGATGAGAGCACGTGGAGTTAGAATCAAAGTACAAGGATATGCTTTAAAAATGTCGATTTAAGGCGATCATAAGGCAAGGGTGAAAAGCTTTAAAGAGGCATTAGATAGGCTTGTGAAGGAGTTTATTTAGATTGACAACCTTTAAAGAAGAGCCCAGGTAATTCAAGTCTTTGAAGGAAATTGGAGCTAACAAGGAAGTTCAAAAGTGTATAAATATCATCATGGCTATTGATGGAAATAATCCATATGATTTTGGCAATTAAGAGGACTAGAAAATCAAGAAAAATCATATATGACCTATTTTGGAAAGTTTAATTGCAATATGTATGATCGGACTTACACTTGGTGTTGTGCAAGTCATTGGTTGTCAGATAGTTTATTATGGTAAAAATATCAAGGTTGGGTGTCCAATAGAAAAATGACAATTATCTTCATGTTGCTATTTTCCTTTTAGAAGATTTGCTTTTAGGAGTTGCTTTATTTAATTTAGAAAGTTTTGTTTTAAGTAAAAGTAAAAGTTGCTTTATTTGATTTGAAGACTGGGTATATATATACCCCCTTATTGCCAGTCTTTTGATGACTAATTTGATGAATAACAATTATTTTGTGAGGTTTTCTTCACTTTATGGTTCTTGTGAGAACTTTTGAGCTAATCAAGGTTAATTCATATAGTGTTTCAAACTTTGACTCTGTTCTTACATAATCAAGGGGACAGGGGTTACTTCTTTGTTCTTACGGCTTTTGATTCCATATAACCAAGGGGATAGAAACAACATCTTTGCATAATACTCTTGATTCAATATAGTCAAGGAGACGGGGCCATTGTTCTAGATTGTGTTTGAAGATCCTTGGAGTAATCTGCAACAATTGGTGGATCTCGAAGCGACAAGCTGCGAGGTTATCAAATAAGAGAGAGATGTAGGTGCTAGCCAAGATCAAACTCAAAAGAGGGGTGTAAGATGAAGAGATTTTGACACTTAAAACTCTCTCACACACTATAGGGGCACTCTTCTCAAGAACAACTCTTAAGAACTCCTTCATATTTCTCAACCTTTAAGGTTGTATTAAATGGGTTTTTCGATAACAAAGCCTTTTATAGGAAAAACCTAGCTCATCAAGCAAACCAAAGGGCTTTCATTAGAAGTAGGACTCAGACTACATACACATCTACATGCACTATGGTGTACCATTAGACACAAGCCCATGGATAAACCAAATACCATCATTAATATCTCGATAGATCCTTTTTGAAACTATAATAAACTAATCCCCATGGCGTTCCTTTCATAATTAATTACACTTAATTTTGAATCAATCGAATCATTTATATTAACTCCACACCTCCCAAGTGGCCAGCTGACCCATTAAGTTCTTAATTATGTTGGCCCTTGATATAACTCTTAAATCCAAGCAAGTCTGACGGAGTTTAACCTTTTTATATGATCCTAATTATTAGAAGTCGGTGGCGGTCTGAAACCCGCTGGAGCATTTACTACATGATTCGTCCTTTTTCTATCCCTACCTACTCGGTTTAGAGCCATGGAAATGAGTGTAGCTCAGCATTGAACTAGCTATTCACATCCTATTTCAAGTAGTATAGTTTCTGTACTGACCACAGGACTTATTACTCATCATTCATGCCACTAAAGATACTCTTCATGACATTTCCACTATAGCCCAGGAGATTCCCGGAGTAATGAGGAATTCTATGAGGTCATGGGTATTATCTCCCTTTATTGAGAGTGGTGAATCCTCTATTGACTACTCAATTACCTTCGAACACCTTAAGTTGTAAATGATCATCAACATGTGAGCGACCTTTGAGAGACAACATGTAACACCCCAAATTATATCCTAACAGTTTTATAACATGTTTAAGGTATAATAAAAGTAAAAGTATATTTTTTCGGAATAAAGTAAAGATAAAAAAAAAACAAGAACTTGGAATTAATACAAAATTTAAAGGTAAATTAATAATTTACTGATTCAGGACCCAAGGGTCATAATTTAATAAGTTTATATGCCAAAAATGGAATATGCATAAGTTAAATTAAGAATAATAGAAGATGAGAGCTATTGTAAAAATATTATAAATTGATTTGCAAATATTAGAGAGTTGGAAGACGAGTGAAATAAAAGGGGATAGACCAAAATAAATATCTCATTTGAGTGTTGGAGAAAGAGAGAGAGCAAAAATGGATAAGAGAAGAAGGGAAGAAGAAGAAGAAAGAAAGAGGAAGGAAAAGAAGATCACGGATATGGATGCTAGTATGGAAGTCTAGTGTTTTTTTATGGAAGTCTAGTATTTTTGTGAAATTACTTTGTTTTCTATCATACGCATTAAGCGGACTTTAGGTAGTTTTGGGTTGAAAAGGGAATTTGACAATGAGTCATACGGTAAATTGTAGCCACATAGTGAAGCTTGATGTTAGACTTTTGAATTTCTCGATTCGGACCTTTGGAATGATTATGGTCGTTTACTCCTGAATAGTCCCTGTCGGCTAGTCGAGTGACGCCATTTAGTCAGTCGGCCGACTAGGTCGAACCGACTCAGTGGGTTTGACTACCCCTATGTGACCTCCAACTTTGGAAAGTTATAACCAACGTGAAGCTGGTTGGTGTTGCCAGATTCTATAGAAAGCCCATTGAGTCAAGATTCTAGCCATGTGTCTGTGGATGGCAGTGGGTACTGGAGCTGGCCGGCAAGGGTAGGTCGGGTAGGATAGCCGGGTAGGGCTAGCTACTCATGTGAGACCTCCAACTTGGAAGGTTCATGCTTCCTAGCCAAAGTCCAGACTCAGACTTTGGGATGTTCTTGGACTCTATCGGCTTATTGAGTCAAGATTCTAGCCACGTGGCCTGGAGGGCAGTGGATGCTGGGCCTGGCTGAGAGGGGCTTGGAGTCAGGTAGGGGTAGTCGGTGGGTCGGCTACTCATGTGAGACCTCAACTTGAGGAAGGTCATAACTAACCGTGAGACTCCGTTTCGAGTGTTCTTGGACTCTATGGAAAGCCCGTTGAGTCAAGATTCCAGCCATTTTTATGTGGAGGGCAGTGGGTACTAGAGCTGGCCGGCAAGGGAAGGTTGGTCAGGGCTGGTCGGGTAGGCTAGCCGGGTAGGGCTGGCTACTCATGTGAGACCTCCAACTTCAGAAGATCATAACTTCTTCGTCCGAACTCCGTTTCAGGTGTTCTTGAACTCTATGGAAAGCCCATTGAGTCAAGAATTCATCTATATATAGCTTGTTAAAATTGGAACTCATATTAGGTTCTGAAATCACAAAAAAATGAAGTAGGTTAAGCGTAACCATAGTTATTTATGCATATAAAAGAAGTTGAAAATCAGAAAGATTCGAATAGATGATTATGCGTATAGCATATGATTCTGGGATGATCATAATTATTCGGGAATATGGGATATGTGCGAACCTAAAATACACATGGATTATGCCTTAGAACTTGATAGAGGATAGATAGGCATGCACATTAGGAAAAAAAAACAAGTCTACGACATCTGAGATCAGTTGGCCTCGTTTGGGTGCTGCGCTGTGAGGCCACTTATAGATAGTCATTGTCTCACACAATGATAACAAACGCCTTGAGCCCTTATAGACCACTATTTACTTACAGTGAGTACAGCGTGCCAGACATATAGTTTCCTTTATCCACTTCTAGGGTTTTTGCAGACATGAAACATAAAAGAAAATGACAAGTATATGTAAAGAATATGATATGATATGAGAAATATAGCTCTGCTATGCGATGATAGTATCTGATTCTGAGAATAAGAAGTAAAGTGAATGATGACATGAAAAGTATATGAAATATGATAAAGAATAGAAACATGTTATGAAAAAGTAGATATGAGAAATGGATAAATATATATAAATGTTATATTTGCCATAAGTATATGTGTGTAAGTGTGATGATCCATTACTTTCACAGATTAGATCCATATGTGTTTATTCTCTAAAGCGTAAATCATAGCAGTTGTTTCATCAGTATGAAATTTTAGGAAACATAAGCAAGGAGAGTCGGACACTGCATTGTGACCCGAGAATTCGATACATCACTAGGTGCCCACTGGAAGACCATTTGGTATATTTTTGTATATGTGGTTTTGTTTTCTTTTGTAAACAATGTAAATATTGTAAATGTTGAACACTTCTATATATGGAGCTTGTATATATTTTGTAATCATTTGCTACGAATATAAACACTAGGGACCACAAATATTTAACATTATATAAATGAACAAACAAGGGTTTATAAGTTTAAAAAAAAAAATGACACCCTCACTTGACAGTAATGTAGAGTTGAGGCATCACATAACAAAGGAATAAAGTGAAATACATAATCAACATCAAGATATCATTGAGCACCTCAGGTCTTAGGGTACTTGCAAATTGAATTATAATTGAGACTATCATCTACATGTAAATAGATATGTAATTCATATGATTCTTATAAATGTGACGGGTTTCGATGTACTTAGCTACTTTTAAGCGACATCCACATGTTAACTTTAATCAACTCCTTAACTTCTGATTTATAGATCCTCTTGCTCCATCGATCAAGGAATATAACATGTGCTAGTCTATCCGGATCAACAATGTATAGTCTCATTGATCCTAGGACTAGGAATAATTTAAATACTAATATAATTGTACATGATAGAAATTTTATTATCATGATCTCATCATGGATTTCCTTCATGCTATGTTATGTATAAGTGGACTTCATTAATTGATTAAAGATCTCTATCAATTCATATTAAGTAAAGGCGATTAAATTAATAGAGATGTCTTTTATTCATAATAATAGAAAATTATAAGTGGCAGTATGGCCTTTAGACACTTCACAAACATGGGACCTCCACTTACGCTTGCAGCTCGGCCGACCATGCGACTTGTGATTGCCTAGGCAGGGTTCCCATTTTCAATTTGGATGACACACCTAATTCCCATTTGATGAGAATCAAGAGAACAAATTATTAAGCTTCAAATGCAGATTGACCTATTACAAGAGGAAGGGTCAAGAAGTTTCAAAGGCTACTTAAATGAATATGGAAAGTTCATTTGGAGCCCGACCCAGGCATTACAAGAAGAGTTCAGGCCAAGTCAAGCCTTTGGAGGAATTAGAGCCCATAAAAAGTCAGATCATAAATATCGTAAAGGCTAATGATGGTGATCATCCACACAAATTGGGTAATTAAAGGGACAAAAGAAATGGGGACATTCGTGTTTAAATCTAATTATGCTCAATCGGGAAGGCTTATTTTGGAAGAATTTAGATTTTGAATTGAGAGACTTAATAGCTTTCCATTATGAGGCAAATCATCAACTATCAATTTGGTCTCTTTTATGGTTGTTTTTTGTCAAATTGATATCTTTTATGGTTAAGAATAATAAGGCTATTTTATGGTTGTTTTTGTCAAATTAGTATCTTTGGTTAAAATAATAAGGGTAGTTTCCAATAAGGATAAGGATAATTACCTCCTTGTTGGTTTGAAGTAATTTTCAATTTCATTTAAGTAAGTTGGGATTGTCAGTAAAATTTTCAGCAAGTTTTCCTTTTCTTTCATAGTCCTTATGCTATTTCAAACTCTATATATGGGCCTTTGATGTAAGCTTTCAAACGACTTGAATGAATTCAATACTCTTTGTGAGGTTTTCTTCTCTTCCGGTTCTTGTAGAACTTTTGAGCCTATCAAGGTTAATCCTTGTAATTGCAGAAACGCTACAGCTCTTTGATTCTTCCATAATCAAAGGACGGGGTTCTAGGTTCTTTACTTTGTTCTTACAGTTTTGGTTGTCTATAACCAAAAGGGACGGGGACACTACACTATACTTACATCTCTTGATTCAATATAGTCAAGGGGACGGGGTCATTTTCAGTAGTGTTTGAAGGTCCTAGGGATAATCCGCATTGTTGGGTAGATCTCGCAACCATGAAAGCATACGGGGTTCACATCATTTGGTATCAAAGCTTCAACATTCAAACATCTTTTCGGTATCTTCTTATCTTATTATTTGTTATTACATTCAACACAAAAATAAGTACTACAAAAAAAAAAAAAAGGAAAGTACTAAAAAAAAAGAAAAAAAAAGAAAGAAGAAATCATCAAAAAAAAAAGAAAAGAAGATCACATACAGGAAGTGCAGTGAGGTTTCTTTATAATTCAATCCTTTGATTTGATCATGTCTTCGAGAATTGATCATCGAATAAGGAGGAGGGTGGACCAGATCAACCCATACTACATACAATCCCAAGAACACTTTACAAGATTTAGAGATTCGAATAATGGCGGTGAGATCGGGATTCGAACAAAATGGGCGATGTTGAGGCAGTCTTATAGTAGACAAGAGAGGTGTGTTGCAGCAACCTTGAATCATGAAGAGCTTGAGAATGAATTTGAAGATGAAGATGAATATCCAATGGAAGGAGAGGTGTTGGTGAGAAGGCATGTTTCGAGTGCCCAAGTGAAGGAGGATGCCGCAACAATATGGGAACATGTTCCATACATGCTGCCATGTTAATAATAAGGTTTGTAATTTGATTATTGATGGTGGGAGTTGTGTTAATGTTGCTAGTGCTTTGTTAGTAGAGAAGCTGCAAATTATAACGCTAAACACCTTAAGCGATATAAGTTGCGGTGGTTGAAGACGATTGAGGAAGTGAAGGTGCAAGCAAGTGCTTGTGTCATTTCAATTGGGAAGTATCATGATGAGGTTCTTTGTGATGTTGTCCCTATGTATGCTCTCACATCTTGTTGGGTAGGCCTTGGCAATTTGATAGGAGAGCCAACTATGACGGTTTCAAGAATTGTTTTAGTTTCATGAAGGACAAGAAGCTTGTAACTCTTGTACCATTGACACCCCAGCAGACAGCTTATGAAAGATCAAGTGAGGTTAATGCAAAGAGTGTGATTAAAAAGATTGAGAAAGAGAAAAAGAAAGAAAAGAAAAACAAGAGGAAAAAGAAATTGAGAAAAGGAAAGAGCCTTGAAAGAAAAAAATAAATGTGAAGACAGAAAAGAAGAGGTAACAAAAAAGATGAGGAAGTGAATAAAGAAAAAGAAGAGGAAACAAAAAGAAAAGAAAAGAAAGTTTCTATACAAAAAAGAGTGAGATCAAGAGTGCTTTTTATTCTAACAAGCTTATGTTTGTACTTTTGTACAAAGAGACGCTTAACGATCTTGATTCTTCTTTGCCTAGTGTTGTTTCTTCTTTGTTATAGGAGTTCGAGGATGTATTCCTTGGGGATGGTCCTAGTAGTTTGCCACCCGAGGAGATAAAGGAGCTTCAATGCCAAGTGGAGGAATTGATTAGTTCATGTGTTTTACATGTACTACTTGTACCTAAAAAGGATGGTTCATGGAGAATGTATATTTATTTTCGTGCCATCAACAACATTATGGTTAAGATTCGAGGACGAATCTTTTCAAGGAAGGGGGTAGTGATGAGAATCAAGAACCAGATCCGCTTCAAATGCCGATTAAGTCTTAAGGAAGGGCGAGAAGTTTCAAAGGCACTAAATGGGCTCATGAAGGAGTTCAGTTAGGCTTGACCCAACATTACAAGAAAGTTTGAGCCAAGTCAAGCCTTTGGAGGAATTAGAGCCTGAGAAGTCAAAGATCATAAATATCACATCAAGACTATTGATGGTGATCATCCACATGAATTTGGTAATTAAAAAGGAGACCAAAAAAACTGAGGAGACCGTGTTTCATCCATTATGCTCAATCAGAGCATTTTTGGAAGAATTCGACTTTTGGTCAAGACTTGATAGCTTTTTCATTATGGGCAAATCATCGACTATCAATTGGTCTCTTTTATGGTTGTTTTGTCAAATTGATCTTTTATGGGTTAAAGGCTATGAGGTAAGTTTCCAATAGGATAAGGATAATTACCTCCATGTTGGTTTAAGTGAATTTTCAATTTTATTCAAAGTATGTTGGATTGCATCAGTTGCTGAAATTTTCAGCAAATTTTCCTTTCTTTCTTAGTCCTTAGGCTATACCGGAAACTACATATAAGGGCTTTTGATATAAGCTTTCAAACACAACTTGAATGAATTCAATACTCTTTGTGAGTTTTCTTATCTTTAGTTCACTTGTAGAACTTTTGGAGCCTACTCGAGGTTAATCCTTGTAGTGCTAAAACCTCGACTCTTGATTCTTTCATAATCAAGGGAGACGAAGGGCGAAGGCAGCTACACTACATTTACGGCTCTTGATTCAATGCTAGTCGAGGACGGGGTCATTTTTAGTCATTTGAAGGTCCACAGGAATAATCGCATCATTAGGTGGATCTGAAACCCTGAAAGCATGCATTTGTAGGGAATCCTTATTGCACCATCAACATTACACTTTAGGGTACTTGTCGCAGGTCTGCTCCATCTAGTGAGAGTTGATTGGTGGGTATGGTTGTCTGCTGGATGATCTGTCCTTGCCCAACGCCATGCTCTCACAAATTCCCTCCCTTGCTGAATTGTGGCCATAGGAGGAAGACTATGTCTGGACCAGATCGTGGCATTGCGCTGCTTCCAAATGGTCCATAGGGTAGTGCCTAAGCTTCCCAGTTGCTCCATGTTAAGATGACTAAAACCAGAAAACATGGTTGTTGCCAAGTAATGGTCTGTGAAGGAACTAGTGTTGATAATGTTGTTGTCGTGGTGAGCCTTGGCATGGCTACAATTTAGTAGCTTATGGGTGATTGTTTCAGTATCATGATGGCATATCGGACAGCAGGGGGTTTCTGAACCTTTCTCATGGATTTGCCTTAGAACGGTAGGCATCCCATGCAAGCACACCACATAAATATTTTGTTGCGCCGTGGGAGGTTGAGGTTGTAGATGGTAGGCCAATATCTTGGGATACATGTAGGATCTAGATGGGTTCGTGCTTGAGGTTGCTCACATGCAGTTTCTTGAATACATTCCATTCTTTCGTGGTGCGGATGACTTGGTCCTTCCACTACTGAGGCCGGGGTGTTTGTAATGGCGGCAACATCTCTCTGGGACGGAGGAGAGGCCTCAATATCCCACTCACAGTGTTCAGGGATTAAGATCTGACCATTAGACCTCTAGCCCTTCAACTGGAGGGGTGATGAGCTGCATATTAATGTCTTCCTTTAGCCAAGCATCTGTTATATAAATATCAATCCAGCAGCAACAGATAAAATAATGTAGATGGCAGCTGCAGCGAGGATGATGGGCAGCAGCAGCAAAGATGATCAGTGTTGTATGCGTGTGGAGCAATGAGAGCGGGTTGTGGGCGGCGAGCGTACGAGGTGGTGTGGAAAGCGGCGTGATTATGGCGCAAAAATGCTTGTACTTGTAAACAATAGCTGGAATCTGATGATCTAAGAACCGTAATGTGAGGGCTGAGGTGTGTATAGCTCTTGTCCTTAGATTCTATTTCCCGAGGATCAACGGTCCTTGAGCTAGGAGGTCTGGATCGAGGCAATGAAAGGAGGAGAGCATTGCGGTAGAGAGGAAAATATGATGAAGAAGATCCCTTTTTTCAAAGCTAACATTTGATTTTATAGAGCCTTGATTAGTTATTTGTAGCGTTAATAAAATTAAATGGTATAAACGGAGTTTGAATTGACAGACTGTTGTAATTAAAACACAAAAGCAGTTCTATAGGAGTTAATAAAATAATTCTATTATAACATGCACAAAGCAGTTCGACTTTGAATTCCAAATACAAAGCGGTTGTTTTATATTTAAGCACTATTACTTTGATTCAAGAAAACCTTTTGGTATTTATTGCCATTTTATGACTTCAAAATCGATTTGATTTTAAAGGCTTCGAGGCTTCCGGGTTCGTTAAATTGCCAGGAGCAAAAGCAGAAGATATGTCCACTGGTTTTATACCTTGGGGCAAAATCCACTGATTTACTACTGGACTCAGACTTCGGCCGTTTCTTGTGCGCTCGAGGCCTCCCTTTTCTCAATCCATGCATGACCCATAAATGGGTTTTAATATATAAAACTCAAAATAAAAATGCATAACGACATGTGGGACACAACTTTTGTTTTTGTTTTTTATTAGAAAAACCCTATTGTTTACATGACATCCTGCCATACATTGTATGGAGTGCCAGCTCTCCATTACCGTCGCTGTTTCTGAAGGGCTGGATTTGTGTTGACCATATCTTCTTTAGCATGTGAAGCTGGGTTAGAACAAATAGTTGAGCAAAGAGGTTCCCATTGGAAAATATGTCCCATGGATTAATCTACTAGCTAGGTGTCTTGAGTTGAAACCAATTCCCGGTCGTGTTTGTAAAATAATAGATTTTCTGATACATTTCATTGATAGGGTTTTAAATGCTGCAAGATGATTGAGAGACTATTTTAGTAAACATGTAAATGGTAAGGCTAAAACTAAGCTCTTTGTACAATTACATACGATTGGTCGACCCAGTGCAAAGGCTAAAAATTAAACTCTTTGGCCCACAATTACATACATTTTCATTATCTAAACTCACCAAGTCAAAGCGGCACAGACTATTGGACATGGTTGAAGCTAGACATACTCTATTTTGATTTGAATAGGATCCCTCACATACTGCTTCCCTTATCGCCATGGTTGAGCTTCCATCGTGAGAGACCAGTCTTGTTACGTATGATTCGATGCGTTGTCTTGACAATGGCATTGCATGGATCAACTATTTGGTCTTGAGTATGCATGTTTAACTTGGAAGCTTCCTTTTATGCACTAAGTCATGCACAAAGTGAAGGTCGATTTGAATATGTTTCATCTTGCTTGAATGATTGGCTGGTTAAGCGAGATGTGGCTCAGAGATTATCAAGCTGAGCAGGGAGATTCTGTGACTGGAAATGCTAGTTCCTTGAGAAGAGTGAACAGCTTACATTGTCTCGAAGGCTACATGATGGCTAGTGCGGTATTAAACTATCTTGCTTAGATCATGCAGCTAAATTTATTGCCACAAAATCAAATGGATTAGAGCCAAAACGAAATATAAGCGGGGATTGAAACGTCACGGTCATCCACATTTCAGCCAGATCAGCATCAATTATGTTCTTAATATGGGAAGTATGTGATCTGAATGTCTCATGAAAATAGGTTTATTTTCAAATATGTTTGCTTTTGGTTGCTGTCAGGTGATTGCTGAATGGCTTGCTTTTAAATATTAAGAGATGGGCATATACAAATTTATAAGTTACTTGCAAGGACTATTATCAATCCGACAAAGCAAAACTTTTATTAAATAGAGCCAATTTGGTGTATGTGAAAATATGGCTTGAGGTGAATGTAGTATTCACTAAAAGCTGTTTGAAACAAAAGCAAATTATACTCAATGAAATAGAAAAGTATTACCAACACTATTTTGTAGATGGTCATACAAAGTAATAAAGTGGACTGCAGAATTAGGATATCATTATAGAGAGGATTTGGAGACTCTCTAGTTGAATTTGAACATGATTACAAGGGCTCTTCAGTATTTGAAGGCCAGTAGGATGTGGAATAAAATCAATTTGAATTAAACAAAAAAATGATTTAAACTAATTACAAAATCTACCAAATAAATGACTACTTATTCTCACATTAAACGTTTATGAAGTCACTAGGGATGGGGATAATTATTTACAAAACAGTTTGCATTTCCTTGAAAGTACAACATTTGTGAGTTGAATGTTAGATTTGTCCAAGGAAACAGTAACAGTATAACTCGGGACTCTATCACAGCACATTTCCTTATAACATATATTCACCCCAGAGAGTGAATGATTAAACAATAACATAAAATTTGGCATTCTTTGGATTGATTTGTTTTCTTTTGATCTTATGGCCAATTTACTTGGGGTGAAGAATTCTTATACAGCAGTAGACGGGATAATCTGAGCCTTCTCGATAATTGATACATCTAGATCCTTAGATCAATAAATTTTATATCTCCTTGATTATATCACTTTGCTGCTGCGGGATAAGAGATCATTTTCATGGAGCAAGGAGAGGCATATAGACAAACTAAACAAATACATATCTAAGTAAATCCTCACACCACTTGAGTAAATTAGTGATCTTATCAAATGACACCCTGAGTTCTAGTGGATTAGAGATATCTTGTTCTAACATTTACAAAGATGTAATCTTCTCTCTCAGGAATCTCCATCTCTACTGTGTCACTCAGAGAGGCCTCCTGAATCGAGCAAAGATCTGACTCTTTTTGGTATAAGCTACTAATATTCCGAGACAATTCATTATATGAACTATACCAATTATATAAATTCAGTTTTCAAACCCTAAAATAACTAGAAAAAACTACAAATGCAGATGTTTAAAACTTCAATTAATACAACCTGAAGATTAACAATATTCCCATTCTTTGGGTTCAAATAATATGATCAAACTAAAAGTAGAATGAAGAGAAATCAAAGAGAAAGAAGAGAAAAAGAAACCCATATTTGAACTAAATCTTCACACAAACAGTGTCAAGCTAGAACTATAAAGTACACAACTTTTAAAAATCTCACTTGATGAAATAAAAACAAGCAGCTTGTTCTGAATCCCATTAAAAATAAAAATCTACAGTAAAAACTAAGAAAATGAGCAGTTTAAGAGAGAAAAACATGAGAACATCAGATTTTGCTTCAATCCTTGTAGACCTTAGTGAGAAATGAGTCTATTATAAACATAAGAAATCTATCTTCATTAGAAACAAATACCTTTCTAAAAGCTTGCTCTGAATCAAACAAATAAAAATCTCTGGAAAAACTGGAAAAATGGGCAGTCTAGAGAGAAACCCTGAGGGGCTTCCTGATCTTTAAAAAGCACTCTTTACTAAAAGCAGAATATATATGAATATAAGGGGTGAAACAGAGCTGAAGTGGGTCAAAAACTCAATTTCGAGCCTTTTTCGAGGTTCTTCGGCGTTTAAGTGCGGTACTGGTCTTCTGCCAGCGACACCAAATCCTGTCAGTGACCTTGGTCCGACCTTCTCTCTAATTAGACATACTCTCCACATCGCGACAAATTTCTGGTGTGTGGTTTCTTCTAACATCGGTAATAACTTCCTTGGTTTTAACTTCAGTTTGGGCGTGTGAGTACTCGTTTTAGACTCTTTGAATGTAGAGATGCAGCCAGGAATTTGAACCATTTGATGTTCCAGATGGTACAAAAGAGTAAATCTTCGAATAGGTGCCGTATGGGAACTCTGAGTTGGCTCTTCTTTGAAGCTATATTATTTTCTGTTCACTTTATAAGTCGACACATTTTTAAATCAATAATCCTACAAAACCAAGTTTAAGGGGGGCACATGAGTTTGCATGAATGGATATAAAATGCACAAAATAACATGTGAAATGAACTCAAAGCATAGATGAGTTTCTATAAACCATTGATAATGAAAGTTTATTTATTCTATGGAAATATAGATCATGGAACGATAGTAGGAAAGGTATGAAGGCAGCCAGGTATTCTATGGTAGATTGTCCACAGTGGTACCATCAAATCAGTTGAAGGGTTGAGTTGTAGAGAAAGGGGTTAGGGCTATCTTGCTTTCACTCATACTTAATGTTGGCTAAAGATTACTTTGAACATATTTATCTTGTGGAAGAAACTAACTGGCCCATTAGGAATTACTTGATCGAGAAGAAATAGAGAACCCGTATCCTTTAAGGAAAACTTATATCCTTATTTGCTTAATAATATTGGCCCGAGAATTGAATTATTTATTAATAGCAAGATCATCAGCGTAAACCAAATATAGTGGAGCGCGGACATAATGAAGAGGGAGGAGTCGGCCTTGGAACTACATAGAAACCCGGTGAAGAATGACATTTTTGGAGTGTTGTGTACCAAGCGTGAAGCTTGTTTAATCATTAAATCGCCTTTTTAACACCGAGCATGGATTTGAGTTTGAATGAGTCCTTGAACCACAGGGGTTGTGCCATAAATGATCGATTAATGCACCATTTAGAAAGGCATTGTTGACATCCATTTGCCTTAAATCCCACCCATTCATGACAACAATAGATAATACAGTTCTAATAGTTGCTGGTTTGACCACAAGACTAAAGGTTTCTTTGTAATCAATACCAGGGCATTGATCACTTAACCAGCGGCCCAAGCGGGCTTTGAATACGTCCACGGATCATCGGCATGCCTTTTTACTCGGAGACCCAACTGAGCATTACAGATGCAGTTTGAGGGTGGTAAAACTAGGTCCCAAGTCCCATGTTTCATTAGAGCTATGAGCTAAGTGGACATGGCCTCACGCTAGTGAGGTTGAGAAATGGCTTGGCTCACACTCGTTGGTTCAATGGTTTGGGGAAGAGGATGTTTGGACACTGTATGGATCTGTTTGGGTTTGAAGATTTGGTTCATTGATCTTGTGGTCATGTTATGAGTGCGTTGGGGAGGGTTTGTGAAATCCGAAGATGGAGGAGAAAATGCAGAGCAGATAGGTGTCTGGGTATGAATAGAAGAAGAGTGGGATGGAAGATTTAAGGGAGGAAACATTCCTATTATCATCTAAAGGATTCGGATGAGATGGGGGGTGATTTATAGCGAGGCGAGGAATCATGGTAAAGAACAGGGGTCGAAAGTACGGGAGACGCTGACGATGAATTGAACCAGAAGGTTGCGGTAATCTTTGGCCCAGTGGCCCCAGGCGCTAGTGATGACGACGCGGCGGTGGGCACAGAAAGCGAGAGGAGGAAATGGGGAGAGTCTGGACTTTTAGGTTTAACACGAAAGACCCATTTTAAGAGAAGCTGGATTGATCTTGGGTTTCATCAAACATCACGTGTCGGGAGAAGAGAATTTTTTTTGTTTGAGGTTCAAGACACTTGTATGCCTTTTGAGTTGGTGAATAGCCAAGAAAAAGACAGGCTTTGGATTTGGGCTGCATTTTATTTGAGTTATAGGGTCGTGTGAGAGGATAACAAATGCATACAATTTTTTTTAATTTCAAATAATTTAGTGTTTGACCAAAGAGGACTTCAAAAGGTGATTTTCCTGGAAGAGTGTAGGTTGTCTGTTTATGAGGTAGGAAAGGCATTTTGAAAGGCATAAGGCCCGATAAGAAATCAAGATGGGCATCATGAAGGAGTGTAAGGCTGTTTCAACGAGATGTGATGGCGGCGATTCCGAGAGACACCATTTTGTTGCGGTGTGTGGGGAAGCGGTAGTGAGTGAGTTATGCCATGAAGTAGGAGATATGATTTTAAAAGCGATAAACTCACCACCATTGGCCGAGTTATAGTGTTTGATTGATTTTTGAAGCGAGGTTTCAACAGGCCGTTTGAAATGTGGAAAATTTTAGAAACAGATTTAGGCGACCATTGGATAAAACCGCCTTACAACATAATGATCAACAAAAATAAGGTATCTTGATCCATCAATTCGGTAAAACTAAGCGAGGACCCAGTAAGTTCAAGTGGCTCATGACTTTGGAGACTATTGACGAAAGGGTTGTTGATGAGCTTTATTGATAGAACATGAATGACATGTAGGTGAGAGCCAATTTTTGGTCGATGAAATAGGAAGAAAAATTTTTAACAAGATGATGGAATTTTAATAGAAGGATGCCCAAGACGCTTGTGCCATCCATCAATAGAAATCCGTTCATGCACATTAGCAACCTTTTTGATGCTACTATTGATTCCAGGAAGGTGTAGATGCCATTGTTACATGCTCCTTTTAGTAGAATCGCCCCCGAGATCTTGTCCTTAGCGAAAATAAAATGGATGAAATTAAACAAAGACAATTATTTTGTTTGGTGAGATGATGAGCGATTAAATTTTTGCGAAGGTTTGGAACCTGAGGTATCACGCATAATGCTCGTGCGGTGAGGAGAGTGCAAAACCAAAGAACAATATGTGAGGCGCGAGCTGAACCATCAGAAATTACGCCGTCGGTTCCATCATAACCGAATGAATAGTTAAATTGGAAAGATCACCGTGATATTATGAGAAGCGTACAGAATCAAGTAACCCAGTTTTTATCACTTCCATTAGATGTAGCACAATTTATTGAAACATTATGAGAATGGAGATTGAGGACGGGGACTTGGCAATGTGTATTGATCACAAAGTTGGCATTTAAGGATGCGTGCCTTAGGTGGAATAGTGGGCCTCAGGAGATGTTATTAGAGCGGCGACCGTCACGTTGGGCTCATTAAAGTTTATGCTTAAGTTGGAACCCACAGGCGCCCGCGGGCAAAATCATGTTTCTTGAAAGACCACGGTAGCTCCCTCTAGTGCGAGAATGCTTTGTCTTCGATGAGGATTGGCGAAGCTTGACCAGTTGCGTGTTGTGGCTTCAGCGCCTGGATATGCATCATGTCGACAGGAAGATTCATGCGACTCCCTCGAGCCCGATGTGATTCTCGGGCTCGAATAGGCTGGCTTTGTGATCTCTAAAATCACGGACCTAAACCCATTCAACACATAAAGAGTTAGGTCATCATCCCGAAGTGGATGATTAATAATGGCGATTTCATGTTGAGGCCTTCAAACATGGAGGTGATACGTGATTGGCCAAGTTCCATCTTTGGATTAAGGTGAGTTCCTCGCTAGCGCATGCTTCCGAGTTCGGGATCGGCTAGCATATAAATTATTTAGCTTTGTCCAAGCGTCATGAGAGGTCTGTGCTATAGCAATAAGTGGTGTGATGGAGGGAGATGTAGATGTTAAAATAGCACTCAGGATAATTTTATGCTTAAGCGAACCCAGGTGGTCTTGCGCTGACTCATCAACGAGCGATAGGCGGAAGAGGGACAGAAGGGTGCCTTGACGTAGTCGGTAAATCGTAACCGATGAGGGTGCTTCAAATTGGTACGCCATTGAGAAGGTGGTGGGAGTTAACTTTTCATTGATTTAGTAGTGTTGATGTTGAGTCTGATAAGGTGATTTATTCTTCTGAGAAGGAGGTTGGGTGTGGAGATTAAAGTTGGATTTTGATTGGAGACAGAGACATGGCGGGGACTTGGATCGGTGACTCGTTAGAGATCTGCAACTCTGATACCATGTAAAATAATAGATTACTAAACGCATTTCATTGATAGAGTTCTAAATATATATAGAGTGATGAGAGTCCCAATTTAGTAAGCATGTAAATGGTAAGGCTAAAACTAAGCTCTTTATTCTGATTCTGTCTGATTGGTCTGACGGTAAGACTAAATTAAGCTCTTATTACAATTACATACAACTGTAGAATTATCTCCAAATATAGAATAAATGACAGAATATTGGACATGATTTGAGGCTAGACATGCTCTGTTTTGATTTGAATAAGATCCTCACATGCTTCCCTTATAGTGTTTTCTTGTTGCTAGGTTAAAAGAAATGAAGATTGTGAATCCCATACCACCTTGTTCCTTCCTCATACATAGTGTCCCATTTTATCAATTTATTCTTCTTTGCCCGTTAAGTTAATTCCTTACTATCAAAAATGGTTAATCCTTCTCTCAAGCTCTTGATAAAGAGAGACCAGGAGCTAGAGTCATGTGTAGTATAATCGTAATAGTAATAAACGTGTAAGATTTCAGTATGAATATATAAAACTAAATTGATTCGGTATGTTATTAAACTTGGATGTATTCTCTCTGTTAGAATATTTTGTAAATCAAAGTATTTATTGATCTAAAAAAATTCAACCATTGAAAGGACAGGAAATAAATATAATACAAAATAATAACTTTATTGAAATAATAAAGCATATCAATTTGTACCGGATAGATAACATGTTAGATTAAATTACTAATTTATGAATTAAAGCATGTCATTATTACAATTTAATTATATAATTGTGCATGTTAATTAAATTAGTAAATTTATCTAATAGTTTCATCATCTATGATTTTTAGTGATTTTGATTCGCTTTTATTCATGTTTTGCTAGTTTGAATAAACAAAATTATTTTTCCCATAAAAAAAAAAGAAATTTAGATAATTTGTTTCATTTTAAGAAAATACTCAAACCGGACACTTGGTCTATGGTACCAGGTGAGACCAGGTTTTCAGTTCACTATCTCTCGTCTGCAATACCACTCAAGTACTCAACTGGTTTCTGAGTATTCTCCCACACGAGCTTCTACAGCCATGGCCGCTTCTCTCCAGTTACCCATGGCTTCTTCTGTTCTGTCTTCGTCTTCACCATCTCCAAAGCGCCCAATCTTCAAGACTCACTGCTTCATGAAGCCTACTTGCTCAGCCAAAATCCCAATGCCTCCTATCAACCCTAAGGACCCCTTTCTGTCCAAGCTCGCTTCCGTGGCTGCGAATGCACCGCAGAAGTTTCTTGAACGCCCTTCTGGTTCTGATTCTCCTCCATTTCTCGACCTCTTGGACACTCCCAAGCTCATGGCCACTCCCGCCCAGGTACTGCATCTATCATTTCTTCCGTGAATTTCAAAGAAAAGAATTGAAGAATCAAAGCAAACGTATAATTTCATTGAGATTTTCTTTTTCCTTTGTATTTTTATAGAATCAATAATCCAAATTGTACCAAATCAGATGAGAATTTGCTTCTCTGCGGGCTCGATTTACTGTTCTTATTTATTTATAAAAAATAATCCAAGTCAGAAGAACGAGCAGCAATTTCATTTATATTTCCTTTTTTGTCCCTTTGTTTTTTATAGAATCCATTTATCAGTGCCAAATCAGATGAGAATTTTCTTTTATTCGGACTTTGAGTTTCAGTTCTTGTTACCAATGGTTTGATTTTTTGCTTCATGTGGTCTGTATTTGTTGGTTTATTGTTTTGATATACTCCTGAATTCAATTTGTGGTCAAACGACTCAAACCTGCATGAAAATTTGTGTTTTCTTTGACATTCAGTTTTGTTGTTATTGCTGCCTATTTTTGCTTCATGTGGTCTGTATTTGTTGCTAATAAATTTGTTGGTTTATTGTTTTGATATACTCCTGAATTCAATTTGTGGTCAAACGACTCAAACTTGCATGAAAATTTGTGTTTTCTTTGACATTCAGTTTGTTGTTATTACTTTATCTATTTTATATTTGATTTTAGGTTTGTGTTCTAGATAATTTTGGGTTTTGATGGCTATGAACATTCAATACACTTGCCATATATTTTTTTGTTTGTTGCTAAAGAAATTGGGTTGGCTTTGTTTTTTGCTGTCAACCATAATTCATATTTCGCCAGATCCATGTCAGAGTTTGCATCTATGTTTCTTTAGATGTAGAGGGTTCGTTTTTTGTGATCCTTTATCCCACAATTCATTTGGTGCACTAGATGAGAAATTGCCTTTGTGTGGAGTTTATGTATATAGTCTGTGTTTATTGCTACAAGTGGGTTGATTTTGTGTGTACTCAAATGTTATTAAATATCAGACTAAGCATATTTAGTTTACTAGTTATTATTTAAAAAATTGGATTGGTATGGCATTCTGCTATAACCCACAACTCAAATAGTGGCCCACACTCTAATGAGAGTTTATAGTACAGTCCATTTCCATTTAACCATTTCAAAACTTCGTGTTTCACTAAGGTGAATTTTTTTTCTTGAGAGGCTTTGGAGACAAAGTCTTACGTTGGATCAGTGAAAGAGAGAAGTGTCTAACTAATAGATGTATCCTTTGTTGTGTCAAGGAAGAGAGTATTGATCACATCTTAGAACATTGCTCAAAGGTTAGGGTGTTGTAGGAGACCATGCTGGCCCTTGTTGGTGTGAAGTCGGTCTTCCCTTCAACCACTAGAGAGACTTTTTCAGTTGACCCAGATCTTTTGTGGACAAGAAACACAAAAAGGTTTGGATGACTAACCTATTATGCCACTTTTGGACAGTATGACATGAAAGAAATAGGATTCTTTTTGGTAATGGGGAGATTTAATTTCATAGGAGGAAAATTTCTTTTCTTTGTAATATGTGGTCTTAGACAAATTTGTGTATAGAAAACAAATGTTGTACTTTATTCAACCTTTTGATTTGGTTGAGATGTGGATGAGGGCTGGTGGATATTTTTTTGCCCTCTATCTCTTTTTATTTCCTTTGGGCTCCTTTCATACCCTTCCTTTATGTTATTGGCTGCCTTTTGGGTGTTTTCTTTTCTATCAGTATATTATTGCATAAACCTATAAAATGGAAAATAGTTTGTGTTAGACTCTTTTTGGTTTCTCTCCCTCTTATTTTGCCTTTTTGGTGTTGCATGTTGAACACTTTGTATATGCACGGGTGCATTGCCCTCTTTTAGGGCATTGTTTATCTATTTTCTTTGCCTAAAGAGAAAAGAAAAGGATTGTGGTAGACACCCTATAAAATTTTGTCTATGTGTATATATTCAAGTTTTACATATGTTTTTGACACGCGTTTCATGAGTGTTATTGTTGATTTTGTTCTTTTACACTTATATTCATTGAAATCAATGAATTTGTGAGCACTTATGTTTCTCCCATTCTAAAGTGAAGGGTTGAACATCAAAGCAAGTACAAACTAGTGAACTTACACAGCTGGTTTCTGATTTTGTTTTTTTGTCAGTGTTGTTAGGATGAATTTTAGAATTTCTGTAACTAATCAGCTACTTGACATTCCCTTCTTGCTTATCTGTTTGTTTTCCTTTGTTTAAATTAGGTGGAAAGGTGCAATATTCATTACAATGAAACACGAGCCCAGAGACCTCCTCAGATTTGCCTTCCCTGCTACTCCATGGAAGAATAGTTTGTCGGCATGCCGATGGGATTGTGTAGTTTTCATGGAATGAATAATTATACGATCATCTAACAAATTCATCACCTTCCTATTTATTGAGGTTTTTCTTTTTCCTCTTTTAACATATCAAAGAAAAAAAAGACATTAAGTGAATTTGATGAAATATAGTATTTTTATTTTATCTTAGCGAAATATGAGTTAATTTCATTTGTTTGGATTAATACACTTAGTTTCTTTGAGGTTTTAAGGCCGTATCCTTGTCCATTATTAAGTATACTTAGCCTTTATTAGTTTGAGACTTTATTTAAAATAATTCCCTTACATTGAGTTAAAAGGAAGCAGTGAGGCCTGGCAAATAGATACCATGGATGAGGTATTTGAGAAGATTTCAGTCTAATGGTGACTAAATATGTTTATATCTATAAAAAAAAAAAAAAAAGTTTAGACGAAGTAGCAAAAGGAGGTAGTAAATTAACTCTATAAAGTAAATAAAGTAATACCTTTAGATTTATTTAAAGTTAAATTTTTTTTATTGGGAAGATTTTCTTACATTATTTAAAGTTGTAATATGTTTTGTAACTTTTTGTAGGATTTAAATGTTTTTGTTTTTTATTTTTCTAAAAGTTCAAAGTTAAAAATTTAGTTTTAGGGATTCATCTTAACTTATTAAAATCTCCAACAATATATAACGACATTTTAATTTTTTTAGGAATTTGATGGGGATTATTCATAAGGTTTTTCCCCCGTCCTCCCGCCCCCCCGGGCTTGACTAGAATCGCCTACGATTAAGTTAATTGGAATTTTATTTTTATTTTATTTTTATGATAAAATCACTGACAATGAGGTGTTTATCCCAATTTTTAGTTAAACAAGCCCCAATGAGTCACAACCTCTGATGTATTGCTACACTACCACTAAGCTATAGCTTGAGGGCCCAGATGTTTGAGTTTTATCTTTACAAACAATCAAACATGATAAAGCAACTCAAATTGTCTTAATGTATTGCTCCCAAACAGAAGGAAACACCTTATGGATCATCTTTGTGTGATAAATCCTTGTGAAGGCCATTTATATTATATTTTTGCTTCAAAATTATATGGTGTCTCATTGCCCATTGGTAAGTCCATTCCCTTTTAGTTCCTTTTTGTTAACTGATAGTTGTTTTGTTAGTATGCATATACTATTTGGAGAAACATACTTATAGCATATTCAAGCAAATCCTGCTTGAGTTATTAAGGAGTTAGGAATTTTTTTTTATTTTTTTATGTTGTTATTATTTATATGGTTAGTATTTCATGTTACTACCTGGACCATAGAATGCATATAAGAAGTTGACCATTTGATTCCTAGTTGGTGCCAGCTAATCACAGAGCTTATCATTGCAGAATTGATGTACTTTACAGTGGAGAATCCTAGAGACCCAGTATATCTTTTATATAAATAGTACTGGAACTACTACGTGATGATGGTGAAAGGGTGAGCCTGTTTTGATTCCATATACTGTGGTTACCTCAGTTTTTTCTAAAAATATCATGACAAATACTACATTGAAGTAATTTCTAAAATTTGGCCAAATGAACTTTTGATTCCACTACACACTATGGATCCATGTTTTAAGCAATGCAGTTGTGCAATTTAATTATGTGCACCCTTGCGGGTATGTGAGAGGAAGAGAATTAACTCTCTTTATATATGTGTATGTGTATATCTTATGTTCTTTCTCTTTATGAGGTGTCTATGTCTCTCCCTTGTACAGGCCTTGCATCCTTAAGTTTTCATGAGAAACTAAGTTTGGTATTATGTGTGTATGTCTTCTGTTCTTTCTCTTTCTCGTCTTCTATCTTTTTCTCTCCTTGTACACACACACAGGTGTACAATATTTTCATGAGAAACTATGATCTTACATTGTACTGATGTGAACTAAACTAAGCGATTATCCTTAGCATGGAACTAGATCTTTGTGTGAAAATGGGATTCATGTCTTTAGGCCTTTTTTTTGGGGAGAAAGATCCTAACACTTTTGATGCTGGGATACTATGGGAGTCCTGCACATTTTCTAGCTTCTGTGGTGAGACAAACAATGAGACTCATGATTTTAGGCTCCAAGTTTTAAGTTTCTTTTATATTCCAACTCTTAGATACTTGGTCCATGCCGGGATGCACTTGAGGACAATTGTTTCATCATAACTATATATACATACATCATGCTTGCTATATGTTTTCCCAATCTTGTGGTAGCTATATTTGGATTTCTTACATGGTTCAAAATGTTCTAGAGCTGTTATTTATTTTTTGGGCATGATCTCTGAAAGCATCAACTTTTACCTTTTTGTTCTATGGGTTCAATTGTTTATTTTGAGTTGGGATGGAGGCAGAAGGTTTCACTATCTATGATGCAATGATGCGATTAAAATGAGGTAATTTCTAGTCTCATTGTACAATTTGTCGATTTCCCATACGTTTTATGACTAAAAAGGGGAATAAAACCTGGCCCGAAGGTCCACTAGCACTTCTTGCTAACGAAGGAGAGTGCACTGGTAAGACCATTTTGTTGGGTGTTACTTGTAAGTCATGACGGGGTTATTTAATTTAAGAAGACTTTGTATTCATATTATTCCTTTTTTTATGTTCTCAAAAAGCAAAATATTATAAAGATAGAAAGGTTTATTTGGAGTACGGTCGTGAACAAAGGGAGCGAAAAATCTGGTCGGGAACAAACCCCAACCCTACGCACTCCTGGCCAAAGTCGGGAAGTCGAAACGAGTTCATGTTATCAACATAATGAGTTAGTGAGTCCACAAGTCAGTTTACAAAGTTAGCTTTATTCGCTGAAGCGGTGACCTCAGTCACCAGGCACAACCTCTTCGCATACCGAGAGTCCCTGAGGCGCAAGGTGAAATTTGCCGTCCATATTTTTGCTTTACCTCGCGGCTCCTTTTGACTATAAGGGTGTGAAGAGGCGTGACGGAAGAGCCGAGCAAGCCCCTCTGATCGTGAAGAAAAAAATATTCCATAGCATTTAGCACTTCTGCGAATCAAACTAATGAATTACATGATTTCACAATCCTCCTCACCTGAAAACATCTGTTTGCAAAGTCATTACAGTTTAAGTTGATCAGCGTGAGGCACTTCTGCTAGTAACTTCCCATGTGAAAATCCCACATTTTTGGAGCAAACTGGATTCATCTGAGACAGAACTACGATAAGCGGGGAGGGGATCTAAACCTTTATACATGATCTTTCTGAGAACCCTTTTCCACGACATCCTTGAAAGTAACTTGTCCCTCACTCGAGGCGAAATTTTGTCCTTATGAGAGTTTGTAAGGAGATCTTTGAGCCTCTTTATCTCGATCGTTGAGAGGTCTTGGGAAGGCTGGGGACAGACACCCTTCCTTGCCGCTATCCACATTATTCATGTAGTGACCTCTTTGTTGAGTAGATTAAAGGGAGGGTAAAATGGAACATAGCGCCTCCTCTCTACACTAAATATCTTCAGGAAGTTGATCCTCCTTCCGTCCCTAGGAGGCGCGTTATGAAAAAAACTAGGCCACTCTTTCCTAATTTCCTTCCATAAACTAATCCATAACCACCTCGAGATCACAGGTGTGCCCGACCTCATTCGTCACCAAATTCTTTATGTCATGCTTCTCAAGCGGTTTATCGTTGGCAAGCGCTTGACTCCATTTACATAACAAAGCCTTATTCATCTTAGAAGCTTTTTATCAGGCCCACCCCTCTTATACGGCTGCCTGATAGTGACTCACGAGAGAAACTTTCTTATCAAGATCGCTCCTCCCCCAGAAAGAATCGTCTTTGAATCGCATAATCTAGCACTGAGCTTTCCGAGGCATTGGAAAAGATAGATAATAGATTGGAGATTGGGCCAAGATGTTGTGAATAAAAGCGTTAACCTTGAGTCCTTTGAAATGTCTTGAATCTTCGAGGCCAGCCTCTTTGGGAGTCTACCTCTCGTAGGGTCCCGAACACCTAGTGCCTTATGTTAGCACTGGGGAAGGCCCGTGTAGGAAGTAGGGAGGGATCAGCGTCACAACCCGACTCACGAGGCTAAACTGCTGCGTAACCCGCAGACCCAGTGGGATGAATTCACTTTTGTTTAAGTTAATTCTCAAACCCGACGTAAGCAGACCACATCAAAGTAAGGCTTTGAAACTTAGCGAAGTCTTTATCGGCCTGCATGAAGAGGAGCGTGTCATCGTAGAGGAGGTGGGAAATAGCAGGCTCCTCACCTCTCTGGTACAATCTTAACTGCCAGGAAAGATAATTTCCTTCAACCCGGTAGCAGTTTATCGAACGGCTGAGCTTCCATTCCGATAGAAGAGATGAAGGGGTCACCACAATATAAACCCCTTGAGCTTGGGAAGAAGCTAGAAATTTGAGGGTAAGTTGATGAGAATCAGAAAGTTGTGGAAATGCACCACTTTATCAGCTCATCCATGTTGCTAGAACCCATCATCTTTATTACGTATGCTTTTTCCCTATATCCTTAGACAATCCACACTTCTTCCTTCGGGATTGAGTCCACTATCTCATTGATCAACACTAGGTCAGACTCTATCTCATGCAACTTTATTTTGAGACTTGGATATCACCTTTGTCCATGACCCTCTCAATCTGTTGGCCCAACTTTTATTAAAAATCTTATATATAAAGCCCTCCCACAAAGGCTAAGCAGTATAAGTATCCTTGATGTCCCTCTGATCTGTTTCTTGGGGATCAAAACCAAAAGTAGCGAAATTGCATTTTTAACAAATCTGCTCTATTCATGACTCCTTGAAAAAAACATAGGACCTCATATTACTAGTTGTAATTTTCCTTATCAATTTTGTGGCTTAATTTCAAATGTTAGGTCGACTAGCTGGCATTTGGCTTGTCTTTTCATTGAGGCAATTTTCTTGTTATAAACATCGAACTGGTCCAGGTTTACCATGTTTCTGTTTGATTGGTTATTAATATTCTTGCTAATAATGTCTTTATATTCTGCTCTGGTAAAATCTTACATTTTGCAGTGAATGTGAATGTTTGGTAAGGGTGATAGGTATGATGATTAGACAGCCTTACTATCACTAGTGAATTTCATTTTCCACACCTCAGCATCATGGGACTATATATTGATCTGGACTGTTAAAATACATTTGAATATCTATGATGGACAAATTAAAACTTTTTGAGACCCAATTTTCCAACTAGTTGAAATATTTCTTTTATTTGAATGGTCAATAGAATTATCTATAATAGAACAAGTTAAGTTATTCACAGGAAGAATCTTGAACTCCACATTCTTTTCTTTTTTTTCATTGTGTATAATTGTAGAATTTAGATTATCATTAGTTAATCATTTTGTATATAAAGCCAGTGAAAGACCTTGAAGGATAGGGATACTTTACGGATTACCTACTCACAGATGCACAATCCTGGCGGATCTTCATCTCTTGTTTCTCAATCCATCGTTGGTTGTGTTGTAAAAGACATTGGTTTAAGATAGCAGTAGTGGTTGTCATGAAGGTGGAGAAGACTGAAGTTTTATTATCGTAAAGACACATGCTGGTGATACAGCAGCATTTTCTGATGGTGGTAATTTTTTTCTGCAGAGGTTATAGGGAGGGTTAAGGTAGTGACCAGGTCAGCAACATTGTGGCAGCATTTGCTATATTTCTGGCATTGATTTGTTCCTTACTATTTTGCTGAGGATGTAATGAAATGAATATTAATTAAGACTTGTGCCTGTGGTTTCACTCTTTTTTGTTTTATAGGCATTTTATCAGCTAATCTCATCAATGTTCACAGAGTCATATGTGTATCATTTTGCATACTGACCAGACTAATTAAGATCATGTTTGATATATTTTAAGATCCATTAGTTCCTTTAGAATGAAACAGTCTCTCATTCTCAGAGTATAAGATACTATCTGGATGTTATTGCATCTGTAGATACCTTACGGGCGTGATGGGCGGCTATAGGCCAGGCTTGTCTTCTGCTTGCTGCAGGAACCAAGGGTAGACGGTTTATGATGCCACATGCCAAAGGTTTGTTTCTACTTGACCCTTTTAATTTGATGATGGGTTTTTTATTTATCCACCTTCTGCTATCCAATGTCCCTCCAAGGGTTCACTTGAATTCTGTTTCAGCCATGATTCAACAGCCTCGTATCCCATCATCTGGATTGATGCCAGCTAGTGATGTGCTTATTCGTGCAAAAGAGGTTAGTTTAAACTCATTGTAGCTTCCTAAGATATGGATGCAAATGGAGGTGACTGGTTTAGGAGTCCTACAAGATTTCTAAGCGAATTGTTAATCTGTGTTTGTAATAACCATTGGTATATCTACATATATCAAGAACAGGTATTGAGGCTTTGTGTTTTAGTTTGGGAAGTTGGAGTTCAGGTTTAGTGATCCCTTAAAGACAGAGATACAAAATTCCAGTGTTAATACCAATGTAGTCTAGGTAAGAGGAAAGCTTGGTTTTATGGTCCAAACCAAGGTTTTACTGTAAATTGGAATAATGGAATGGCTGGTTGAGTAAAGTTGTTTGTATGTGTAAGAAATTAAAATAAAGAAGATAGGAGAAAATAGCAAAAGCGATGATAAACCTTAACATTTCATCTAGCAGAGAATCTTCTATGAAAGCATCTGGAGTCACCTCAAAAGGAAACCTTCCACCAAAGAAAAACTTTGTAAACCTAATTAAGATTCAGATTTATGAGTCATAAATAGGAAACTTATAAGGAGTGTCAGAAAATATATCTTAACTCTTTTTCTATTTAAAGAGACATGTATTAGAACTTATTCATTGTACTTCTCATTTCAGGCCATGATGCATATAACTTTCCACATTTTGAAGCCAACAAGGAAAATATCAAGAAAGTAACTTCATTATCAGTTTCTTCCATGATATCTGTAGGAAAACTGGAAAACTATTGTTTTTAATATAAAAGAAAATGAAAACAAAGGATAGGATTAGTTCAACATGTAGTAAAACTCAATTTTTGTGTATTTAGCTGGTTTTTAGTAATGCATGGATGATCAAGTTAATGCATCTTCTCCTGCCTGATTCCTAGTTGCTTGGTCCATGAGTTTAGTGACCTAGAATTATCTCTGTTGATGTTCATTTGATAATAAGTATTTGCCTTGTCATTAATATGATTGCTGGTCATATTAGTTTGTACATGGTGCTCTTTGTCTCTAACAGTTGATGGAACAGTATCACCCTATATGGAAGAATATACATTAGTGTTGTTCCCCATGCCTCAACAACTCCTTGGCTTTTAATCTATGGCGTTGGGTCCCAGTGGCCTTTTCTCATAGCCCTGATTCATGGTTATTTTAAGCCTTATCTTCTCTTTAGGGAATTTACTTTAGACCTGAGTCTAGAAACCTTTTCAAATTACAATTTTCAGAAAATTATAATTCTGATGGCTGGATCATGCTATCTTGATTGTTTTTTCAGGTCATAACAAACAGGGACACGCTTGTGAAACTTCTGGCTAAGCACACTGGAAATGTGAGTATGATGTACGAATGTGTTCTTTATAATTTATTCAGTTTAGGTGATGTAGAAACACTGGTGTGTGGCTTGACCTTTTGTTAGCTTAGAGAGAGACTATAGCTAATGTGATGAAGACCATATTATATGGATTCTAAAGCAAGGGATTTAGTGTCATTGACAAATAAGTGTACCTCAATGCTATGTTCTTGTAGTTCTTTCATGCATTGAGCTTGACTGAGCTAATGCGATGTTCTTAGGGTTTTAGATTCTTTGGCGCGGTCAAGAAAAGATTATGGCTTTGGGTGTTCTCTCACCTGAGGGAATGGGACAGGAAGCTGGCATTCAAGTTGTTGATGGTATATAAGTTTCCAAATGGTGCTTATCTTGTCACTTCAAGGTTCGTTTGAAATCCGGGAAAGTACTAGAAAAGAAAACACACAGGAAAAATGGAAGGAAAATAAAAAATAGGTTTAAACTTAATAAATTTATTCTATATATTTGTTTATCTTTATTATATAAGGACTAAGAAATTTATAAAAATATGCAAAATTTTGAGCAATTTTTAGCATATTTATTTTCTTGTATTTTCAAATTGAAACCAAACATGAAAGTCATTTTCCCTTGAGTATTTTTTTTTCTTTCCTAGTACTTTTTGCATGGGTTCCAATAGGAGCCGCCTCATTTTCTTGCCAATTGCCTCATGGCCCGGTATAGCCTTTTATGGAAAGGGTACTGGAGAGAGGATTGTTATATTGGTGGCATGAAATTTCCTTGTCCAGTGGGACATAAACCATGGCCTGGCAATTCCTACAGCAGCCATATATTTCTGGCTGGGAAACCTAACAGGCTAATTGGCCATACTAATGTTGCTGCAGATGATCAGTCATCTGGGAAATCTGAATGTGATGAATTCGTTTTTCCGATGCTATGACAGAGGATCAAAGCTCAGAGAATCATTTGAAGCGACACGACATGACATCCTAAGAGAGTTAGAACTTACAGGGCAAGGAGAGGCGCCTGCCATAGTTGTTATATATGGCCCGAATTCATTGAAGATGGGTGATCTTCTTGTCAAAAACAATATGGAGGGGATGCAGAAACAACAGGTGGTTATTGGAATTGAATTTTGTTGAAAAATCCCAGTTATAGAAGAAACCTCTTGAGTCTTATCTAGAAACAACACAGCAGCAATTTGTATAATGGAGGATTTCATGTTTCATATCTATCTTTTGACTAACCCAAAGGAATTTTGAATTTTCATTCTAAGGTGTATTTTCCTTATGGTCATTATTTGCTTTTACTCATATTATGATGGGAGCTTCATGCATGTCTCCATCCAGTCCTCAGTCCTCCCCAGGGAGAGACATATTGGCAGAGAAATTCTGTCAGCTCAGCTGTCAAGTGACCAGATATGTAGGTTACACCCAGATTCAAACAGGCTAAAAACAAAAATTTCCCTACGTTAAGGTACGTTTGTTTTTTTTACTTAGGACAGATATTTAGGTTACACCCTAGATTCAGAGTTTTAGATTGAAATAGTTCATTTGAAAAAAAATATTATAAAATTAGTTTTTAACTCAAATTAATGCCAAAATAATGTGTTTGAATGTAGGATTACAAAGCGCGAATGCGTATGTAGCGTGGTAGTGGAATTTATCCGATATGATGTTCATGACAACGGTATTTGTCAGTTTGTACCCAAACGCATGACTTTGGGTATTAGTTTGAGTTAAAAACTAATTTTGCTATTTTTCAAATATTATTGAAGTCACTCTTAGGTCAAACATAAGTAAATAAATTCTCTTAATTGTATAAACATAATTTAAAGTTGCGATGATACAGCATTAGAAGGTTATGATATGGTTGTGATGGGTGTTTAGGAATGATGAAGAGAAAGGGAAGTTGGTGTATATTTGGGAACAGGGTAGGCTATTAGGGTCTTAACTCTTAATCTTATTTGCCTTGCATATATATATTTCCTTGCCCCTCTGTCAGTGGTCTTTCTGTTTTAGCATGATCCATAAACAGAGCTTACATGCCAACCATGCTCTCATGGACCTCATTTCGTACATGTACATCCACCCCCAATTTCTTTATTATTATTATTATTATTATTATTATTATTATTATTATTCACCTCCATTGTTATTTGTTATCTAGTGTTTTTCTCCCCTGCTTTTGAGGTTTGGAACGCTTGAGATTTTGACCAGCATGTGGCCATGTCTATGAAAGCTATTGATTAGGACTAAGGATGAAAATATCGGTTTCGATGAATATATTAATACTTGGATTTTACGGATATGTCGATGAATATTTTTACATGTATATCGATATATCGGAAATTAATAAAAATACTTTGAAATTTATGGAAATACTTTCTAAAAGTGTAAGATTGATATGTAATCAAATATATGGGAAATTATATTCTGATAAGGCTTAAAATCGAATCGGGATCGATGTGAAGCCATTTGCAAAATTTGATAGAGGGATCTCATTTGATAAAGATAATACTACATGCAAAAGCATTGAATTGTTATGATAATATTGATTATAGGATGACATGCTCAGCGTATAAATGTCTTGTTTGTATTCCTGATTTCGATGGATAGGAGAATTTGGGTTAAATCAGCATCTTCCGTTTAGATATTAAGTAACAATTTAAGTAATATACTGCTTAATAATAAAATATTAATTTATTAATATATTATTACTAAATTAACTAATTTAAAAAATATGAAAGTATCATATAATTATCGCGAAAAAATGGAGTGAAATGAAGATTGGATATATAGATAGAGAGGAATTTGTGATCAAATGGAATGATTTAGAAATTTATAGATTTTTTTTTTTGTCAAAATAATCGTTGGATGGTCAAAAATCTTAGTAATTTAATTATAGCGAATTTGATTTAATTTTTGTATTAAGATTTGGCCAGATTAAATATTAACACAAGCGTGAGATCGATTACATGCTTAGTTAGATCAAGTCGGGATTTGATCGTAGTTTGGATATATCTTGATATATACCGATATATCTTGATATTTTCTTTGAAAATTAAAGTAGCAGCGTGCGTGTCTTTACCATCTATATTTACGATATATCGATTACAAGCCCAGATATGTCCAGCGCGATCAATATCGATTTTTTGCATATTTTCCGCCGGCTTGATTATCGATTAGATATTGTGTCGATATTATCGATATCAGATATGGTGATATATCGAATATTTTTATCATGATTAGAATGCACCACAACATTCAATATATTAGTATATTTAGGGGTTTTCTTTTTATTAGGCTTTATCTTTATTCACATATTGTCTTATATTGATATGTATTTATCACATAAACTCTTAATAATAATGAAATCTCTTTCCTTAATGTATTGGAGCAATAAGGCAACATCAAAACAACCCTAACCCTAGCCATTGCCACTTTCTACTATCGTGCTCTGCTAATCATATCTTTCTTAGGTTGATAATTCGAAGAATCCTCTTGTCATTTCAGTGTTCCTCCTCCTTGTCTGACAGTCTTGAACCTGACCGATCTGTTTCAGAATCTAATTGTGCTTAAAGTCAATATTAAGGCATCGCTAAAACTTCATAAACCACAGATTATGCTTGCATTGGTAAGAAACCAATTCCGTCTTTCTATTTGGGTGTTATGATTTACTTGAAACTGTCCAATGGCTCAGTCGAATCCTCCAACAATGATACCTCTTACTTGATCTGCATCCAGCTACACCTAATTTGGATCATATTTTGAACAAAGCAAGAGACGATTGTATCTCAATTCAATTGTTGGAGTGCAATCTACTTGCCACCCCTAGTATAGTTCATCTCACCTCACTTACATCTGGTCTGTTTGATTCTTCTCGAAAAGAAGGCGTGTCACGTCTCGCTTTTACCTTGGACATGGATCATGACCCATCGCCATAATCTTGTCAATCCCCAGTAAGGTAATCGGATTATTATCAACTATATGCAAGATGTAAAATTCAATATTGACTCTTTTGCCCTTATGAATGTCTCTGTTGACTTTGATAAACTTTCCATTTGTTTAAATCGGCTTGGATTCGAAGCCCTCTTCATGCACTTATAAGCCTTCTTATAAGCTCGGGATACTCCGATTACTTGTAAGGAATTGTTTGAGCATCTACTTAGTTACGATGCCCAATTGTTGCCCTTATGGGTTTGTTTTGGAATTTTAAAAGCTTGCTTGGGTATTTCATTATAAAAATTTCTTTTGTTGTTTTTGAGCAAATAACATTGTTTTAACTTTTAGGTTCAGAAATAATACAGAAAAAAAAAGAAAAAAATACTGAGAAAAGTGATTTTTGTTTTATTTCAATGCTATAAAATATACAAGAAAAATCAAATATAATTAAAATTCTACATTTTAAATTTTTTTTTAGTCCTTATAGTTATATAATAAAAGAAAATAAATAAAATAAAATAGAATAAAAACATAAAATTAATTTATTAAGTTCAAATCTATTTTGAGTTTTTCTCAAGAATTTTTATTAAAGCTATCTTTTATCTTTTCATGGATTCTTTTTGGGTTTAAACAGGAGATCTCTAAGTAGAAAATTAATAGGTTTGGTTAAAACTAATTTTTAATATTTAGTTTAGAAAATTATTCTTCTTTTTTCAGAATAATCAATATTTCCTTTTGCATGAAAAAAACATATTAATTGTTTTTTGAATTGTATTTAATTGTTTAAATTTTAATTTATTTCAAAAATAATCCACTGAATTAAAATAGTTGTTTTAAAAGGTTAAAATTTGAACCAATTGTTTTAGAGTTGTTTTGAAAAGGCATTTTCAGAATGTATTTATTTATTTTTATTTTATGATTTATGAGAATTAATGGAATAAATAAAAGTACGTTGACATAATAATAAACCTGCTTTTTCTGTCTCATCCTTGTCGTTTTTCTCTTTTTATTCTTTCAGGTTGAATTTGGAAATAAAATTCTATTTATTTGTAAAAAAACGACGAAAAATTATGTTTAACAAATTTGGATATTTTCGTCTTTCGAGAATAGTTTTTTTTTCTGAGAAAAAAAAAATTTATATTATATGTTTTTAATGACAGCTGGCGTGACTAGGTTCGTCTTAGGAACGCGTAAACATCGTCATGACGATCTGTTATTGGGTCCCACCAATTTTTCGAAGAGAGCCGTCACAAACACGTAACGGCTAAATAGACGTCGTTTCATGCGCCGTTAAAATTTTCTTTTAATTTTTTTTTAAATATTTGAAAATTACAATTATAGCCGTTGGAGGATGTTGTTAATTGTTAACAGAAGCGCGTTGAGCTGGCCAGTGACTGCAACAGGCACGTGAATAAATTATTTGAGTGGCTCCCTTTGTCTTAATTAATAATAATAATAATAATAATATTATTATTATTATTATTATTATTGATGGTTTGGGCAGTTTGATTTAATAATAAATTTATAAAACTTTTATTATTATATCGACCTGAAAATAAATGAGCTAATACTTAAAATCTATTAGGTATGTATTACAATTTTAAAACACTTTAATTTTGTATGCTTGTATAACGTTAAAAAACTCTTTTATTATATTAAAAGTGATTTAATTTAAAAAAAAAATAGATGTTCATTTGTAAAACTAAACCAATCCATATTAATTACTATATTAGTGGGTTAGAATGGAGTTGTCTTATCTTTAAATAGGACAAGAAGAAAGTTCTAATGTTATATAAATATACCTGCATCATAATTCTTTTTATTTTTAATGTTGTAAATATATTTCGAACTTGAAAAAATCCACAATATTAATATTTTGAAATATAGTCTTAAATTTATTTATTTTAATTAAAACCTTATTCCAATGTTTTATTTGAATACAAAATGAAAAAATTTATAAATGTGTTAATATTTAAATATAAATAATATAGACAAAGACTAAGAAAGTGCTTTTACTAAATATACATAAAAAAATACAAAACAATTTGGAGTAAACATTTAAAATAGGACAACAATAAAGTTGAGTTTAAAGTAAAAATAATTCTTTTTTTTAAAATACATATGTAAACAAAATTTTCAAAAAATTTACAAAACTAGTATTTTTTACTTTTTAAAACTATATTTACCAACTGCAACAACTATAATTTTAGGTTTTAAAAAAAATACTAGTTTTGTGAATATTTTGAAAAGAAACCTAAATATCTATTTTATATTATTTTTAAAAAGAATTACTTTGATACCAAACTCAAGAAAATTCATAAAACTATATAAGTATTATATGCATGAGATTCTTTTTAATCTGGTAAATATGTTTCGAACTTGCAAAAATCCTTTGAATTAAAAGTAGACAACATTAATATTTATATTATATTTAACTTAAATTTATTTATTTTTTAATTTAAACCTTATTCCAATGTTTATTTGAATACAAAATTAAAAAAAATTATAAATGTGTTACTATTTGAATATAGATAATATAGACCAAAGTGCTTAATGATGTGTATTACATAAAAAATGAAATAGACTAGGAGGAAACATTTAAAAATTGATGGTTCAATAGTTAATTTAAAAAAAAGTATATATATATATATATATATATATATATATATATATATATATATATATATATATACTATATATATATATATTAGTTTATCAAATATATGGTTTTTTATAAAAGCAACTACAGCTACATGGAATCTTTACTTAAATACTTTATTTTACTTAAAGTAACCCAAATCTATTAAAAATAAATTATTTTTGAAAATAATAAAAAGTGTTTTTAAAACACTTTTGATCAGAAAAGTATAGTAGGAAAAAATATATGGAAAAATGAAAGAAAATTAAGTACATTTCTACGTATGTCTAGCTTCTTAAGTAGAATCTTCGAAATTTAAAATGATAAGATATTTGAAGAGAGGCCTTAGATTCAAGTTTCAGTAAAAACAATTTACTATGTAGTAAAAAAATATTTTATTATAAAAAAAAAAGTAATAAAATACTTGATTGTATTTTTTATAATTTAAATAAATAATTAAACAATATAAAAAAAATCATAAACTTTTTTCTTAAGAACAAACACAGCCTTAGCATGGAAGGAGAAGAAATGAAAAAATGTCGGCTGTGCTGAGAAAGTAACGGTAACGGAAAACGTGACTAGGTTAACGGCTCATTTGGACGGAGAAAGGGAATAGGCAAATAGGCGAGTACTTGTTAGCGAATTAACCCTAGATTCTCTCTCTTTATTCTTTTCTCTATTCTTTTTTCCACCCCTCTCTCCCACCAAACCCCCCATGTCAACTACTCTTCTAATTCTACCCCTTCTTATCTTCTTAATTACTATCTTGCCATTGCCATCTCTTCCCCTCATTCTTTTTATTGAGACACGTAATCAAATTTGCTAAAAACATGGAAGGATGACATAAAATCTATATTAATAACATTAATATAATGACTCGATATAAATGCTACATTTAAAAATTATAAAATGAATAGAATTTATAAGACTCGAGTTTTACAGCATTGATGACTCTAATTAAAGTTGATGTCCTTGTCTAGTTATGATTTGAATCGCCTAAAACATGAATATCTGCCATAATAAGATGGTGAAAGTTAATATAAACTGTGTATCCTTGACAGAGAGCGATAATGAAAAGCGATATATATGGAAAAATCGCATTAATAAAAAGTGGAAAAAATGTAAGAGGTGTGATTTTAGATCAGAATGATAAATCAATAACTTGGTCGAGTGCAGTGAAAAAACCCCAGAACTCACTATGCTCTTATACTAGTTACTTTAGAGCGAAACTTAACTGCAGTATTCAAGCATTTGGTCAAATTCCTCTATCAATTTGCTCTCCAATCATCAATTAATCCTCGTTAATGAACCAAAATGAAAACCTTAAGTTTGGTGGAAGACAGTTGTTGAGGGCAATGGTGACGCTAGGGTTGAGAGAGACGTTAGGTTGATAACTTCATTTCTTATTTTTTAGCATCCCTATAATTAACCTTAAAATGTTTTATTAAAAATAATAAGTTTTAAAATTAACTAACAAAGTATTAGTTGTTTTTAACTTTGCAAGAAGTAAAAACAAAAAAAAAAAAAAAATTTAAACAATTTCTAACTTATATCAGATGATCATACATTTTTATACAAAATAATATATATATTAAAAAATAGAAAAATTTAGGGCATGTTTGATTCTTATTTTTGAAAATTGTTTTCTATTATAAGAAATAAGGAACATGTTTAATTTCCAACTTTTTTTGTTTTAAAAAACATAGAGAAGACAAAAAAAAGAAAAAAACTAAATTTAGAGAACAAAAACGGTTTTTAGAAAATATAAAAATAATGTTTTTTATATTTTTTAAAACGGTTATAATAATAGTTTTTAAAAACAAAACCAAACCGACCTTAATACCCAAATTTTGTTTTCTCGAAATAAAATTTACAAAAGACGACGATTTTATCATATTTATTTGTATTATGAAAAATAATAAAAATTATATAATTAAATTATTTTAATAATTAATATATTTTAAAAGTTCATAAAATTAATTAAAATAAATTAAATGAATTTAAAGAATAAAAATAACTTATTGATTTTGAATATGATTTTTTTAAATAAAAAAATTTCCCTTCTCTAATGGCATGGTGGAGTATTTCAACTTTTTTAAACAGTAATTTTATTAAAAATAAAAATAAAAAACAGTAGACCTCTTACCTCATTTGGAATGTTTACTTTATAAGTTAATTTTTCGTATGTCTGACTATATATTAAGCTCTCTCTGCGTTGAAAAAAAAAAAAAAAAAAAGTCAAAAATGATTTTACTGAAATTTAGGACCATTCATTAATCTGTTAGTGGCAATACTGTAAATAAAGAGAAAAGTAGTGCCATTACTTTACAAACTGTAACTATACTTATAACACTACCCCGAGGCCCTTTCTCCTCGTCTTCAGTGCTGAAATCAGAGGCTAACAGGCTAACAACCAAAGGCTAGAGAGAGAAACATCTACCACCGACGCCACCGACGATGGCAAACTCCGTCGGCATCCTCGCGATCTGCGCCACCGCCTTCCTCATCATCGCCACCGCAGTGACCGCCGTTGATTCCACCGTGGAAAATCTGAGCTGGATTCCGACGAGATCCGTTTGCAAGGGAACCGTAGCCGAGTGCCTGGCGCTGGCCGGCGGAGAAGACGAGTTCGGCCTGAGCTCGGAGTTCGCGATGGACTCGGAAATCAACCGGCGCATCCTAGCCACGACCAAGTACATCAGCGCTACGGTTTTGGGAAGACACTGTGCCCTGCTCGACGCGGTGCGTCCTACTACAATTGTCAGCCTGGTGCTCAGGCAAATCCGTACACCCGTGGTTGCAGCACCATTACTCGCTGCAGACGTTAGTCTCTCTTCACCTCAATTTTTTCTCCATTTTTATTTTTAATTTTTTTTTTCTGTAATGTGTTTGTGCTGTTCTATACATGGTAAAAGGAGAGAGATTGATGGCTATGTTTGTTATTCCATCAAGAAATTGTTGTTATAATTATGATTATATCTTCCTTATTTTCGTTCACTCCAATTTTCGTTTTCCCAATTCACAACACAATCTTTGTTTTCCTCCCTCTCTTTCCGTTGAAGTGAAAAGAAGGAAATGAATTCCCTCTTTGAGCCTTTCGGTGATCGGTGGATTCCGAACGTGGACTTTGGGTTCAAATTTGACTGTTTGTTCGCTAGGAAAAAAAAAAGTAGAGAAAGAAAAAAGAAACTGTGTCGGAACAGAAGAAAGAGAAAATAAATTGGAAAAATATTCTTGGCGTCACAGCTCATTCACAGCTCATGAATCATTGGAAATATTAACAAAGAAAGAGAATTTAAAAAGAGGAAACATGTAAATAATTGATCCTATTCCTACCTGCAAATCTTTATATAATATGATAATATATAAAAAGTAATTTCAAATGAAAAAAAAAAAAAATGAATTCGTTTAAATGAAAAATATGATATTCCTGGATCATCAATTGGAGAAGGTGTGGGTAACAATAATTATATTCCTATAAAGATAATGCACAATTATTCATTTTTTGGAAATATTTTCGGTCATTAAAATAGCGTTTTTAATATTTTTTTGTTTCCAAAAATGGTTTCTGGAACTCGGCTTCATTATATTTTCAATAAAGCGCTTTTGTCATGCTATAAAAATCATTAGTACTTTTAATTTAGATAAAGTAGAGAAAAACTCTCCAGCTTTTTTAGTCTTCTTTTTTTGTTTGGTCTTTGTCTTGTTCTTTGCTTCAACCCCAAACAACATATAAAGATCTAATCAATTGTTACTGCTGATGAATCGATAAAACACTAACAATGATGTTTAATCAGACCCATCTTGATGGAAAAGAAAGTAAATTCAAAATTTTTTTACCTCATAATCATTAGAAATATTAGATTAATGGACATCAAATAATAAAAATTTTGCAAATCTAAGGACCTGTTTGTTTCATGTTATTAAAAACTGTTTAGTTATTTGAATTTAGTGTTTTCTATCTTTTTCGTGTTTTTTGTAGTTTTTCAAAACGGTAACAAACATGTCCTAACTCTTCTCATTTGTTTTCTTGAAAAATAACTGATTATAAACAAAACTACCATTTATCCTTTTAGGTATTTACATGCTTCTTATAAAAGAAAAAGTTATTTTTACAAGAAAATGACGAGGATATTTGTATCGCTCAAAATATGATAATAATGAATTGAGGATTAGATTTCCGAAATTCAAGTTTTTAATCAAATGTTCCTAATCATTATTTTTCTACATTTCCATTCTACCAAACACATTCATTCTCATCTTCTATTTTGCTATGATGTTTGATTGTGGAACCATTGAGGTAGAAAAGAAAGTTCACCAAAAATGGAATGTGAAAAACAGAAAGCAAGAGAAATGAAGTCATTATCAATGGGGGGAATAGGGCATGAATCAAAGTCATGGGATATGATCCACCCACCATATCATCAGTGAGCCCTGTGATTCCTTTTATTCCCTTTTTTTTTTTGAAAAAAAAAAATCCACAGATAACCCATTCAAAGATTTCACATGAAATCTATGAAAATGTCATTGAGAATTAGATAATATAAAATGTTTTTGAAAATTGGGATCTGTTTGGTTGGTAAATGATGTGCCCATCACACCCATGCATAAATGAATTTGAAAGCAAAGCAGTGGTCCCCTGTGCTGCCAAACACCCCTTTATTTGTAAAGGCCCATCTTAGATTCCCCATGCCAACTCCCCTCCCAAAATATCATTACTTTATTTCCCCCATCTTACTTAGTTTTGATTAAAATAGTATTTTTTTAAAATTATAAAAATGGTTGTATTTAAAATTATTCTTCAATCCCAGTGCGAATTTAGACGAAATCTTTGTTGTTTTGAATAATAGGCAATCCAACTTTTTGAAAATCATTCATAGTTAGTAATTTCAGTCTTTTTAAAGCGATTATCATTTGTCCATAATAACCGTATTATATATTTATGAATTGTTCAAAAAATTTTTTTTTTTTTTGGAAATGATTGGAGTTAGTTTTAAATGGATAATATGAAGAATATATTTTATGAATTTTTGTTTCATAAATTGGTGGAGGGGGTGTGGATTAAATTAATAAATGTATCTGCGAAAAAGGAAAAAAAACATAAATATCTGGCTGTTCAAGACAGCGTTAATTGCTTTAAAAAAAAATGAAGTCGATGTTCGAACTGGCGACGATGAACTCAAAATTGATGGCCATTTGTTCGAGGACATTCGGCGTTCTTAAGCTTGATCGTCTACGTGGTTAAGTATTTAAGATTATGTAATAGTTTAATTATATTATTTTTATATTGTGATTTTAAACATTTTTTTCCTTTATTTTATTTTATGTATTTCTTTTTTCCTTTCCTTTTCATGAGTAATATTCTCATTAAAGCTAGTAGTGGGGTCAGATAACCTCTATGATAAAGTATACAATGATTCCGTTTTATTTTTAGATGTCTGCAATCTGATGCAAAAATATGGATAAGTTGATTGAAGGGAAATATTGAGAAAATACCAATGTTGACCAAAAAAAAAAAAAAAAACTGAAATATAAGCATTTTGAATGAAATTTTGATAAATAATAGAACAATTCGTTCTATGCATTTTAAATGAACTGTTTTAGTAAAATAATATGTAAGCATGGGAGAATATTTCAAACAATAATATATTATGACATTGATATCATGAAATGGAATATGCATCATTATTGTTAAAAAAAAAAAGAAAAAAGCATCATTAGAAATATCTTTTGATTCCTTTCTTATAACTTATTTGAGAATTGTTTAAATTATTTTTATGATCATTTCAAATTGTTTGAATATAACATTTTTCACGTTTTTTTTCTTGAAAAATAACCTATTTTGGATAAAAATATTATTTTTTTCATTTAATGTATTTACATTGCCTATTTAAAGAAACGAATTATTTATACAAAAAAATAATGACATTTTTCTCATAATGATGTCAAATTTTGATGGAAGGTCAATTTTAAAGTGGATTTTAAAAGAACAAAAAACTTTAATCAAATTACCCACTTTATATATATATATATACATATATATATATGACATTGATGAAAAATATGAAAAAATGATGGATATTTTTGTGCAATTTGAAAAGAAACATTTGGGGTGGGCATCCATAAAAAATTTCCCCAAATTGTTGGCATAGTACACATTGCATTTAAGTGATGGGATTAAAGACATTTCCCAGGACCCAAGTGAAATAATATTAAGTGATTGTGTGGGATATGTTTGTCCTTTAATTTGTTTCATTTTTAATGGACCATTTCACCTATGTCCTTTGGAAAGATTTTATAGTACCCAAAGGTGTGTACCTTTAAAAATAATTATGGATGTCTGATATTGTATACATCCAGTGAATTCTATAGGAATCTTAAGGGGATTCGATTGATGATCATTAGGTGAACAGAAACGACCTTACTATTATGCTTAGATTTTAAATATTGTGCATTAAATTTAAACAATAATTTAATTTATTTCACAATAAAAAAAGAAAGCACCTTCTCTTTCAAGCTTAATCATAATATTTATATTTTATCAAAATTGTAAATATATTTTAATCACATTCTTTATATTTTTCTCACCTATCTAAAATTTGAGGGTATATAATATGTTGTGTAAGATTTTGTTTAGAGGTTTAATTTTGTGGTTTATATTCAAAACAATCATGGAAGAGGCTACAACTTAAGCAAGTTGGTTAGGTTGAAGGTTAATTTAAAAATAATTAACTTTGAAACTAATTCAATCTTACCTCCAACTCGAGATATTCAATTTGAGGTAGAGTATATGTCACTTTTCTGTAAACTTATACCAAAATCTATACAATAAATTAAATAAATAAAATAAAAGTTGAAGATAACAATAAAAGTAAAATAAGTATATGACATATATATATATATATATATATATATATATATATATATATATATATATATATATATATATATATATATATATATATATATATATATATATATATATATATGTATCATGTTTCAAGTTAACTAGAGTTGTTGAAATCTTGATTTAACCTCAACATAAGTGAAATTGGATTAGAAAATTTAAGCACAATCTCAATCCATTGTCCGATCCATCCAAATGTTTAAATAAAAATGGTTTATCATGTTGAAGAAAGTATGAAATTCTCAACTTCTTAAAAACACAAATATCACAATAAAAAGCAAAAAATCAATAATTAAAAACTCTATGGAAATACTCTTAAATACTGTAATTAACTTTTGAAAACAATCACCCTTAGTGTCACATGCCTAATTTTCTCACAATGGTATGGTTTGTCACGGTGGCCGCTTGATCGCTGTCAGGGAAGCTGAAACTCATACTGCACATTCATGCTCCATCTTTGACTGGTTTAACCTCGCCCGACTCGCTTGGAGCGCGTCCATTTCTATTGTGGATTTGCGTGGGGGATTTGTGACCTCTCCGTAGTCTAGTCCGTGACCTTCGCGACAAGTTCCACCTTTCGCCAGTTGGCATGCGCTTGACTCTGAAGAGCATCTCGCGATACTCCTACAGAGTCTCGGCACCCGACATGCATTTTAAGTCGACCTGATCTTCTCCTTACGCTCATACCTTTGTCAGCGTGCTATGACTATGCTTGCACTTCGTGCACTCGTTTGCTTGCTGGCATGGGTGAGATAGTGAAAACTCTCCCCACTTAAAATCTTGCATGCCCTTGTCTGGGCGGTGCCTCTGTAGTCATCCTTAAAGACCGCTTTCTCTCTACAGTACGCTATATACTATGCTTGATGCTCAGTTGGCAAGGGCTCATCAAGAGGCGACTCCGACTCGACCAATTTGCCTGAGTTGGTTAAGACCCCTCTTCGTAGTAAATCGTGACTTAGTCGAAACTTCGCGGCACTGCGCTGCGCTCTTAGAAATTAAATGCCTCGACTCCCGAGTGTCCCAACAGCTCTTGCCTTGCTATGATATCAATTATCATGAGCTTCAATTTTCTCCCTTAAGGCTGACGTGCGGCAACCTCGGTTGACCCACATGAGGATTGACCTTTAGCTGTTTACCCGTTCATCTTAAATGCCCTTGGTTTCGCGCTGTCTGTTTCATCGAGAGAGTGTCTACAATTTCACTACCGATTTAATAGGGTTAAAAGCTAGGAACCGTCTTCATAATTACAGTTCATGGTAGTAACAGAGTTTCTAGGCACTCGCTGAGATAATGCCTCGACTCTGACGTCTCTGCCGCTCCTTGTGAGGTACCTCTGAAGCACACCCTCGACACTTGTGACGCTCGCTAACATGATGTGCCAGCCATTCTCGTATGTTGCGCGCACACTGTGAGCATGTAAACTCACTTGCGTCTTGTCAGTTTGCTACCTCGGACCTTGGGTAGGGTTTAGAGCAAAGTCTATAGCTGAATGGTAAAGAAGTGGGATGAATTATCTGAAAGAATCGAATCCAATTGAAAGCAGTCTTATAATATAATATATAAAGTGAATAGATGTAAAAAAAACCCTTTGAAAACTACATGAAAACTAAATATATATATATTTTACTTTCTTGATTATATTTTTTATCTTAATTAATACTTTTTTTACACTTGAGACATGGGTTTGGTTGATTGACAAAATGGTCTCTTTATGATGGGTTTGGACTTTTGTTTTGATGATGTATGCCACTATGAATTTGGAATGTAGCATTTTGGATTAAAAACCTAACCAGGTTTGGACTATTGTGACCAAGGCTTTGTGGTTGAGAATATTTCAATTATCCATAATTTTTAGGCCCCATATCTAGAGAAAAAGTAGAGCACCATTGCAAGTCTTTTTCTTAGTAGGTTTGGGTATAAGTAATAAAACCCTTAAAAAAAGACGTAAAGGTCAATTATGAACGTGAACCCCATTTTCCTTCTAGTCGAAGAAATCTAATTAAACACAAACATGACATAAATTCATCTACAAGTTGACTATTTTTTTATTAAATATTGCTTTGGTGTAATTGACCCATGTAGGTAAGGTAAATAAAGTAGATAAACAAATTTAATTCAAAAAGTAGGATGACAACAAGGCGAATTTAGGAAGGGACAGTCATATTCTAATCCCACCTCGTTAATTTTTGTCATTTCTCATACCCACCACGTTTAGAAAAATAAATAGGACAGTCCAAATCAAGGTGGGTATGAGAAGTTCGCATACCTGTTAAACTATTATTTATATTTAAAATTTTAATTATATAAAATTAATATATTTTATAAATAATTTTTTTATGAGCTTTTTATTGAAATTAGTTTTTATTGTTATTATATATAATAATAATAATAAAATCTCTAAAATTATTTTTTAATTTATATCGAGGGTGAGGCAAGAATGAGTAAATTTGAGCTCGATTTAGGTTTGAAAAAAAAATCTTAAACTTGTTAAAAATTTGATAAGACAAATTTCAAATTCATCTCATTAAGAGTGAGACGGGACCTTGATAAAAAAACCCATCTCATTGCCAATCATACCAAAAAGCGAGGAAAGTAGTGAAATTAACTCCCTTAAATTTTGATATGAAATAATAAGAATAGGTATATATGACTATATACTTTAGTGATCCATAGAGGCATCAAATACTTATATCATAGCAGGAATATGATATGTAAATTAGTTTTTGGAATGATAGTTATATATATTCTTATTGTTTTTTACTATTTATTTTTATTGTAAGAATCCGTTGTATGCCATAAAAAAGACAAAATATGTTACATATTTTCTCACCCAAACAACGAATCAGTACATCCATTTGAAATTATAACGACCCACTTTTTGTTAAAAATGAGGATGATTTTTATAAATTTTGAGTGCAAATCGCATGTGAATTTTAGGAGATATGAGTTTTCTTTTACAATAAAATTGTTTCTTTTATACTAATACGCGTTTTTCTTCATTTTTCTTTGTTTTTTCATGATGTTGTCGCTGATATCTTGCGGTGTGTTTTATTGTCGATTTATTATGACGTACAGTTATGTCGTTATATGCTTTTTATTCCTTAATTTTTTTTCATGTTTTCTTATAGATTGGTTATAGTGATAGAATCTGGTTTGTTTATCATGTTGACATTTTCGTGTAAATACATTGATAAATAAATAATGTTTATTTTTGTGGTTGCTTCCGAATGTCTTTAATAATAATTTTCTTATTATTTAATTCATTTTCTTGTGACAATAATTAATGGAAACATTCCTTAAAGATTTAGTATTTTGCTTTTTCTAAATAAATGATAGACATTTTCTTAAAATATGTATACGGATTAGTAAATTAAAATTAGGTAGTGCACTACTCTTTAAAAAATTAAATGAATAACTATGAAAGAAATCAAAATCAGCTTCTTTTGAAAAGCCCATACATCGATGTTTCTATAAATTCACTTGTATTGTTTTAGAAGCCCTTGTTTGGTTCAAGCGATAGTTAGGTCTTTGATAGCGGTGGCCGATCTTGATAGTAATAGTTGGTAGATGATTATAAATTAATGTTTGGTAAAATAGCTGATTGAAGGTAAATTTATCTATATAGACATGATAAAATATAAAAACAATGAACATATATAACGATGATAGCTGATTATTGTTTTTGTAGTGATTTTGAGTGAGAGTGGTAAAGATAGACAAGAAAAAAAGTTAAGAAGCATCCAAAATCCAACTCAAAACCGATGCAATCTTTCGAGAGTGGAAATTACCGAATTTTGTTGTAGAAAAATACTTGTAACACTCGCCCTCTACGAGATCAAAATAATTTTTTTTATCATAAGCTAAGACTTTGTTCGCATTTTATTAGATTTTTAGTTCTGTACTTTATCGAGACAAAACAATTAATAAAACTAAGTATAATAAAAATTCTAATCACATATCCAACAAATTGTTTTTTTATAAAATAATCCATAGATCTATTATTATTATTATAATGTTATGAGGATTAATAATCAGGCCATTAAGGACAGTTTATTAAATATATAATTTATGATAAATAAAATTAATTGCAATATTTAAGTGTTTCATCTTCTTTTATTTATTTATTTATTTTTATTTCTATGTCAATATATTTATAATCATGTTATGAAAAATTCCATTTGAAACAAAATTTATTTTGAGTTATGATTTTATCATATTAAATAATTAAAATTAAAATTTGAATTTTATAATTATCAAAAATAAATTAAAACAATTTTTTATTTAAAATGTTTTTTTTATATAAAATAATTAAGGATAAAATTTCAAAGATAAACATAACAATATAATTATTGAATAAAAATATTATCTTAACATAAATAGTTTATAAAAATAAAATTTTGTTTGAGAATTTAAATTTTTTAAATATATATATATATATATATATATATATATATATATATATATGTTTTAATTGTATGTCTATTGCTTTATTTTTTTTTTGAATACTTAATTATTTTTTATGCATTGTTTTGAAGAGAAATAATTTCATTGATTCAAATTAGCAATACATCAATAGAAATATAAAATCAAAATTGTTAAAAACTACAAAGAATGAAACAATATTCAGGTTAATAGCATAATGAAGAGCAACTCATATTAGATACGGTTGGCCAGTTGAGTGCATTTGATATTAATATTGACTAGAATACACCTTTGACTGAGTTAACTACGATGCCAGTGTGAATTTGATTTGATTTTTTATTTACGATGGTATATCTTTGCTCGTTGAATTGCGAATACAAACAAACGCCGCACCACAATGGCGAAAACAAAGTCGTGTGGGGCAGCGCACCCAACCACGTCTCACAGGCGGTGATAACCAACATGAGCACAAAGGCGATGACAATCATACGTGCACCTAGAGGTGGCAATTCAGGCGAATAGGTTAGGCTAAGCTGACATCGGGCAGGGTGAAACCAAGCTGGGGCAAAAATATAGTAGCCCTGCTTGGCCCTAAATACAGGCGGCCATACCACATTGGACTTGTGATAAGCATGAATTTTATGGTTAATTTTTATCCACTTTTGCATGATTTTTGATGTTGAATGCTTGTTTTGTATGTAAATTATGGATACTTCACCAAATTTAGTGTTTTTGTAGGAATATAATGAAAAACAAATAAAACAACAAGAAAAGTGATCAAAAGTCCAAAGTCGCGACATTAGCTAAGGAAGAATGTCGCGACATCGGGTGAAAAGAGTCGCGACATCGGCTGCAGCCTACAGGATGTAGAACAGAAGGATCAAAGTCGTGACATTAGAGAGTCGTTACATTAGCATTTAATGACAACATTCAGAGTCGCGACACCTACTTTGGAAATTAGCGACACCATTTGAGAAGAGAATGTCGTGACATCAGCAGTGACGACATTGAAGACACAAAATCCAGAATTGGCGACTCACAGAAAACAACATCATAGCAAAGTCACGACATTGACATTCAAAGTCGTGACGCGTTAAATAAACCAAAAATGCAGTCGTGACTCCAATAGTGACATTGACACTTAAAGTCACAACATTATACATATAGGAAGAATCTGCAGTCGTGACACGAAAATGTGTGACATCCGCAGGTAGAAATGTCGCGACATCAGCCGCAACATCAAGCAAGACTAGGGCAGATCCTTGGGCTTTTTCCAAGTCCGCATTATCCGCCTCGTTTTCAAGGCCCAATCATTAGGGCTTATAAATAGAAGCTCCTAGGGTAGAGTGTGCAACTTTTGGGGACCCGACCTTAGTTTCTTGAAGAAGACGCACTCTGAGGAGCTTGGCTCGACTAACTAGTTGAATAAGCTCTTGGTGAAGCGAGCATTTTACTTTATGTTTATGATTTCGAACCATGTGAACTTGCCTGATTAGCTTGGGATTGATGTTTGAGATTCTAGGAATTGAAAGACTAACTAATTTGGATGAATTAATTGAATTTATTAAGATTGTAGATCAATTGTTGGTTTGATGATTGATTGAGTTTTTATATGGCCGAATCGGGTTGTTTTTACCTTAAACCGTTGTGTGCTGAGATCTTAATTTTCTTGCTTGGATCTCTTCATGGAGTCCCCTCAAAGTGATAGTTGAGGTGTGATTTAGAGGAAATTTGGATCAGTTATTTTATTTTTAGTGAGATATTGGGTGTTGTTATTCTTTTAGTTCAAAGACATTGAACCTACGTAATGGAGTTGAGATGTGAACTAATCAAAAGGGAGTAGTTATTTAATCTTTGTATTGAATTAGGTTTGTTGACTTGGTTTAAGGATCAGTCTCATCTAGCTCATGGATTTAGTCGAAACCTTAGTGCGAGGACCATTCTTCATAGGGACCCATTTCATAAAGAAGTAATGGCTTGAGCATTTGTTCTTGGTTGAGCTTGTGTGTTTGGGTTGTGAAAAGTTAGATTTGTGGAAGTTAACGGGATCTAACCAAAGTACTTATGACGAACCAGTGTCGGGATCGGCTATACTCGTTGGAAGCTGTGTTTTGATGAAATTAACCCATTCCAAATTCTATCATTATTTGAAACACCAAAAACATTGCATAAGAAGAAAAGAACCAAAAACATTTATTTTTAGTATTAATTTCAGTATCTTTACCCTCGATTCAGAGTTTGACAGTGATAAACTCGAAAGTAATCAGGTACTCTCAATATGATAATGTTAAGTAGATCCTTATGGGAACGATATCCGGACTCCTAGAGTCCACTTTAATACTTGTACAACTTGTGCACATGCAGACATTCGAGGCCTAGTTCAGTTTACAAAGAATAATTTGAGAGGCAATAGAATGCCCTATGTTAAATACCACTTGCTCTTAATATTAATTTGTCTCGTGAAGAGTGGTATAAGTTTAAACCTTAGAATAGAACTGGGTTTTCGATTTATCGAGTTTTTGGCGCCGCTGCCTATGACTGAAGAGTCTTTAGTAGCAATGTCAGAAATTTCGGTTCATCAAGTTTTCGCACCACGCCAGGATCAAATCTACTTTAAGGATCGATATTCGTATGAAAAGAGAGTTGCTAATTTGAGAAATTTTTAAATTTCAGTTAGTTCAATTTTTATACTAGCTAGATGTTGAATTGGTTGTCTTATAGAAATTTATGCAAATTTTGCTGTATTTTAGTAGCATATTTGTTTGTGTTTGATTTTTTTTAGTAAGATTGTTATGTTAGTTAGGTTATATTCCTTAATTGTCAGTTGTAATTCAATTTTCAGCTTATATTACTCTGTTTTTATTATTTTCTTTTAGTTGGTCAATAATTTGAATTCATTGAGTTATCATTAAATCATGTATTGATTGATTTGGTCAAGATCTAATTGTGGCATCAATTTCTTGCATTTCAGGTACGATTTTATGCATAGAAAGAAAAAAAAAAAGCTAAGTTGCTGTCACTAGATCTTGAAATTGAGAGAACATTAACAAGGTTAAGGAAGTCGAAGATTACTGAACAAGAAGGGATGGCTGAACAAGAAGACATGGGAGATAACACTTCAAGAGGCAACTCCAAATAGGACTAATGCAAGGCAAAGGACTATGGAAGACCTATGGAGGCTAGTGATCAAAGAAGACTACTCGCACTGGGGCAATTACAGACGCTAATACTTTGAGTTGAAGCTAGCCTTAATCACCATGGTGCAACAAATCAGTTCATAGAAGTAACTTTCGAGATCCTAATGTGCACAAGGAGGTTTCTATGATCAACATAGTCAAGATGAATGGAGTATGATACATATCCAAGCCGCGCTATTCCCATTTTCCGAGGGAGAACAACAACTCAAGCTTGAATCCACTATGGTTTAGTCACTGGGAAGAGTTTGCTAGTTTATGATGAAGGATTTTTCCAAATTCATATCTTATCTGGAGTGGAAGAAGGGAGATAATTGTCTTTAAGCAAGGAGAAGACGTAAAGCCTCTACAATGCTTAGAGAGGTACAAGAAGTCGCTGAAAAGAGGTGTCCAATGATGGTATCAATTTATCATCTATGGACATCTTTTACCATGCCATGAATTACTTAAGGGTATCATTGATGCAGCTTGTTGTGGTGCATTCAAGAGAAGAGTGCTGGGAAGAGGCTAACTAACTCATGTATGAATTTGGGAAAGTAATTATGGTAAATTCTCTCAAGTCACTAAAGAGAGTGAAGATATAGAGTTGAGGTGTGCTAGAATTGAACAAAATGGTTACCTATCAAGCTAAGTCATGCTATTGTGAATAGGCTAAAACAAATCAACAAAGAGGAGCCATAATGTAAACGAAGGGATTGATGCATATAGCATGGACCAAAGAGCTAGAGGGGGCTTATCAGCTTGAGGAGTGCAATTACGTGAATAAGGGAAGGAGTTACCACTTCAAACCAAACCCCAATCTGCCAACCCACTACACACCTGCCTTGAGAAATCATGAGAACCTCTTATATGGGAGAGGAGCCCATCAAGGCCAAGGATCAAGGCCTACACAAATAAAGACAACCAAAGGGCACTCACTTCAAAGCCTAGCACTAGCAAAGGCAGAGCCGAGGGAAAATCAGGGCAATCTAAGACCTGATCACCAAGAGCAAAAGGGAACTTAGACTTTTGAGGAGTAGATGCTTGGGTATATGGCTGATACTAAGAAAATTCTCAATAACCATGAACAAAGATTTGTTGACATGGATATCTTTCAAGTCAACACTAATGCCTCACTCAAAACTCACACAAGTAGTGGCAATGGCATTTCATACAAAAACAATCCAATGACACTTTTCCAAGTGACACTCAGATAAACCCCAAGGATTGTTTGATCGTGAATACGAAGGGAGTGCGCGGAACTCCAAGATAAGAAAAAGGAGAAAAAAGCCAGAAGCGACGTGCCGCTATAAAGGAAGAGAGAAATCGTGAAACCAGAAGTTGAGAAGTGATGCAAATCGAATCATCTAGGAGAGACCTATCAGAGGAAGAAAAGAATGTAGAGAGTATAAAAAATGAAAAGCCTTAAAAGAAGGAGAATGTGAGTGTACAAACCTCCCCTACAATTTCCCCAAAGGCTGAAGTAAGCCAAAATTGATGAACAATTTAGTTGATTTGTCAATATGTTTAAGAAGCTAGAAATCAACATTCCTTTTGCTAAAGCTTTAGCTCAAATGCCAAATTATGCAAAATTCATGAAAGACATTATCAGCAAGAAGAGGAAGTTTACGATCGGAACAAAGAACCTTTTTAAATTGCAAGTAGTCAGAATTAAGAGGAAAATACCTCAAAAGATGCAGGACCCTAGAAGTTTACCATTCCATGCCAAGGAACCACACTTCAGCACATTAAGTTTCACCTCAGGTTTCCACCTTTCACCATTCCTTATGCCATAGGGACTCAGGGGCAAGCATCAACCTTATCCTTCATCAGTGGCAAGAAGATTAAGTTTGAGGGAGTTATCCCACTAAATTCAACACTCCAAACAAGCACAGATCTATTGTCAAACTCAGGGCATTATAAGATTTGGTCGGTCATATGGTAAATTTATTCCTGGGCCATTTTGTGGTCATCAATACGGGAAGAAGATAAGATCTCACTACTAGAAGACCTTTTGGCCACTAGCAGTTATGATTGATGTAAAAAAGGGGAGATGACTTTCGAGTCGGGAGGAGGAAGTGAAATTCAACTTAAACAAAAGCTCGACAACATGACAATGAAGATGTTCATCAGATGAGAATTGAAGAAATTTCATGAGAAAAAATGAAGAGAGTGAAGATAAAGCAATGACTGAAAATAAAAAGGAAAACAAGCAACAGAGAACTGAGGAAGAGTTGCTAAAATTCATGTTAGAAGTGGTTGAGGATGAAGAAACACAGAACAAGAAAAAGATGGAAGAAAATGTGGAGAAGAAGAGTTCAAATGTGCTAGTGCTTCAGGAGCTACCTAAGCACTTAAAACGTAACGCCCCATCCCCCGCCTAGGCTGATGATGGGATGCCACACGGAACTGGGACTCCTTTACCTGATTTTCTGACATTAGTGGGCCTATTTCGAAATAAATCCAAACTTGTACATATTGACATAACTTAAATCTATGAATTCTTCAATATAACTTGTAATACTAACCACTATAGTGGTGTTTAAATGTTTTTGTACATATATTCTTGAGTCCCATTTACTTGTACTTACACAATTTGCACTATCTCTAAAATATTACATTTACATTAAAAAACAAAATTAGAAACCTACATATAGTGGACTTAACAAGTCAGGTTTGCCCCGCATATGCGGAATGCCTCAGATGTCCTCTTCAATACCTACACAGATGAAACACCCATGCTAAGCTTATAGCTTAGTGGGAAAACAGATAATATATATATGACCATAGCAGTGGTCTGTAATTACAGTATACATATTCAGTAGTTCATATATCATAATTTTCATATCTCCCATAGGAGTACGATTATAAATCTTATACAAAGGGTACTCATAGGTACATTACATAACATAACTAATTACTTGTAATTTTGTATAATTACTTCCATATATCACATTATTCAAATTCTTATCATATAAATGTTTGACTATATAGATCGGAAATAATAAATGAGAGAGACACAACACAATAGGTAAATTCCCAAAGGCAGGTAATATCGAACAGAGCAAATGGGAAGACAAAATGCAGACGTTTCGCCCACGTAATGTGGCGGTCGTAGCACTACAGAGTGTCGTGAGCATTGAACAAGAGTGCCAAGAACTACTCAGAGATATGTTTTATACGTATGTCGTAGCACTAGCAGAGTGTCGTAGCGCCATCGTAGGTGCCTATTCACGCTTATTTGGTTATTCCAGCATACATACAATTATATGTATCAATGAGCTTGTTATATTGTTCTTAATCACATTAGCAAATAAGGGGCAAGTATTGACCAATTTTCTGACACGGCTACCAAAGACTAACTAAAGTCCTCGGCAACAACACCCAAACTTGTTGAGACCTATTTTGTGTTGTAGATAGACCAGTGGACAAGCAAGATCATATATATATATATATATAAATTTATGGAACTATTATCAAGGACTATCATCTAATCCCTAGCAACGATGCCAAAAACTTGTTGACTGATTTTGTATAGACCAAACTATGCAAACAAAGTTATGACTCTACCACCAAAGGACTATTATCTAATCCTTGACAACGACGCCAAAAACTTATTAAGACCAAATGATGTATATATGAAAATATGGCCAAAGGAATGAGGTAATACTTATAAACTGATTTGAAACAAAAGTAAGTGTACTAAAAAACTGAAATGAAAAGTATTACCAACGCTCAACCTCTTTCCGCAAGTGCATGGGTCATACAAGTAATAAAGTGGACTCTAGGAGTCTGGACATTGTACCCACAAGGATTGGAGGTTCTCTATAATTGGAATTTGAGTACCTCGATTATAAGGGCTCTTTACTATTTAGGAGATCAAATAGGATGTGGAATAAAATCAATTTAATTGAAATAAAAAATTATTTAAAACCAATCCTAAAATTTACCAAACAAACAACTACTTAAGTCTAAAATGTACGTATGAAGAGAGGCACTAGGGATGGAGATAATTATTTGACAATCAATTTGCATTTCCTTGGAAGCGTAACATTTGTGAGTTGAATGCTGAATTTGTCCAATAGCAATGTAGTATAGCCTTAAATTCCTCATGACATTATACATTTCACTATCTAACACACCATATTCCTTTCCAGGACAAATGGGTCTAAATAGCTACTTGTAAAATCTGACCCTCTTTAAAATTTGATTGTTTTTCTTTTCTAATACTTCACAAGCATTTTTTAGGACTATAAAATTCTTGCCCCCATAGACAGAATAATGCAAGCCTTCTCCAATGTAATTGGTATCTCATCCATCAAATCTAATAAATTTGTCTCTCTCCTTGATTAGATCTATGCTAACACGGGATCAAGGTCATTCTATCAGATTGAGGTGAGACCTCTAAACATTAAACTGATACATCATCTAATTAATCCTCACACCATGAGTAAATTAGCGATTTATTAGTTCCATAATATTAGTCTAACATACCCCTAAGTTACTGTTCTTTACTCTCAGGAATCTCCATCTCTGTATCACTCAAAAGGCCTCGAGGAAATCAAAGCAAAGATACAGCTCTTCTCTGGGTATAAGCTACTAATATTCTGAACAGATAATTATATGAACAATACCAATTATATAAATTCAGTATTCAAACCCACAAAATAACTGAGAATCTGCAAATCTGAATGTTCAACAATTAATCCCTACCCCTAGTGGGTGTTTAATGTTCCATTACTGGATTCCAATCATCACCAATCAAACAACACGTAAGAAAAAATGAAGAAGAAATCACAGGAAGAAGTGAGAAAATCCGTGATTTAGTTTCAATCTGTCAACAATAATGAAATCAAGCTTGATGCATAAACACCTGAATCTTTAATAATGAATAAAATCGCTTTAAAACTACTCTAAGATCTACTAAAAATCAAAATCTGTATTAAAACTAAGAAAATGGGCAGTTTAGAGAGAGAAACCCTGTGAGAGGTGTTCTCTTACCTCCCCGTTGCCCTAAAAACCTAAAAAATGAGTATTTATAGTCCTAGGGTGAAACGAGCTTGAAAATAGTTCAAAATAGCAGTTTTCAGGGCTTTCTGGTCCAGCCCAGCGTCAATGTCGCGACATACTGAAGATTTATTCCGACATAATAATCTCCATCTTGACAAAGTAAAACTCTGTCGCAACAAAGTTTCTGGCTTTGTCAAAATTTTTGTCGTAACAAAGTAAAACTCTATCGCGACAAAGTTTTTGGCTTTGTTAAAATCTTTGTCGCAGAAAAGTAAAACTCTGTCGCGACAAAGTCTTTGGCTTTGTCAAAATCTTTGTCACGACAAAGTTTACCTTGTGACTTTGTTGCGACAAAATGAACTCTGTTACGATATAATAAAACTTTGTCATGACAAAGTCTGTCTTTGCCTTGTTTTTGGCTAAGTCGCGACATACTGAGCTTTGTTGTGACAAAATGAACTCTGTCACGACATAATAAAACTCTGTTGAGACAAAATCTTTGCTTAGTTGCTTGTTTTTCTTCTCCAACTTGTGAGACACCCGGTTGACTCTCCTTTTGGAATTATATTGCATATTTTCTTACTAAATCACTTGCTTTCTATCAAAAATCCTACAAAACCAAGTTTAGAGGAAAAGTTATGAGTTTTACATGAATATGGATATAAAATACTCAAAATAGCATGTGAAATGAACTCAAAACATAGATGAGTTTTACACTCATCAGTAGGAAACAATGTCTGCCCAACGATAGGATCGCTACGCCGAAGCAGTGAGGTTCAGAGAATTTTTCCTATTACTTGTATACATGTACAAACCCTTTCATTCACTTATTAGGATCCTCCATTAATCCAATGGATGATTGCTAGAATTAACGGAAAAGAGAAAACAAAACAGGATATGTAGGTATGCTTAGGTGAAGCAATGCTACGCCTAGGCGGAGAGGTTCGCCTAGGCGAAGCACTGCAACGCTTAGGCGGATCAGAAAGTTCAGAAACTCAATCCTCGGGTTCGCCTAAGCGTAGGTTCCTATGCATAGGTGGAGACCTACGCTTAGGCGAGCACTCCTACACCTAGGCGTAGATCATCGGATTTGCCAAAAATGGTTAGTTTCCTCTTTTTTCACCAGAAATTTGTCAATCAAAACCAAAGCAAAGTAAAACAACCCCCAAAATTGACTTAACCCAACCCAAAATACATATAATGAAAATTAAGGTTTTCCCTAACCCAAACATAGACAAAGAGGGAGTTAGGTTAATTTCCTAACAAGTAATCCATACCAAAGTTCCATACATCAAATGAGAGATTTTCATACCAAAGTTCCATACAAGTATTACATACTTATAGTTTCCAAACATGTATTCCATACTTATAGTTTCCATACCTTGATCTTCAAAGACTTGAACCAAACTTCTTCTTTTCTTCACTTGAACAAAGAGAACCCAAGACAAAGGAGAGAATCAAACCAAAATTGGCTCCTTCTCCCAACCGTAAATTTCTGAAGCCTTTAAGCCAAAAAATGAGGAATTCCCTCATTCTAGAAGACCATGTTTGGTCTTATCCTCATTTTGGACTTAAATTTCTCCTTTTTACTTATTAGTCATTCATCTTTCTTTCATTTACAAATAAACTTCCTACTTGAACATATAATCTTCTTATGTTATGACCTTTGGGTCCTTAATGTGACATTTTACCATTTTAACATTTTTCCCACTTTACACTTAATTTCTGAAAAATGCAAATTTTAACTTACATTATACCCTAAACATGTAATAAACTACTAGGGTATAATTTGGGTGTTACATAAAATATGTCTTTTTGGGAAAGGAGAGATCACAACCTGTGATCATAGCTGCTAATTTAACACTGGAAGAAAATAAAGAAGTGGTGGGGACAATCAAACAAGATAAGAAGAGGCTCGACTGTGGATGGATTTGAAGGAATAACCTAATATATGCACAAAATTTTGATGGAGGAGAATGCAAAGACTTTTATTGAGCATCAAAGGAGACTAAATCCAGTGATGAAGGGAGTGGTAAGAAAAGAGGTATTGAAGTGGCTTAATGCAGGCTTCATCTATGCCATCTCAGATAGTCCTTAGGTGAGTCTTATCCATGTTGTGCCACAGTGATAAGAAATGAGAAGAATGAACTCATCCTAACCAGACTCCAGGCTGCCGGAGGGTGTATTAATTACGTAAAACTCGACACGTACCACCGGAAAGACCATCATCCCCTACCTTTTATTAAATCAACACCGATAGATTAGCTGGGCATTCCCACTATTGCTTCCTTGATGGCTACTCTAGGTACAATCAGATAGCTATAGCCCTTGAAGACCAAGAGAAAACCACATTCACTTGTCCTTATTGGACTTTTTCTTTCAGAAGAATGCCCTTTGGGTTATGTAATGCACTAACCACCTTCCAAAGATGCATGATGTCAATTTTCTTTGATCTGGTAGAGGAGATCATGGAGATTTTTATGGACTATTTCTTTGTTTTTGGGTCAAGTTTTAGAGACTGTTTGAATAAACTTGGCCACTATGCTTCAAAGGTGCAAGGAGAATAACTTAGCTTTGAATTGGGAGAAGTGCCACTTTATGGTTAAGGAAGGAATTATGCTTGGGCACAAAATATTAGCAGCTGGGCTGGAAGTGGACCAAGCTAAAATATCAGTTATCAACACTCTACTGCCATCATCTAATGTCAAGGGAGTGAGGAGTTTCTTGAACCATGCTGGCTTTTACAGAAGATTCATGAAGGACTTCTCGAAGATAGCAAAACCCTTGTGTAGATTATTGGAGAAGGAGGCAGTTTTTTAATTTAGCAAGGAATGCTTGGAGGCATTTGAAAGCATCAAAGGAAAGTTGATCTTAGCACTAGTCATAGCAGCACCTGAATGGGGGAAAGAGTTTGAAATCATGTGTGATGCTAGTGACTATGCCATGGGGGCAATCCTTGGACAGAGGAGAGACAAAGTGTTCAAGGCAATATACTACTCAAGCAAGACTTTCAATGAAGCACAAGAAAACTACTCTACAACAGAGAAAGAAATGCTTGCTATAGTGTTTTCTTGTGAGAAATTCAGACCATTCATCCTAGGATCCCAATGCATAGTTCACATAGATCATGAAGCCATAAGATGCCTCATGGATAAAAAGGATGCAAAACTAAGGTTAATTAGATGGGTCCTATTGTTGTAGGAATTTGATCAGGAAATTAGAGACAAGAAGGGGAGTGACAATTTGATAGCTGGTCATTTGTCAAGGTTGGAGATAGCCAAGGAAGAGAAAAGATGCAAGGAAATACAAGAGAGCTTTCTCAATGAACAACTCTTTGAGGTGAACATTCAACTTACATGGTTTACTAACATGGTAAACCACTTAGCTTGTGGAGTCATACCTCCTAATTTCAATTTCTAGCATAAGAAGAAACTAAGGCAAGAAACCAGATATTTCATATGGGATGATCCCATACAATTCAGGAGGGGGGCAGATCAAGTCATAAGGAGACGTGTGCTTGAAGAGGAACAATATGAAATTTTTAGAAAATGTCATTTAGCTCAGTATGGAGGCCATTTTGCTGGCCGAAGAACTACTCAGAAAATACTTCAATGTGGATTCTACTGGCCCACCCTATTCAAAGGCAGTTTTGAATGGGTGAGGGGATGTGACATATGCCAAAAATGGGAAACATAAATAAGAGACATGAGATGCCCTTACATGGAGTATTGGTGGTTGAATTGTTCGATGGGCGGGGGTATAGATTTATGCGTCCTTTCCCATCCTAATTTTGGAAATTTATACATACTTAAGCTGATCATGTATCTAAATGGGTTGAGGCAAATAGCATGTCCCATAAATGATGCTAGTACTGCAGAACTTTGTGCAAAAAGCATACTCAGCATATTTGAGACACCAAGAACGACATAAAGATGAAGGGGCAAATACTTTGGTAAATAGACTTTTTGCAAGGTTGATGAGCAAGTATGGAGTCAAGCATGCCATGGGCTTAGCATATCACCCTCAATCTAATGGTCAAGCTGAGATCTCTAATAGAGAAATCAAGAAAATCTTGGAAAAGACTGTCAACACCAATAGGAATGATTGGGCAGTAAGGCTAGATGATGCATTATGGGCATACAGAAATGCTTACAAGACCCATTGGGATGTCCCCATACAGAATAGTATTTAGGAAGCCATGCCACTTACCTCTAGAGCTGGAGCACAAAGCCATGTGGGCCATCAAAAGACTAAATTTTGACTTGAAACAACTTATGAGAGAACGATCTAACTAAGAAAGCTGGAAGAGTTGAGGAATGATTCCTATGATAATGCTAGAATTTATAAGGAGAAGATAAAAAGATGGTATGATCAAAGAAACATCAAAAGAGAGTTTAGAGTTGGAGAAACTATTATGCTGTATAACTCAAGGCTTAAACTATTTCTAGGAAAATTGAAATCAAGATGGAGTGGCCCTTTTACTGTGATATCAACAACACCGTTTGGGGCGGTTACAATCAAAGGTCAAGCTGGGAATGGGTTTAAGGAAAATGGGCAGAGATTAAAGCATTATTTTGGTGGAAATATGAATGAAGACTAAGCAACAAGATCAGAATCAGGATGGAGGATATTAAAGATCAATGGAAGATGCAGCTAAGTCCAGCTAAAGACATTAAAATGAGCAGCTGCTGGGAGACAACCCAGATTTTTGTTATTGTGAGAATCCATTGGAATATTCTTCAGTATAAGGAAATGCTTGTCAAATAATAATGAATTCAAATTTGAGCTTCAATGAAATCTCTGTGAGAATTTTCCAATTAGTGTAGTTAGATTGTTTATTTTATTTATTGCTGTTTCCTTTCATGTCAAGTTTAATTTTTGTGTGTTTGAATTGTGTTTGATTGATTGAAGTTCCTTTGATTTCTCTTAGTGTAGTTAGATTTAATCAGTTGAATCGTTGTTAAATTTATGACACGATAATCTGTGTTTCAATGATACAATTGTGATAATGATTCCTTAATAGCTTCATGAATTGAGTATGCTGAAATAAATAAGATTGAGGAAAACAAGTAGGAATCAGGAAGAGGAAAATGCCATCTCGGAGTCGTGACACCATTTCTTGTTGTTGCGACATTAGGTCCAAAATTTTTCCAAAGTCGTGACACCAAGATTAGAGTCGCGACATTCTTTGCGGAGTCGCGACATAATGTTTTCAATGTTGTGACATTCTTTAAAAGTCGTGACATCACTTCTACGATTTCGCGACATGGGGCCAAGTCACTTAAATTTTTTTTTCCAAAGTCGTGACATTTGTCCCAATTCTAGGGCATCCTTCATATTAAAAGAGAACATGTACTGAAAAGTTTCAAAGTCAAACCAAGTTCCTTAAACATTTGAACCCTAATTCCTTCCCATCCTTAATTTTTGAAACTCTAGAAGTAATATCTAGCCTAGCATCTCCCACTCTGGATGAAGTCATTGAGAAAATCATGAAGGATGTGCAAGGAGAGAGGGTTGAACAACCTAAAAACTAGGAGACTACTCCTACAGAGGAAGTAAGGGAAGAAGTTGAAGAGGTAGAAGGTGATTCAGGAGGGGTTGAGAAATTCCTAACTAATAAGGGGGCAGGATTTTTCAAGAAAACTCTCCCCAAGAAAGGATTTATTAGCGAGAGGGGGTTCAGGGAGTTAGTGCCACCCTTCAAGGAAGAAATTGAGAGAAGAGGTTGGGAGTTGCTCTGCAAACACCTGGAGCTAGGTAGAAGAACTCTCATAAAAGAATTCTATGCAAACTTGGGAGACATGAAGAACTTGACTTGCTATGTTAGAGGAAGATGGGTGCCTTATGGAGAGAGGGTCCTCTCATAGTGGTTCAAGCTCAAGGAAGGGGAAGATTGCTCAGAGTTTGAGAAGCTGAAGAAGAATCCCCACTTCGAGGAGATTGCCAAGGAGCTCACTGGGGGCTAAGGAGAGTGGTAGAGCACACATATTATTTCCCATGCCTACATCAACAGAGGAGACCTCATAGAGATAGGTAAAGTATGGTTCTATTTCATAATCTTTGTGTTGAAGCCCTCTATGCACATGTTAACTGTGAGACATGACCGTGCCATACTCTTGTATGTGTTGGTCATGGGCTATCGGGTTGATGTGGGTAGGATTGTTGAGGAGTCCATCTTGGAATATGCAAAGGGGAATTTTGTTGGAAATATCCCCCACCCTTCCTTGATCACACACTTTTGTGCATCAAGGGGGGTGTGAAGTTTAATGAGGAAGAAGAGGAGAGGTATCCCAAAACCTCACCTCTCACTCTTACTAGAGTCCTCAAAGCTCTAGTGGAGAGTAATGAGGGAGAGAGGAGAGAAAAGCCCAACAAAAAAGAGAAAGAGGGTAGAGATTGAGATAGGAAGGGGAGTAAGTCCTGTAAGGGACCAAGCCCCTACAACTGTTTCTGATGAGGGGGACACAGTGAAAAAAATGGAGGTTTTCAAGCAGAATTAGAGCAACCAATGCTCTCCCCTATTGTAGACCATGGGGTATTAGCTCAGACTAGAGTTGAGGAGAGAAGAGAAGAGAGTGACAATGAGAAAAGCTCTAATGCAAAATAGCTATTTACACTAAAGTAAAGGAGTAAAGGAAAAAAGAGAGCCATCACTGAAGACAACAACAACTATGAGTTGCTAGCTATGCTTAAAGAAATGAAGGAAGAGGTCAAGGAGAGGGATGAGAAGATCATAGAAGAACTGAGGTGGAGAGATAACTACTTAGAAGATCAAATAAAGAAGAGAGAAAACACCTTAGCAACATCCCTCAAGCAGAGAAATGAGGAATGGAGAGAAGAGCTGGAAAACATAGACAAGGCTTTGAGAACTGAACTGAAGGAAAAAGAGAAATTTTTGTGAATGAACAGATTAAAAGGGATCAAGATTTATTGAAGATGCTAGAAGAGAGGGAAAAGGAGATGGAGAAAATCTGTCAGAGAGGCTGATGCTTCGTTACCGCACAAGGCACACCCGCAAGAAATCAAGGATACAATTAGAGGAGAGATGACTCGGCAAAATGGAAGCCTCCCCGACACAAGGAGAAATCAGGATCGAGAGTCGATAACCGCACCCAACCTGAGAAACACGTACAATGCTTAAGGAGAGTTTGAGGGTACACTCAACTCCATTGGGGAGAGGCAGAATGAGCTAATTAGGAGTAACGCGAGGATGCTGGAATGGGCTACAAACAAGCTCCTAGGAGATAAAAATATTGAAAAGCCCCTAGCTTCCATCCTTGATTTTGTTCCCTCTCAAGTTGGTTATCTATTTGAGCCAGTTAACCTCAAACCCTCCAAATCCCATCATAAGAAAAAGAAGTGAACTAAATGTGTAACACCCCGAAATACACTCTAGTAGTTTTTAAACATAATTAGGGTATATTATAAGTGTATATTGAAATTTTTCGTAATTATTATTTTGCTAAGTGAGAAAATTTCGAAAACTCGGAATTTGAACAAAATACAAGCGTAAAAGTGGAATTTGTCAAAACAGGATATAAAAGTCATAAGATAATAAGATTATATGCCAAAGTGGAATAATGGGAAGTTGTGGTGCAAATAGAAGGGAATTTGAGGACCAAAGTGCAATAAAAGGAAAATTAAGACCAAATTGGGATAAGACCCATTAGGGTCTCTCATTTTGGGCATTTTTGGAGGGCTCCTACGTGAAGAGAGGAGAAGAGAAGAGGAAGAGGAAGAAGAAGAAGAAGAGGAAAGGTATGGATGCTATGATGATTTTGTATGGATATTAGTTTGTTCCACTTATAGGATTTAGTTAGGAATTCATCCTAACCCTAGATTTGTTGAAAGTTGGGTTGGTAAAACCTTAGTTTATATAAGGTGAGTATGGAATCCTCCCTTTGAGTATGGATTGTATGGATTAGTAGGGATTGCTATGGTTTTGTATGGATTTGTGTGAGAAACAAAACCCTAACTTTCCATTTTTGTGATTTTGATTTTGGGGGAAAAGCCTTAACTTGGGAAAAAGATGTTTTTATTGGTGTTAAACCACTTTTGGAGTTGTTTTGGGTGGATTCCATGGTGGGTTTTAAGATATATGAGTTCGATAGCTATACGAAGCCAGGGGTGAGAAATGACAAAATCGCCATTTCTAGGCGTAACCTCAAGACATTGGTACGGTGATCAAAGTGGGTACCTCGGCACCATGGTCGAGGCAAAGTGGTACCAGTACTAATCAAAGTGGTATCTAAGACTCAATCAAAGTGGTATCTGTGACCGATCAAAGTGGTATCGCACTCCATTCACAGTAAAAGGGCTGGTACCGCATCGATCATGGCATCGTACCGATGCTTCCAGCTAGCTCGATTTTGTACCTCAATTGTTAATCCCCAAATTGCATTAATCGATAGTATAGGAACCCTATTAAATGACTAATGGGGGTTCAGATAAGAATGAAACTAAGTGAAAAATGCACCGTACCTCGCCGCCTCGGTGAAGTGAGTTTGATGTTGGCAAACTTAATGCCCTACGATAATATAGTAAGTTCCTGAACACATATAATTGTAGGACTGCCTAAGATAGGATATTGAATGACACGACACCTCTGTTACGTGGGCAGACATGTATAGTACTTCAATACTCTCTGATAAGTGCGACGACACTCTCTGACCGTGCTTCGGCACATTTAGTACTTCGGTACTCTCTGATTAGTGCTTTGGCACATTTAGTAATTTTTGGCATTCGACAAGGCGACGACACTCTCTCGCCGTTGCTTCGCACCCTTCTCAGGTTAATGACACCTCAAGATCAGATCAGACTATCAGGGTACTTATCGTTGTGTCCTACTCATTCTTTATTACCGGTCTAAGTAGTCAAACAGTTATATGATAAGAATCTGAATAACAAATAAGAGTAAAGTACTGTACTAGTATAAGTTATGTAGTACCTATGGGTACCTTTGTACAAGTATAAGTTCTGTAGTACCTATGGGTACCTTTACACAAGTATAAGCTCTGTAGTACCTACGGTCTAGGTAGTCAAACAGTTATATGATAAGAGTCTGAATAACGAATAAGAGTAAAGTAAAGTACATCGTTCAGCTCTGTAGTACCTACAGGTACCTCCGTACAAGTATAAGTATGCTATAAGTACAAGTGTGTGTCCTACGAGAGATCTGTATAAGTATAAGTATGCTATAAGTACAAGTATGTGTATAAGTTTGTTATATGAATTAGTGAAAAATTATGATATCTGCTATTGTATATCTATTACTGTTATATGCTTACTGTAAATGAATATTAGTGCATGTGTATACGTATAAGTCATATGTTTCCCACTAAGCTTAAAGCTTAGCACGGGTTTTAATCTATGTAAGTATAGAGGAGGACGTTCGCGATCTTCCGCACACTGTTGAACCAACAAACTAGTAGGAGTACATCACAGAGGTTTTACAGCCCGATTATGTAAATGTAAAATGTACAATTTTTTTGTATATGTATATGTAAATGGGACTCAGGATTATATGTATTGACATTGTAAACACCAATTACGATGGTAGTTTTATTTGTATCTTTTGTGATATCATTTTGATTCGCTTATAAGACTCGGGGCCCTCCCACCCATGTTCCAAAAGTAAGTAAAGAGTCCTAGCATACGCCTCCATTTGTCTCCCGCAAGGTGGGTCAGTAAAAATGTATCTCTTCCTTGTAATTTTGTGCCTTGTAAAATGAAATTATAAAACAAAAATTAAGTTTCGAAATCTATGCTTAATCACAGCCCATTTCTTTCCCTTCTTATTTCCTGTGCATTTTTTTTTTTTTTGTAATATGTAAGGCATACTTAATTCAGAATGTGTTGATTGCTGTAATAAATGATGGGGGCGTTCAATTGTACTAAATGTATTGAATTGTTTATTTAAAATAAAAAATGATAAAGGCTAAAGAATGGTGTGAACCGGTTAAGACATAAAAAATGGGAACCTAAAATGAGGCAACCAAGTTTAAGGAATTTGAAAATTGTGTTGGGAACAATATTAACCCGCAACTATAGATCAATTAAAACTCGACATACGGGGTGTTCCATACTCGCAATACAGTCAGCCTTAGTATCTTGGATCATACACATGGTTTGTACCTTAGAACTGAAATGCTAATTAGGGAAACATTATAAGATCAACAACATCTTCCATTCCACAAATCCTAGAACTTGTTAGAAGATTGTCTAAGATGAAATCCTAAGCTACACAACCATCAAGAAATGATTTAGGCCATCATTGGAAAGTTGAGCTATTCAGCCACCTAATGTTGATATGCATTTGCACATTTCCTTAGTACCTCATTTTGAGCCAATGAAGCCTTATTTTCTTTCTTAAAACCAAATCACACACATTAAACCATTCTCACATCAGTAACCTTTAGTAAAGAACCCAACTTACCCAAAATATGCTGGAAAGGAAGGAATGAATTGAAAGGATGAGGAACAAGTTTTGGGGAAATTTGGAATGTCGAATGCAAAGAAGCTAGAAGTAAATTGATTAAGAAATTTGCTGATGCAAAAATGGAAGGAATACAAAAGAAAGCAAAATGTGAGAAAAAGCAAGTTGAGTAAGTCAAGCCTAGTAGCCTTCCTACCAAGAGTTATTAAGTCCTTAGGGGTGTTTCAACACCTAGTACCCTAATGCCAACTGGCATGGGAGTGGCTGACCCAAAGCTTGTTATAGGGGTAGGTGGAAAGCTTAATAAGATCGAACATTGTACTACCATTTGAACCTTTACAAAAATCAATAGAGTCAAAGCTAGATGTTTGCAAAGAATACAACTGTAATAACAATAGTAAGATAATACAAGATGTGTCAAATAAGTTTAAAGAATGATAAAGATAGTTATATATTTAAAGGAGTGATGAAAGTCAATCATGGAAAAAAAGAGAATGTAGATCTGTAAGTTCAAGCCTTAAAATTCCTATTCAACTATCCTTACCTAAGCCTCACATTGCAAGCTTTAAAGACCTATTTGATCTTGAAGGTCGTGTCATGCTTACATTAGTGGAGGACAATCTAACCAACAAGCCTATGGGACCTAAAATCATATCAGAACATCCATAACCACCTCTAGATCTCATAAAAATACCTAACTTGCTGATCTTTTCAAAGGGCACAACCAACACACACTCAATCATTCAAGAACAATGAACTAAAGCTGTATGCAAATATGAGAGCTATCCGTTCATGCTTAAACTGAAATACAAGTAATCTGAACCTATGATTGAAGTGTATGTTAGAAATTCTCTTCATAATTGATTAATCATTTAACGTAAGTGCCATCATTTATGCAAACTGCTATTGGAAATAATGAGCCATAAAATTCATTGATTTTGGATTGGTTGTGGACAATCAAATTCTTCTTTTATTTGCTTAAGGATAAGCAAAAGTTTAAGTTTGGGGGAGTTTGATAAGCATGAATTTTATGGTTAATTTTTATCCACTTTTGCATGATTTTTGATGTTGAATACTTGTTTTGTATGCAAATTATGGATACTTCACTAAATTTAGTGTTTTTGCAGGAATATAATGAAAAGAAAATAAAACAGCAAGAAAGTCTAGAGTCGCGACATTCACCGAGGAAGAATATTGCGACATCATATCAGAGTCGCGACATCATATCAAAGTCGCGACATCAGCTGAAGAATGCAGAACAGAAGGATCAAAGTCTTGACATCAGAGAGTCACGACATTAGGATTCAACGAAAACATTTAGAGTCGCGACACCTACTTTAGAGTCGCGACACATTCAAAGTCGCGACACATTCAGAGTCGCAACACCATTTCAGAGAAATTTTGCGACATCAGAACAAGGCAACAACATTGAAGACACAAAATCCAGAGTCATGACTCTGACAGCGACATCATAGCAAAGTTGCGACATGATCCAGATAAGAAAAATGTAGAGTTGCGACTCCAATAGCGACATCAACACTCAGAGTCGCGACATTATACATATAGGCAAAATATAGAGTCACGACACCAAAAGCAGAGTCGTGACATTGTACAGATAAGCAAAATGTAGAGTCGCGACACCAAAAATGGTTGTGGTACCACTAGGCGCATCCTCGGCTTTTCCAAGTCCGCACATCCGCCCTGCCAGTGGCCCAATCATTAAGGCCTATAAATAGAAGCTCCTATGGTAGAGTGCGCAACTTTTGAGGGGACCAACTTCTGAATTTCTTGAAAAAGAAGACACTGTGGAAGGAGCCTGAAGCTCACTTAACTTAGCCGAATAAACTCTTGTCAGTGAAGGAAAGTACAATCTCTTCATTTTACTTGATGTTTCTGATTTCGATCCTTGTGAACTTGCCTGATCAGCTTGGGATTGATGTTTGAGATCCTGGGAATTGAAAGACTAACTAATTTGGATAAATTAATTGAATTAATTTAGATTGCAAATTAATTATTGGTCTGATGATTGATTGAGTTTTTATATGACTGAATCGGGATTTGTTTCTCTTAAGCTTCATTATTCTTTAAGAGATCTATAAATTTTGTCTTCAGATTCTTTCAGATCTCCCTAAAGTGACAATGGGGTGTGATTTAGAGAGATGGTCTCAGATTATTTTTGCTCTTGAGTTGAATATTTATATTGTTCTTTTTTTAAGTTCAAAGGCATTGAACCTTTGTCAATGGAGTTGAGATGTGAACTAATAAGAGGGTAGTGATTTAAACTGTATTTGATAGGATTTGTTGACTTAGTTTAAGGATCAAGTCTCATCCAACTCATGGAATTGATGGAAACCTTGGTTTGATGACCATTTCTTCCCTAAGGGACCCATTTCATAAAAGTAATGGCCTGATCACTTGTTCTTGGTTGAGAGTTCGTGTTTCAGGTTGTGAAAAGTTAGATTTGTGGAAGTTAGCCAGGATCTAACAAAGTACCCCTTGAGTAAAGACCAATTAATCAGATCTGACTATAATATGTTGGAAACTGCTGTGTTTTGATGAAATTAACCCATTCCAAATTCTATCATTATTTGAAAGACCAAAAACACTGCATAAGAACAAAAGAACCAAAAACATTTATTTTCAGTATCTTTACACTCAGATTTGTAGCTCAAATAATGATGAACTGGCAATCGTGGTACTGCTACCAAGGCCATGTTAAGTAGATCCTCAGAACGACATCCGATTCTAGAGTCCACTTTATTATTTGTAACGACTTGCATTTTCGTATTATTCGCCTAGTTCAGTTGTAAGACCCTATGTTTCCATGAATAGTAAATTTCGTTTTCGATAAGTAGGTATTTGACTGGAAATGGTCAAATGAATAGTAATTTTCGAAAAATGAGCCTCATGTTTAGACAGCATGTTGTAAATTGTAATGCCGAAAAACAAAGGGAAACCCCCGCCAATTTTCTATAAAAATGTTTAATCGATAAAAAAGGGTTTGATGTTTAACAAAAAAAGAAAAAGAAAAATTTGTCCCACCATGTTTCATAAGATTTTAATGGAAAGCATAACTGTATAAATGGGTTCACTCAACGGATTCATATTTTAAAAGGGTTTAAAAGAAATGTTTTCTCAAATTCGTAGGAATGCCAAGAGGGTCCCTCGGGTTAGGAAAAGGAAACCCGGGTTGGGTCCCTTCATCAGTTTACAAAGAAAATACAATTTGAAAGGCAATAGAATGCCCTGTTGAATACCACTTGCTCTTAATATTAATTTATCTCGTGAAGAGTGGTATAAGTTTAAACCTTAGAATATAACTGGGTTTTCGGTTCATCAAGTTTTTGGCGTCGCTACCTATGACTTAAGAGTTTTTGGTAGCAATGTCAGAAATTTTGGTTCATAAATCATTGAAATAGGGTTGGGCTGGGCTTGGGTCTGCAAATAAATTAACACCAGCCTAACCTTAATTCTAATTTTGAGTGGATTAGGATAACCCAACGGGCCAAGCTTAAATTGTCACCTCTACGCGCACCAAAGCGATGTCTAAATCACAAAAAAAAACATATAAAAACCTAGATTTTTGTAGAATAACCATTTTATTGAGAAAAAAAAAAAGATGGAAAAGAGGTGTAGAAGGATGATTTCAAGTCAAGAATGACCAAAAAATCATCCCTCGCTTAAAAAAAAGAGGCTAGTTGAGAAAAAGTTGACAAAAAGGGAGGCTAGGGTTTAGAGTGATAACAATTATTTTATATGCTTAGATAATCGTTTTTGACATAAATAAAAAATAAAAATAGTTAAAAAAATAGTCTAAAACATCTTTTTTAATAGTAGAAAATATAAAATAAAATTTCTATAATCACACAATTTTTTTTATATTTTTATTATTAAGAATAAAAATATTGTTCAAAATAATTACCAAAGTGGTAATACTAATTATTAAAAATTGTGAAACTAGTTTTTTTTCACGGATCTTTTTTTCCATATAACCAATTTCTTAAAAGATATAACTAATTTCTTAATAGTTTGGTCTTAACAAAATATTATTTTTAATAAAATAAATGTTCTAATAAAAATGGTAAAAATAAATTTTTTTCTTTTTAAAATTATAATTATTATTGTTTGTTTCAATAAATGAAAAAAAAGGTTCCTAATAAAGTTTAAAATAAAATTTTCACTAAACTCTTCAAAATTTTATCTGTCAAATTTTATTTGTTTAATATAAAGTGAATGAAATTTTTTTTTGGATTAAACTAATTTTTTTATCCTCTTTCTAGATAAGGTTGTAAACTAATTCCCTTAGATAAATAATTCATTTTTTAATAGCACTGATTTTAACAAATTATTTTTATAAATAAATAAAAATAATTTTTCTTGAAAATAAAATTTGACTTCTTGTAAATAAATAAGTTTAGTTCGTTAATTTGTTTTTTTAGATTAGTTGATTCCTTAGAAATTCTTTCAAATAAGGATTTCTTTTAATAAGTTGACTCACATGATTTACTTGTCCTGGTATATTATTGTGATAATATTACCATTTTTTTTCTATACAATGATTCATATGATTCTTTTTATTGGTATTTATAATTAATTAATTAATTATATATGGGCTTAGACGGAGTGCTATTGTTCTCTACCGTACCTTCCCGATTGGTAGCCTAATGTCCTTCAAATTTGAACTTGGTTTTGCAGTAATTTTGCTTTTTCTAAAACGAAGTCATATATTAGTGTTTTATTTATTATTTTTTCCCCTTTAAAAAAATAAACAAAATAAGTTTCTTTTACAATAAAAAGTGAGTCTCGCCATCTAATAGGAAGCACGTAAAAAATACGGATCCACAACCAAACAAAATGAATTTGTAAAAAATTATATATAGTAATAATTGTAGTCACTTGAATTTTTTGAGTTACTGAATCGTCGGAGCATTAATATGCCGCAATCGTTCTTTCTCCTCTCTGGACAGGAGGGAGCTAACATAAGTGTGTTTATCCGGCCCGCCCAAGAGTATTGATTCCAGGGGATCCATAGCCAATTGTTCCCTGTCCTTCGAACCTGTAAAACCCGAGAAAAATTCAATTTTTCTGAAAAATGGTAAAACGGTAATTTCTGGTTGAAAACCAGAAATTCTCTAGATCTCGGATGACGAAACGGACTACGCCAAGTAAATTGCCACAAATTTAGTGACCCAAGCTGGTTTCTAATTTCAGACAAGGAATATTTTACGATTTTGGGTGATAAACTGCTATTTGACTTGTGGTGAGATTTTTACAAAAATCTCGTAAGTCGAAATGGCTGGCTAAGTTCATTAAAATAAAGTGAACTAAATAGAAATAAATTGCTTTTGGTAAAAACGACCCCAATGAAGCAATATGAACCATGTATTCAAAATGATAATAATAATAATAATAATAATATTATTATTATTATAATAATAAAATGGAAAAAAAAATTCATTTCATTTTCCGAACCCCTAAGGTTATAGCCTTAACCTTAGTATCTCCACTTTTCCTATATACATTATGCCATGCATATAATTTTCTCCCACGCAATAACCATTTGAATCACATTTCCCATATACATCATACCGGTATGTTTTCCACGCAATGTGTAACACACAATCATTACAATCACAAACACGAACACATATCCGAACAATAACACGAAACACACCATGCATGCAAAGGGTCTAAAACCCGTCCTGTACGAACTCCCCTAGGTATTCGCAGGACTAAGTTTCCCGGGATACCGCTATGACGCCCAAAACCGGGTCCGTTGACAACCCGTCAACTCCGTTGTATCACTGCGGATGTCGGGTTACCCGACACCACCACGTAAAATTCCGCAGAGTCTCCTTGTACGAAGCTCGCTGGTATTAAGTCTATTAGTAATTGATATGTGCATTACTAAGGACCGAAATGAGATTAACAAAGTTCTATGCCATTTGACATGCGTAGATGGCAAGCCTCGAGGACGAGGTTGTTCACGCAGGTGCCAGCCAAACACCACCGCATTTGACTAGCGTGCCTTTGCCGAGGCCGTTACCGCAGTTTCATCGCCATTACAAAGCAGCGTACCGTAGTCGTGGAGGTCCGGTGCAACTTCCGTAGACGGCCACATCATCTTCCAACGCTACGGGGAGGGATCCGATGGTGGCAGACCATTTGGTTCGGCTGCATTGAGAATGTATCGAGGCTATGGATATCTCCGATGCACCAAGATCGCTACTGCCTAACTAGCGGTGAGTCCTGGGCGTGGTGGGACCGGTTAAGACTTGGGGATTTAGAGGCAATGACTTGGGCAGAGTTCCATGGGCTCTTTATAAGCAAGTATTTTCCGATCACTGCTAGACATGCCAAGGCCCAAGAGTTCCAAGAGCTGAGGCAGGGAACAATGATAGTGATGGAGTACATGACCAGATTCACTGAGTTGGCATGTTTTGATGATGACTATGCGGCCACAGATATGGCCAAGGTCAGGAGATTTGAGAATGGACTGAAGGTCCATTCTGGCAAGATTGTGGGCCTCCGCCTCACAAAGACATGGACTCTATGGCTGGGACAGCCCGCCATAGAGAGAGAGATGGATGACTGACAGTATTTAAGACAGAAAGCCTATGGGAAAGAGAAAGGAGGATCAAACTTCTTCGAGTTTGGGCTTAGAGGTTATACTTAGGAAAAGCCATTGTATGGGAAAATCTCCCTGAGATCTAGGTGAGTTGGTCGATATGGTAGACATATCGGGTTTGATGTCATTCCCGACATGGATGAGTCGAACAACCTATCCGGTTGTCGTGATCGTGACCCCGAGGCGGGTTATCAAACCCTCGACACCTGCCTTGAGTTGTATAAGGTAGCATATGCATGTGAGTGAATTTCGGGGACGAAATTCTGTTAAGGAGGGAGAATGTAAAACCCGAGAAAAATTCAATTTTTCCAAAGAAAACGTAATTTCGCTGAAAATCGAAATTTTCTAGATCTCGATGACGAAACGGATCAAGGCCATAAATTGCCTCGCGAAATTTAGTGACCCGCAGTTTCGTCGACTCGAGACAAGCGGAATATTTTATGATTTTCTCAAGGAGAAACGTTAATGATCTTTCGGTGATGAAAGATTTTACGAAAATCTCTAAGTCAGAAATGGTTGGCTAAGTTCATTTAAAATAAAGTGAACTAAAAGAAATAAATTGTTTCGGGGTAAAAACGGACCCGAATGAAGCAATATGAACCATATATTCAAAATGATAATAATAATAATAATAATAATATAATAAAAATAATATTATAATAGTAATAAAATGGAAAAAATCAAAAGTAGAGGCTTCTGAGGAGAAATATGAGAGAAAATATTTTATTTTTTTTTCTCTTTGCTTCTTTCTCGCATCTATAAAAATTCCATCGTAGGCTATTGGTACGAAGTAAAGCCGATCCATGCGATGAGCTAATAAAATCAAAATCTTAGCTTCGCTAAACTCACGAGGTAGAGAATTTTCCTACTTGTATTATTTATAGCCTAAAGGCTATTTAATGGTTTGAAATTGGCTTAGAGGCCGTGAAAGGCCGTAAATTTCAGTCATCAAATTTTTGGACTGAGTGTAGGAATTTTTAGGAATTTTTGGGACTATTTTCGATACCCGGCAATTTAACTGCTGACAACGCTGAATTTTCGAGACTGTTTTTAGACAATCATGATAGAATTTTCGGACTATTTTCTCGTGCAAATTCCTGACTATGTCGAGGTTTGGTTTTGCTCCCTGACCGATGTTCTAAGCCAGGGTGTGTTTTGTACGCCAATATTCGGTGATGAACCGTGAAGGATCTCAAGAGGTGCCCCGTTTATATGGAACCGAAGAGCTGGGTCGGTGTGTTATTACTAGGAAAATGACTAACGTGGAATAAAACATGAATAGTGACACGAAATTATTTTTTTGCCAAGTGAAAATGTGTATGGTCGAGCGATTCAAAATGAATTACTCGTATTTGTTAATTGGAATTTTACGCGAAATAATTTTGGTGTAATTGATTGTGAATTTGCATAACATATTTTTATGTGATTTAATTATGCTAATATATATGCATGTGAATATATTAGCATGAATGTGTCGGGAATCTGACATCATGCATTCAATATGTACTGGGTAACCTAGAAATTAGGTGTGAGTGCATATTGAGGATCGACATTGTGTTGTGTGTTTGATGGTATGTCGAGTACATCTGTTGTGGATCAACACCACAGAGGGTGTCGATTAGTGGGCTCACTGAAGACAACGTCCAAATGAGTCGCACGTTAAGATAATGGAAATGGCTCATCAGATTTCATGGGCGCACCTGGGCACCCTAGAAAATAGAGAGTGCATGAGGTGGTTTTTGAGAGAATTGTTTAGGAGGGCTGGCCAACAATATTATTTACTCCGAGTGTGTCCACTACAACATCTGAGGGTTGTCCATATAATATCAATCGGGTCGGAGTTCGGGCCTTAATTGATATATATCTAGGCTGCCCATATAATATCAATCGCCGTAGTCCGGCCCAATTGATATACACCGGAGGGTTGTCCACAAATAGATTATCGGAGTCTCATCCACTATTTATATCTGAGGGTTGTCCACTCGCTAAAAACAAATACCTTTGTTTGGAAATGGTTTTCATTCATGCGTAATGCATGCTCGAGGGAGTCATGAGAACTCGAGGCTGTGGGTGTAAGAGACCCGCGATATCATAGTTCTCAGAGGAGTGTAAGAGACTGAGGGTATCAAATTCGAAAAGTTATGTTACTCCAAAGAAGACACACGGTCATGTTTATCACATAGACTTCGGGTTGTGTGATAAGAGTCAGATTGACTTGGGATTTGTCGCCATCGACACTTGCATCGGGGTAATGGAGCCTGAGGGCTCGACATTGGTCATTGGTAATACCGGGGCACGCTTGTCACAATGATGATGCATGGAGACAAGTCGGTGAGTGACTCGGGATATATTACTCAATGACATATCGAGTGATGGAGCCTACGAGAGCTCTGGGTGACATGGGCAATGGGCGCGAGTCGAGTCTCATCTACGGTAATGTGAGACATCTCGTGCAGACATGCATGTTGCACTCCCGATGTGTCGATTGCTTTAATTATCAGATGTGCACTTAGCGGAGTAAATTTCGTAGGCTGGGTTATCACTACATCGGGCTTTGCTCACCTGGCCGTGGACCCCCTCTTCGTGCACGGCCGTGTGCGCATCACGACCCAACATTCCGGGACCGCATATGGAATAAGTTCTTCATCAGGGCTTTAATATATTTTGTAAATATATACAATATATTTATTTTCGTAAGAGTGATGTACTTAAACTCCTTATGGACTATGGTTTTATACTATGTGCTTATATGTTTGAGTATTGATTCAAAAGCCCAAGTGGCCATTATTTTACTCGCATGCACCCGTGGTGGTCATTGTTGGATTATTAGGACAGTTGTACTCGCAGCTCCCGTACAGCGAGACTCGCCCGATTTTCGTGAGCGTGTGCCTGCAATCCCGACATCCACGGTATTCCGCGGCCGACGTGGGTTGTCAACGGACCCCCGGTTTTGGGGCTACAAAACCTCGCCTCGCGAGCCGTGATTGCTATTTCGGGGAGTCAGCCTGAGGTCGGATTGTCGAGCTTTCACCTTTCTCATGCTCTGCATCGACAAATGCACAAGACTAGCGAGCTACCAATCGGGTCGCCGAGGTCAATCGGTTGGCAATCGTTAACTGACATTACGAAGCCCAGGGCACCGCCATAGCATGCAAACAAGCTCGACCAACGATGGTATCATGTCCTAAGTCTTCGACAACCGAAAATAAGACTTTGCCGACAACCGCCCCGCCTCGACGGGAGTAATATCACCCATGGTTAACTTGGTTGCCCCATTAAATCTGGACAAAATTCTGCCAACCGAACTGAGCTTGTCAAGTGGAACTTACTCTGGCTCGCTGAGTGGAAGTCAGACAGGCCTACCATGTTGGGTCAACAAGCACTCTATGCACATCAAAATTGTTAATGCATAAAGTAAGCACAAGTGCATTGTGGTGTGGAGTGATGACCCCGATCTGTTAACGGGAGGAAAGGATACGGGCCGACAACCGCCGTATTGCTCGCCGTTGTCCAGCATCGATGGTGTTCACCGGTTCGAACTATGGCCGCCATAGCGACTTTCCCCTAACGATATCGTCATCTACCGCCACCCAATATGTAATCGGAGCATGGCCTGGGGTTCGGATTCCGAGTTCCGAGCCGGCCGCTATTCTTTCATCTACTGAGCGATTCGCTCTAAGGGCCTACTCAATATATCTTCCGAGGTGGCTATCCCGATTAGTTTTCTCCACTAGAACTCGTGTCTCTGGCAGATCTAGTTTCATGCCCGTGGTCCTCGTCGCACTGCACTCGTGATGACCATGCTGTCGATCCGACTCGACCGCAGCTCATTTAAAGTTAGGTGATCCCAGATGAGGCGAGGGAGTTTGTCGAGGAAATGCCATAGAGGTGATCCGGAGGCCCCCTCTTCTCTCCGACCGCTCTCGGGAGCGCCGTTCTTACCGCCCCTTCGTCAGCCGCCTTTCAGGGCTGACTCACATTCGGGCTGCAATCATTGTATCGCCTGTAGAGGCTGTCCCTGATTAGTGCTGGCACGGTGTCCGCCCGTTCGTACATTTTCCATCGCCGCAGTGAATCCGTAGATAGCGATTGGAAGAAAGGGGTAGCCGCCCAAAGCTTTTCTTGTTTTCGAGGATCGCATCCATGTCAGATGCATCAATTAGTCGACAGCCATTCAAATCTTCGATGAAATCCCAGATAGATTCATCCTCCCGCTTGGAATATGAATTAGAAGTGAACTGATGCTCTTTTTGTCGGATCAACATAGCACGGAAATGAATGTGGCCCATAACTCACTAAAAGAGTTGATGGATCCCCTCGGGAGTGTGTGGAACCAAGCTAGGGTGGGTCCCTTCAGGCTGGTCGGGAACACTTTGCACAAAAGACGATCATTGCCCGCACTCAAAATCATCGCTTGGTTGAAGTGCAGCATGTGGTCGTACGGATCAGAGGAGCCATCATACATGGCAAAGGGCGGTATGACAAAGCCGCAGGGAGGCTCATAACTCAAGATGCCGACTCAATACTACGATGTCCTCGTGCCCCCAAACAAAGGGTAAAGGAAACCAGGTACGGGGCGGGTGCAGCCACGAAAGTAAGATACATGAATGGGAGTGGTGGAGCCATACCCCATGCCGCAAGTGTGCATATTTTCGCGCTACCCGAATATTGTCTCGCCTCACTAGCCTCTTTATGTCTTACGCGCATGCCAATCGATGGATTGATCGAACTGGCGCGGCGCCTTCTTCGCCAAGCACCTGGAGCGCGGTCAAGTAGCGAGCACAGAGGATAATTGGCCGCCCGCCGGTGGATTACTATCGCCCGGGTGTGATGGCTCTCTTGTGACAGACTTCTTCCTGCTGACAAGAATTCGGCCGATTAACTCCACAAGAACCTCCCACCCAAGCTCGTCGACCGACAAGTTACCATGAAGGTCGTTAAACCGCTGAAACCGGTATTTGAAAACGTGGGCTATAAAATTTTTCACTTTTCTAACAAAATCACACCTTTAGATTTAACAAAAATCCCAAGAAGATAACGATCGCACTATGGTTAAGCCCAAAATACAAAATCACCCGAGCAAAACAAAATACACTCCCCTAATGTTTTCCAAATGTCCAACTACAACAATAAAAGGACCTCCGTCCTCATCAAAAATATAAGATATGACCAACGCATATAAGTTTACCCAACCTCGTTTTCTCAAACTATGCATGCATATTTACAAAAAGATATTTACATATACAAATGCCACATTTTAACTTTTAATACTTTACTTACAATCTTATCTTATATAAAATCACAACACACTGCCTAGGGATCAGGATTCGGAAAGATCTTTCGGTTTCAACACTGAGACTGAAAAATTATTTAAAAATGTGAAAACCGTGAGCCAAACGGGCTCGTGAGGCCTATAAGTTCTAAATGTCGCTTGTCGCTTGTACCTCCTAATATGAAAATCAGACAGAAATGGTTGTAAACTGCTTATGAGAAAACTGGAGCTTTGCTATGAAACCATTTCGAAAATCAAGTTTCGCCGGGCCAAAACTGCTCAAACTATTTCGCTCTCACGAAATCGTTATGAAACTATTTCGTCGCCGAAACCGCTCAAAACTATTTCGAAAAACTGCTTCAAAGCAGGAGCACATATGAGTGTTATATCAAATCAAGTACCAACCATCGCCCATTTCGAAATACCCTAGAAGTGATGCCTGGAACCTCTAACCCGGCATCGGTGAGTGAACCCCGAACACCAACGCATAAGATGGTCCTGAACACTACGATCTATATAGCATAATGGAACCTCTGACCAAAATGCTCGGGTGATGGAACCGAACTAACACCTTCATCGCTTATGTACTAAGTCGCGCCTAACTATATACCTCGAATGTGCAAGAGGGCGACTCACTATATAAATATATACTAGATCTAACCCCCCAATTGCCGACCGGTGCAATATAGTTACCATAATATCCCATAACATTGCCATGCATAATCCGAAATAAGACCACTGAAACTGAAATCAGGCATCTAGTGGGTTTTACTAAACCAGGCCAAACTGTTTCTTAAATACTGAAATCAAACTTTTCTGCTGAGTATAACAATTTGGGAGGTAAAAAGATATGAAGTAAATCTATATTTTCAAAGCACTTTACAAACTTGTAATTTAAACACTTTCGCTGAAAATGATTTTGAGTACTCACCTTTTCTCGACTTCAAATTGGCTGAAGAATCTCTGACTCGTCGATGCTCAAATCGCCTACACACTCATTCAATTACGAAAATGCCCCCGCTTAACGTTTTTAACCATAAAACATACACAGTGCTTTCAAACTGACTATATCGAATGAACTTCGATTCTAACAAAACTTTACGTGCTAGTCTCATTCGATATGGACATCGATAATATGATGTGAAATTGACCAAATGTCCATACACATAAATGCCCCATAAAAACTATCCTGCTTTACTAACTTTTGACTGAAGGACTTTCCATATAGTCTGCAACAATTCAAATATCGGTAATTCTGTCCGACCATTCGACTATACTCCTGAAATTTCAACCCGAACTGTCGGAAAACAGTCCCAAAATTCAGCCCTAACTGTCCGAACACAGTCCCAAATATTCCTAAAAATTTCTAAACTCATTTAAAAAAATTTCGGACCAAAGATTATGACCTCACTTGCCTTAAGAAAATTTCTTCAAGCCATTACATAACATTTAGGCTTGAATAACACAAAGAGCAAATTTTCTACCTTTTTAAAGCCGACAAAAGCAAGCAAGATATTAAGATTCCATGCTGGGTAGCCTCTCGCAGATACCAATTTTGCTCTTCGTCTCCGACGAACGCCTACGGCCCGATTTCATGATTCAGAAAAGAACAAAGAGTAAAAATAAAACTATAAAAATTGTCTCTCACCTCTCTCTAACGATCTGTCTGTTCGTCTACTACCGTTTGTCTTTTATCTTTTTGATTTTCGTTTTGTTTTTGTTTTTTTTTTATTATTCTTATTATTATTATTATTTGGATAAACGATTTCTATTGCTCAATTCGAGTTCATTTCTATCCCGAAAAAATTTATTTATCCTAATTGAATATTCTTTAGCTTGCTATTTTTCGAGATTTTCTAAAATCCCGCTGTGTTTCACTCTAAACCCGTCGCCGAAATTGCAAATATTCCGACTATCTCTAATTTAACGAAACTTTCCCGGGTTACTAGATTTCGTGAGACCTAACTTAATCTGGCCAAGCAATTCATTGGCCATCCGAGATCTAGAGAATTTCGAGACCTCCCCGAACTATTTTGGTAATTTATTATTATTATTATCCTTTAAAATCTATAATTGGAATTTCACCCATCCACTTTCCCTAATTGCTAAAGTGCCACAATTCTTGAAAACTTTATAATTTCACCCTAAACCACTTTCAAAAATTCTATTATGGCAATTAAAAATAATTAAGTAGTTCTCACAAGACATATTGCTATACATACCGTACACCTCTCTGACTCGGTGTTACAAATCCTCCTCTAAGAACATTTCTCGTCCTCGAAATGAACAAAACTAATATAAAGAGGATACTTTCCAAGGGGAAATTTTGAGGGAAGAATTTCATCAGTCCACTTTCCTTAAACTCGTAGATTCCTACTCTGCTGTCCGATAACTTTTCCGTCTATCCCCGCTATCTTGAGTATGTCTCGAACAACTGATCTTATCTAAGGTAATTCAGATTTAACTCGGGCCTACGGGCCCCTCTCCTACTTCATCCCAAAGATACGGAGCACGACACTTCCGGCCATACACGCTTCCAAACGGAGTCATGCCTATACCGGATTGATAATCGTTGTCGTAGTAAACTCCATCAGAGATAAATGCATATCCCAGCCTCTTTAAACTTTATCACGATGCCTAAGCATATCCTCTACCGCTCGAATAGTTCTCCCAGACCGACCATCGGCCCGAGGATGGAAAGTCGCACTAAAGTGCAATCGAGTCCCCATGGCATCCTGTAAAATGGACCAAAATCTGGATGTGAATCTGGGGTCTCGGTCTGAGACTATCGATAGATGAACACCATGTAATCTAACTATCTCCTCCACATATAATTGGGTCAACTTGTCCAATGGGTCATCATTGCTAACTGGAAGAAAATGCGCTGATTTCGTTAGTCTATCCACTATCACCCATATGGCATTGTGTTGTCTCCGAGTTCTCGGAAGCCCGATAACAAAATTCATAGTAATCTTATCCCACTTCCATATAGGAATCGAAAGGGGCTGTATCTTTCCTCTGCGGCTTCGTGTTTCGCTTTCACCTCGGGCCGACAAGTTAGGCATCCGATACGAAATCTTCAATTTTCACGCCCTTCCACCAATAATGCTCTCTCGTATATGATACATCTTGGTGCTACCAGGGGTGCATGGCATATGTCAAGAAAGTGAGCCTCTTCCAAGATTTCCCTTTAATTCACCTATTTCGTGCACACCACTCCTCTTAACTATTACGCCATCGTCTCCGATCTCGGAACTCTGGTTTCTACCACCTCAATCTCGCCTCAACTTAATCATCTCTAAACTCGCTTCCGACCTTCCTTGATCCGAATCCACAAGAAGAGGATGAACATAAAATGCATGCTAACAAGGTCCCCCGTATCAGCTACTCGCAAATCGAACCCCAAAGATCTCAACTCTCATCAACAATGGGAGATATACTGTCAGATATAAGCATAGGAACCCTCCCGCTTCCTACTTAAGGCATCGGGCCACTACATTGGCCTTCCCTGATGGTGGTACTCTCTATCGTGCAATCATAATCCTTAATCAATTCCAACCACGGCGCCTTCTTGCTGCTTCTCTTTCTGAGTAAAGATATATTGCAGGCTCTTATGATCGGTGAATATCTGACAAGGAACACCGTATAGATAATGTCTCCAGATCTTTAGAGCGAAAACCACTGTTGCTAGTTCTAAATCATGGGTCGGGTAGTTCTGCTCGTGCTTCTTTAACTGACGGGAAGCATAAGCTATCACTCTACCATCTTGCATCAAAACACACCCTAACCCTTGTCCGAGGTCACTATACACCACATAACCGGGCCCTTTCCGACGGCAGGCACACCGGAGCCGTCGTCAATCCCTCGTCCCGCCTCAAAACTATGCCAGCCGGCGTATCCACCACCAATTTCCGATCCTTTTCAGATTGGTCAACTGAGTTAAGTATCTTCAAAATCCATCAACAAATTTCACACCGCCAATCCAAGGAAACTGCGAACTTTAAACATTCGCGGGTGGTTTCAGCTCACTCATAGGCTTCAATCTTCCTCGAGATCCACACCAATACCTTCTCGCCGAAATGACATGACCCAAGAGTGCTACTTTTGTCCAACCAAAACCTGCACTTACTAAATCTTAGCGATAACCACGCTCCCAAGACCGCAATACTTCATCCTGAGATGCTCAGATAACCCTCCAACCCGCCCGAGTACACTAGAATGTCATCAATGAATACGATCACAAACTTATCTAAATACGGATCGACACTCGCTCATCAAATCCATGAACGCAGCCGGGGCATTAGTTAACTAATGGCATCAGAACTCGTAGTGACCGATTCCCGCTCCCGAAGGCGCCTTAGAAACATCATTCTCTCGACCCTCAACTGATGGTAAACACTTTAGGTCAATTCAGAATATACCCGAGATCCAAGTGCAATTGGTCAAAATGCTCATCTATACGAGGAAGCCGGATAATGGGTTAGCGATACGCTTCAATTCAATCGTCTATAGTCTATACACAATCAGAAGCTTCCATCTTTCTTCTTTACGAAGAGAACCGGAGCTCCCCATGGTGTGGGGAGGTACGGTCGGATTTACTCGCTAGCAATTCCTCTAATTGTGCTCTTCAATTCTTTCAACTCGTTGGCGCCATTATGTATGGAGGAACGGATATTGGCTCTGGCCCTGGGAACTAAATTCAATAACGTAACTCAATTTCTATCCAACCCGAAATATCATCCGAAAGACATTCGGGAACTCTTTAACTATGGGGATGTCTTCCAACCGTGTCCCTTGCTTCCTATCCACTGGCAAATGCCAAATAACCTCGGCAAACCTTTTCAAGCACTTCGAGGCTACATGGCATTAATGAGACTAGGGCGCATCTCTTCCGATTCCCGAATATCACGCCCGGTTCCCTCTGTCGAACCAATCTTACTTCTTTCTTATAGTAATCTAAGGTGGCTCTATGCCTGGATAACCAGTCCATACCCAAGATTATATCGAAATCATGGATACCTAACACTATCAAGTCTGCTGGAAAATCCTTATTCTGGATCACCAATCTACTACCTGGAACTATCCTTTCGGATGTCATAGTATCCCCATTGGGTACGGAAACCACCATACGACCATCTATAGCCGGGACTTTATCCCAGGCTTCCCTGAATGGTACCTAAATAAATGAATGAGCTGCTCCTGTCCACTAATGGCTATGCATCATGATCAGAACCGAAATCATACCAAGAATCACGCCTGCGATGTATCCGCTCCCGTCGTGTGACCCAGAACACCCGAGCCTCGAGTACCAGTACCACTCGAATCTCGCTAACGGTATCGCCTCGCTCCTACACTCTACCGCGACCTACTAGCCAGATCACACCTCAGCTCAACCACCCCTACGAGCCCGACCGGGACCGGGCCGTGCCTCGGGTAGATGCTACTCCACCTTACCCAGAGGTCTCGCACTACTAACTGTGGACAATCTCGGATAAAGTGACCTTCTTGCCCGCAATGGAAACATCCTGTCATATTCATCCCCGCACTTCCGAGATGCCTCCTCCAAGGCGTAGGCACAATGGAAAAGATGATCCTCAAGATCTACCACCTCCCGGGCCGCCGTGATCGAACTAATCCTCGCTAGATGTCGGGCCTCGCCCCGGTTCTACCGTCCACTTCTTTCCTTTCTTCTACTAGACTGACTAGTGCCGGAGCACCTCTTACTGTCCTGGCCGCCTCGAGCTTAACCGAACTCTGCCCTTTCTACCTTTGCAAATTTCAAACTTTTCATAAAATTGCCGCTTGCTTTACTTTGTCAGATCCTAGTAAACACGGGAAACCTCGTGTTCTACCGTGCTCTGAAGAACCTGTCCATATCACTCCTTTTTTCTAATTATGGTGGAAAGACTCATGTCTACCACCATAATAGCTAGAACACTAACCATATCTAACCATACCCCGCCTCCGGGTCGCCTACCATCATAAGTTTTAGCCCCTAATTTGCAAAGACGTTCCATCACGCCTCTCGTCTTCCTCTCAAGACTCCCGTGTCCGACTGCACACAGAATAATCAGATAACCCGATCCATCAAGCAAGGTACCACACCTGGTCTCGCGCCCCTTGATGGTTCTCATAGGCTGATTCATTGCAAAGATCTTTCGATCTAAGGGTGTGCTTCGACATATCTCTCCGGTGGTGCCTCCAGGCGTGAAGTCCTAGATCAATTTCTACGACCGCCCGCACATAACGCCGTGAATTTCAAAGTTAAAAGATTCGACACTTTCTCAATATTTGATGCATGCAAGGATTTAGCAAAACAATATAGGCTGCAATATTAGGAAATCATTATTATAAAAAACACCCTATAGGAAATACCGTGAAAAACGCTGGCGAAAAACAGCGAACTATCGCCTAAAACCGCTCGATACCAAGTTGACAGACCCTTCCTAGTGACAGAAATTCGCCGGGTAACTCCACAAGAACCTCCGTACCCAAGCTCGCCGATCGACGTTACCATGAAGCTGTCGTTAAACCACAAACCGTATTTGGAAAACGTGGGTTATGGGCCACTTTCTATCAAAATCACACCTTTAGATTTAACTTAAAATCCGGCAGCGATAACGACCGTGACAAAGGTTAGCTTCCAAACATAAAATCACCCGTATAAAACAAAATACACCCTCAATGTTTTCCAAATGTCCAACTGATAACAATAAGGACCTCTGGGTCCTCAAACATAAGATAAGGATCAATCATATATAAGTTTATCGCAACCTCGCTTTTTTCTGCTAAACCATGCATGCATATTTACAAAGAGAGTTACATATACAAATGCCACATTTTAACTTTTACTACTTTTTTACTTTACACCTTATCTTTATATAAAATCACAACACAACGCTTGCGATCGGAGGATCTTGGAAAGATCTTTCTGGCTTCAACACCGTGACTCTCGAAAAATTATTTTAAAACGTAAAACCGTGGAGCCAAACGCGCTCATGAGTACTATAAGTTCTAAATGCCGCCGCTTGCCGCTTTTGTACTCCCAATATGAAACTGCATTTAAATGCACAGAAACTGGCGGCTTAAAATCGGCTTTTGCATTTAAACCATTTCAAAAATCGCTTCGCCAAAACCGTTTCAAAACTACTTCGCTGCTGAAACTGCTCAAAACTACTTCGCCGAAAATCGCTCAAAACTATTTCACAAACCGCTTTCGGTGGTTAATATAAGAAAGTGCTATAATCAGAATCAAGTACCAAATCCACTCGTGGCCCATTTCCTCGAAATACCCTAGAAGTGATGCCCTGAACCCTGGTCCCGGCATCGGTAGTGAACCTCGAACACCACCCGCCTAAGATGGTCCTATGAACACGGCGGATCTATATAGCATAATGGAACTCCTGGGACCAAAATGCTCTGCGGATGGAACCTGAACCAACACCTCATCGCATGCATTCAAGTCTGGGCGCTAACTATATACCTAATGTGCGTAGGGCTGACTCACTATATAAATATATACTCAGATCTAACCCCAATTGCCGAACACCGTGCAATATAGTTAGTCATAATATCCCATAACATTGCCATGCATAATCCGAAATACATCCGACCGAACCGAGCTGCGCTATCTGTGGGTTTTGCTAAAACCAAGCCAAACTCAAGCTTTTAACATCGAAATCAAACTTTTCTCAACAGTATAACAATTGGAGGTAAAAAAGATGCTTTATAAATCTATATTTTCAAAAGACTTTACAAACTTCAGAATTTAAACACTTTCGCTTTTGTAAATGGATTTTTGAGTATTCACCTTTTCTTCCTACCACTTCTTTCAAATCTTGTCAAGCACTCTGTATTTCTCGTCTGACGCTTCAAATCGCTCTACACAATCTATTCAATTACGAAATGCCCTCGCTTTAACGTTTTAACCATAAAACATACAATGTGGCTTCAAAATGACTATATTCAACCAACTCGATTCTAACAAAACTTACGTGCTAGTCCCATCTCGACACTGACATCGAGCACATGATGTGAAATTGACCAAAATGTCCACATTAAATGCCCCATAAAAACTATCTGTTTTAGTCAACTTTTGACTCAAGGGACTTTCCATATAGTCTAAAAATACCCGAAACATTTCTGAAAATTCTGTCCGACTTGTCCGACTATACTCCTGAAATTTCAACCTCGAATCGCTTCGAAATAGCCCCAAAATTCAAATTTCTAATCGTCGAATACGGGCCCCAATATTCCTAAAATTTCTAAACTCGCCTAAAATTTCCGAACTAAAGATTATGACCTTTACTGCTCTAAGAAAATTTCAAGCCATTACATAACCTTTACGTCAAATAACACAAGAAAGAAATTTTCTACCTTTAAAGTTCGACAAAGGCAAGATATTTCCAGACTTCTATGCTGCAAATTTCCTTCGCAGATACCAATTTCGCTCGTTCCGACGAATCGCCTACTATCCGATTTCCGTATCTGGAGAAGAATAAGTATAAAAATAAAACTATAAAAATCGTCTCTTAGCTCTCTCTAACGATCTGTCTGTTCGTCTACTACCGTTTGTCTTTTATCTTTTTGATTTTCGTTTTGTTTTTTGTTTTTTTTTTATTATTATTCTTATTATTATTATTATTTGGATAAACGATTTCTATTGCCTCATTCGAGTCCATTTCTATCCCGAAAAATTTTATTTATCCTAATTGAATATTCTTAAATATTTGCTATTTTTCGAGATTTTCTAGTAAATCCGCTGCGCTTTCACTTAAACTGCCACCTGTAAATTAAAATATCTGACTATCTCGAATTTAACGAAACTTTCCTTGCTACTTCGATTTCGCGGCATTTAACTTAATCTGGCAAGAAATCAAGCCATTATCCGAGATCTAGAGAATTTCCAGACTCCTCGAACTATTTTGGTAATTTATTATTATTATCCTTTAAAATTCCATAATTGAATTTCACTCCATCCACTTTCTCCTTAATTGCAAAGTGCCACAATTTTGAAAACTTGATAATTTCACCCAAACCAAGCCAAAAAATCTCTATTACAAGACTAAAAGAATTGGGCCAGTTCTTAAATAAGACATACCACATACCGCATAACTCTCCTGACTCCGGTGTTACACTTTGCCCTTTACTCGACCGAATCCGAGGTGCGTGATGGGTGCCCTGTATTTTTTGCCCTGGCTCGTTTCTAAACCAGAGTGCTGCTTACCGCTCTCCCGTCAGACGATTAGCCTGATCCCGTAATTCAAACAATCGATTTGCCTGGTTCTTTTGCTTTGCTTCCATCTCCTGACGCCAGCAAAGAAACCGATCTTCGAGGGATTGATTCACTGGGTTGTTGGTCATGGTAACAAAACTTGACGGTCTGGTGTAGTGATCGGGAACTACCAAAGCTTCGAGGGATGGGAGATCACTTGAAAGCGGATGTAGCCAAGCCCTCGCAAATCGCCGATGAACTTTTTTTGCTCGGGTCGCTCCTACGCATTCCGCACTAATTGTAGTCTCTCGAATTTTCTGTCACCGATCGCCTGAACATTAACACGCCGAACGCACCTACAAAACAAACGAGAAAAACAGCCACTACGCCCGCCACCCTCTAACACGTCGTTTCAACCGCCGAATCAAGCAGAAATGGAAAAGAGTCACTATTTTTCAAGAAAAAGCAACATCGTATTCTCTGTCAGGATTCCTCCCTTCTTTTATGGAGGAGGAAGACGATCCGATTTTCATAAAGTAGATTTCCTTCCAAAACGGGTGAAGGAGAAAGAGAGGGCGTTTACGCGCCATGACCCGTTTCTTCCGATGGCTGTTGGTCGCAACTTCAGCCCAAAGAAGTGCTCACCACCTCCAAAACGATTATGTGCGTGTGTGTGTGGGTGGGCGCGCTTTTTAAACCGAGAGATCAGCCGGATAATCACAGCCGACCGTCTTCTGTAGATGTCTCTCATAGAGACGATAAGCTTTGTTACAGATCCTACGACCTGATTTGAAGGCATATTTAGCCCACTACGGTAAAGGTGTTTAGGCCTATGAATTAATCGACTCGCTCTGGGTGACTCCACAATAATATTATCTATGAAATATCTATTAATGAAATAATGTAAAAATTTAAAGAAAAAAAGAAGTTAAAAAGGCTAAAACGGTATTTTCCAAAAAATAGTAGGATGATTCAAACTAGGTGGCACCGGCAGGCAGCGGCAGTACCACAACAATAACTTAACGGCTAAGAGTTCCGAAAACGACTCCGCGTAGCCAGACGCTTTCACACCGCCCCCAGAATCTTCCAAAAACCGCCCTATAAAATTCTCCTTCTACGCACTTCTCTTTCCATCAATTTCAGCGCGCTTTCTCTTCCCTGTCTCTATCGCAGGCATTTTCCATTTCCTCCAAACGCTTTCTTTCTTTTCTTTCTTTTCACTTCTTGTTCTGTATTTTTAAAATGGCCGGAGCAGATTCAATCCCCAGGCAGGAGATGGTATGTTTTTTTTTTTCGTCTTGCTTTAATTTGTTTAATTTTAATTTTAATTTTTGGCTGTTTATGTATTTAGGACTGGAGAGGAAATTGCCTTTGATTTTTTTTTTTTTTTTGATACGATGTTCCTGTGTTGTTTGTATGGTGGGTTGTGGGGAAAATTAGGGTTTGGACTTCCTTCTGCTCATGATCGTAATGGGACGACTCAGAAATTAGGGTTTCAAATGAAATAGTTCTAGTAATTGAGTTGGAGGTTGCTAATTTTGTGATCGGAACAAAGATGTGGTTTTGACATACTCCCTGAGAGTTTTGAACTATACTCCCTGTTTGTTTCCCGAGAAATGGAGTGGGAAAAGGGGAAGTTATCAAGTTTTATACCATTAAGTCTCATCTGGTTATAGATTTTGACCGCTGTTCGGGTAATTGGAATGATAAAAATAGAAAGCAATTTCTTTCCTTCTTCATTTTCCCTGCAAATATTTTGTGATTACTTAGAGATGTTTATTTTCTTGCAACAAAGACTGATTGGATCATCTTTTTCATTCGTGATTGATTGAAGACTAAAGAGGAGGAACAGAGACTCAAGTACCTTGAGTTCGTCCAAGTTGCAACCCTCCATGCTTTGCTGTACTTCTCAAAACTCTATGAATGTGCTAAAGACAAGTCTGGTCCTTGAAGCCAATCTTCAGACTGTTTGAGGAACGGTCAAGACTGTTATGGCCCTGCATACGACAAGTCCCATGATGTTCCCATCGATCTACCTGTACAGGACCGCAAGGTGAGCACCACCATTCTGAACTCAATCCCCACACATAGTCTATGGGGTAATTGAGAAATCAATTTGAAGACTTCAACATAAATGTTTACCTTCTCTTTTGTCATGAATGTAGGTGGATGAGTCTGTAAGCAAGCTCCAAAAGCAAGTCCCACCCATGGTCAAGAAGGTGTCAACCCGTTGCTCAGCAGCTCATGGGGTGTCTGAGAAATCATGAGAACCCAATCCTACACATAGCTCATGGGGTAATTGAGAAATCAATTTGAAGACTTCAACATAAATGTTTACCTCTTTGTCTGAATGTAGGTGGATGAGTCTGTAAGCAAGTCTAAAAAGCAAGTCCCACCTTATGGTCAAGAAGGTAAGTCAACTCAAGCTGTTTCAGCAGCTCATGGGGTAATTGAGAAATCAATTTGAGAACTCAATCCTACACATAGCTCATGGGGTAATTGAGAAATCAATTTGAAGACTTCAACATAAATGTTTACCTTCTCTTTTGTCATGAATGTAGGTGGATGAGTCTGTAAGCAAGCTCCAAAAGCAAGTCCCACCCATGGTCAAGAAGGTGTCAACCCAAGCTGTTTCAGCAGCTCATGGGGTAATTGAGAAATCAATTTGAGAACTCAATCCTACACATAGCTCATGGGGTAATTGAGAAATCAATTTGAAGACTTCAACATAAATGTTTACCTTCTCTTTTGTGGTCATGAATGGTGGTGATGAGTCTGTAAGCAAGCTCCAAAAGCAAGTCCCACCCATGGTCAAGAAGGTGTCAACCCAAGCTGTTTCAGCAGCTCAGAAGGCTCCAAGCATGGCTCGGGCCGTGAAATCAGAAGTCCAACGTTCTGGTATCGTCGACATGGCCTCGGGTTAGCAGTCGGTCTACACTAAGCGCTGAACCTGCAGCCAAGGACCTCTTACACCAAATACGAACCAGTGGCTGAGCATTATGCGGTGTCTGCATGGAACTCACTCAACCGGCTTCCTTCTTCCCTCAGGTGGCCTGCCAGGTGCCAACAGCTGCTTACTGTTCTGAGAAGTACAATCAAACAGTACTCAGCACTGCAGAGAAAGGTTACAAGGTCTCAACATATTTGCCATTGGTTCCAACTGAGAAGATCGCCAAAGTTTTCAAGGCTGAGGTTGTTGATCAACCAGAGCCATTGATTTCTAAGGGCTGATTTTCTTGTGCATTGCCTATAGATATTTTTCCATTTCAGAGTGAATGAAATGATTATAATATGGATGAATAAATGGAGTGAATTTGTATCGAGATAATGGTTAACTATTCCTCATATATTGGGATTTTCTATTAGTTGATTCTTTGCGTTCCTAATCCTTTCGCCATCTGTTAGGCTTTTCCTTTCGTCTATTTGAGAGTTGGTGTTTGCTGACTTTTTTTTAAATAATTGTGGGTGTCCTGTTCAGTTTGCTCGCACTTTGATTAATTATATGGGTTCTTGAAGTTAATGGACTTTTAGTGGTCCTGTTGGGATTCCTTTCAACTGATAAACAAATTAACTGAACCAATTGAGCTACTCATAAGGATTTTGTTTGATGGCTATTTTTTTTTAAGGAAAAATAATATTATTTATTCAAATTTACAATAAATTTATAGATCTGATAAACAAATTATTAAAAAAACATATATGATGAAATAGTATTCATGTTAAAACTATTATAAATTGGTATTAAGACTATAAATTTGATAATATAATGATTAAAATATCTGATTCAGGTTTTAATATTAATAGTATAATTTGATATCTTGAGTGATAGAGTATGTGAATCACTTCACTATAAAGTAAAATGCGTAGTTGACGATGCATCGAATGCTCATATCTGATATACAGACAACGATAAATTAATATCGTGTGCAATAATAAGATAATGATAAATCAAATGTTGTAATAAGACGGGCAATAATATGAAAAATAATTAGACCTAAATCTTTGTGAAAGATTCATTTTATTAAACAAGAAAATGAAAAAGAAAGATGAGGAGAAATAATTTCATGCTAAGAATGATAAAAAAATTACTCCTTACTTAAGAAATGGGATAATAGGGAACATAAGAAATGGGATAAAAATTCGTTGTGTTTGGTCATGACTATTCTAAATTCCTAAGAAAATGCAAATTTGTGAAGTCTTCTCCTTGGTAGTCAGTTAGGATTAAACTCCTCCGGCTTTGCTCACCTATCACCTGCTCATGAAGTTCACGTGGTCCCCTATTCAATGCCTTGCGGTATGAATGGTTGGGATGAATGACTCCTCTCTACTAGCATTTAACTTTCTTTACCATTTTACTTCACTTATTTCGGTAAGACCTGCTTTTCAGCAGTTCTATGGTAAAAATGAATAGGACCCAATGTTAAAAAATAGAACTAAAACTAGATTGGAGATATACTTTATAATAAAAATCATCATCAAAAACACTTTCATGTTAAATCATTAAAAACATAAGTAAAGGGGCAGCATACTTGAATCCATAATATATAAATATGATAGTGAGAAGAGATTAATCTTGATTTTCAAACCTTGTAATCAGAACTTAAGTGATTAGTTATGATCTTCAAAGTCTTGTATGCACAAGTCCTCTAATTCCTTAAGAGTCTCATCTCTTTTCTAATGGGATGATAGAAAGAAAACTTGTGTCTCATAACTTGAGGACCACAACCTATTTAAAGAGTGTCATGATACATATGAAGAGTCATGGTACATCGTCAAATTCATGATACATCACCAGTAGGAGGATTCATGATACATTATCAAATTTATGATGTATCCTCATTAGGAAGATTCATGATACGTTACTAGATTCATGATACATACTTATTAAAAGATTCATGATACAACCTTATTAGGAGATTCATGATGCATCCTTATTAGGAGATTCATGACCTGTACCATCGCAAGAGTCGTAGTAACTTACCGTTTCTTATTTCTAATTTAGCCCATCATAAAATCAGAAATAAAACATTTGATTTCTACACATTACAAAGTCATACCAAATACAATGTTTTTAACTCCATCAATTTAATCTAGATCAGTTTATTGGAGTTAATTCCTTAGATACATCCTTATTAGGAGATTCATGATACGTCCACATTAGGAAGATTCATGATACATTACTGTCGCAAGAGTCATGACATTCGTTGCTTTATTTAATTTAGCCCATCATAAAATCAGAAATAAGAAATTTGATTTCTACACATTACAAAGTCATACCAAATACAATGTTTTTAACTCCATCAACTTAATCTAGATCACTTTATTAAAGTTAATTCCTTAGATAACCAATAATACATATTCAATGATATATATATGTTCACAGTGTAGAAAAATTTAACACCTAACTCTGTTCACCCATAGTTTCTAAAACATGATAATTAAAAAAGCCCATCGAATCCTTGAGACGGTGATCGGGACCAGATGATGAGGACCTCATCGATATGCCTTACACCCACGAGGACAGCTAATATGGAAGGGAGGCAAGCAAGATCAGTGGAGAATGGTGTGCTGCAATTAGGGCCACGCGTGTTAGCAATGACGGCTCGGCACACGGGATGGGCCATGATCTAGTAAGGTCTTGCGCATTAGACAAATAAAATACATGCGTCTTGAGGCAGCAGTGACCCAATAGAGACCAAGGCTTGGAGGCATCTACACGAAAGAATAAGGGAAAAGATGATGGATAATTATATAATTTAATAAATGATTATTCAAGATATTGTATTATATATGCTCAAGCTATCTTGATGTTACCTCAAGACACATTGGAAACGGTTTATAACGCTTTTAAGGGGAGGATACATAACGTGAAGGCGCCAGGTCGAGCCTTGGACGCACCTCGCCACGACCTTGGGGCAGCCCTGACATGTGAGATGACTCGCGATATGGTGTGCATAAACTCCATGATATGCACTGGATAAGACGAGATTGTCTTCCCTTGATACCGGCACTAGGCACTTCAATGCTGACCTTCAAATCGCTGTCTTAAATATAATATTAAAAACCACATTTAACAACGATATTTTTTTATCAAGATGTGGGGATGTCCATATATAGACCATAAGTTCAATCTACATCATTCACAAAGGACAAACAAATAATACCTGATGGAGACATGGATAAGGAATGGAGTGCGGATTCACTTGAAATCCCACTTGGTCCGATGTGAGCTACCATAGAGATTGAAAAATTCGCGAATTTTTAATTTGAAGGATGCGAGTGGAAGAAGCTCGCATTTTCAACTTGAGAGGAAACAAAATGGTCAGTCGTAAGTAAATCGGTTGGATAAGAGCCAAGGCGTTTTAAACATTGATTTCTTGTTGATTTGGTGATGATTTGTTCCTGATTTACTGCTATTTTGGAGCTAATTTCTTGCTGATTTGGTGTTCATTTGTTCTTGATTTGTTACTAAGTGTTGTGATTCTTTATTGATTTATTCTTGATTCTGGTGATAAGCGAGATTTAAGCGGGTTTAAACTAAGAGAGGATTAGAAAATGTGGTGGAATTAAGCATTATGTGGAGTTGGAGGATATGGGGCATATGGCTATCAAGATTGAAAATCAAGTAAAGAGGAGGGGCAGTAGCAACACGTTCTGCACCTAGTCCAAGTTCATCCACTTGAAAGTCGAATCAATGGAAGGAAGAGAAACCACCCAACGCCAAGCCAAAAAAAAACAAAAACAGGAGGTGACCAGCTAAGGAAATCAAGATAAACCTGATGCTTTCACTACTCGGAATCGTCAAGGGAACAAGAGTTATCAGTTTCTGAGCCTTTAGAAAGTAGTATACCTATTGACCCGTGAGCCCTTCTTTGAGAATATCATGAGGACATGGCTTGGGTGATGAATGGATTAATGGCTCCTAAAGCTCCAATAGACCTGATAAGAAGACATAGAGTAGAGGAATTCCAAAGGATTCGAGCATGGAAGAGTCGAAATCCAGAATTCTTGTTAGAAAAGCTAGAAGGTCTTGGAAGGGTTGGAATATCTGTCGAGAGAGCATCATGTGCGATCTCGTTGTGCGGGGTGGGGCACATGATTGGTGGAAAGTACTCAGTCAAGAATTCCCAAATCTCATGACATGGGAATTCTTTATCCAAGAGTTCAGGGCAAAGTATGTTACAGACATATATAAGGAGTCTAAGTGAAAATAGTTCCTAAATATGAAGCAAAGGAACTTGTGGTGAGTATGAGAAGAGTTGACCGTCTCGTGAAATATACCCGAAGCCGGGTCCTCGCAGGAGCATTTCGGTGTAGGCAATTTGAAGATGAATACATGATTCCATCGAGAGGTACTTTACTTTGTGACTTCTCTCCAACTGGTGAACTTTTATTAGTTGGTGTCAGTACGATAAAAGTGGAGGAATTTGAAACTAGCGACAAGAAAGTCTCGAAGAAGAAGTTCTCAAAGGCCTCCTTCTCTTACGGTAAAGAGAGCTAGAGATGTTTAAGTCGGTCGATACGGGGTTCGACTACGAGGTAGAGACGGGAGGTACGGTATCTAATGCGGGTAGAGGTGCTTAAGGTTGGACGGGGAGAACTCCCGGAGTGCACTCATTACATAGGCGACATTAGGGTGTTTGGGTTGTTGACGGGAGGGTGTTTTTGGTGTAGAAACGCCGGGCATTTGATGAAACTGATATCCGTGGTCGGGGATATCGTCAATGAGGAAATTAGCGAAGGAAGATCTGGCACCGCGCGACTCGCGATAGAGGTAGGAAATTAAGTAGTGTGTATCTCGGCATAGAGGGCGAGGAGGCATAGTTTAGGAGACCGGTGGATGGAATCTGTACCTCTGACACGACACGGGCATATGCTATGAAGGCTCGTGAGGATCGGGATATCGAGGTTATAATTGGTATATTTCTTTATATGATGTTGGGATGCGTCGTTGATTGATCACCCGGATCTCTCCGTTCGTATGTGTGCATGGAGTATTGAAAGAGCAAAGTACTAGCGATGGAGAAATTAGCATATGGCGTGTGTGGTAGTCGGGTTGGGGAACGACGTTAGTGTGAATAGCATAGGTCAAGTTGATGTGGAAAGATTCCGTTAGTAAGAGATTTCCAAATGTATTCCACACGAAGAGTTACTAGGTATTCCATTGAGAGGAGGTGGACTTATCCATAGAAATTGTCTTCAGGAATAGCCCTTGTGTCACAGGAGCTTATACAGGGATGGCTTTAAGCGAGAGTTGAAGGAGTTAAAGGTTCAACTACAAGAGCTTTTAGATAAAGGGTTTATATGACCCAGTGTTTTGCCTTGGGGTGCACTTGTTTTATTTATGAAAAATAAAGATGGCGCTACGAATGTGCGTAGGTGTCGACATATCAATAAGGTGGCCGGTGAAAAACAAGTACCATTCTGAGAATCGAAGATCTTTACGTCGATTGAAAAGATGGTGTCTTTTCGAAGATCGACCTGCGATTTGGATATTATCAGTTGATCGTAAAGGAAGTAAATGTGCCGAAGATCGCATTTAGAACCCGATATGGCCATTATGAGTTTTTAGTAATGCCATTTGGGTTGACCAATGCTCCGGTTGCATTCATGGATTTAATGAATAGGGTATTCCGACCTACGTGGATCAGTTTGTAGTGGTCTTTATTGATGACATCCTGGTGTATTCTAAGGATGCGAGACATGAACAACATTTGAAAATAAATCCTGCGAGCCAAGAAAGAAGTTATATGCGAAGCTCGTGAATGTGATTTTAGCTAAAGGAAGTTTCCTTCTTAGGCCCATCTTGTGTGTGGAGGCATTAGGTTAGTCTACAAGATTGAGGCCATTGTGAATTGGAAACCACCTCGAAATGTATCCGATGTGAGAAGTTTCTTGGGCATAGCAGGTTATTATAGAAGATTTGTGAGAGGCTTTTCTGTCATAGCTTCTCCGCTCACCAAGTTACTCAGGAAAGGAATAAAGTTTGAGTGGACAAAAAAAATTTCAGAATAGTTTTGAACAGTTGAAAGGGATCTTGGTTGAAGCACGGTATTGTGACCTACTTCGGAAAGAGTATGCCTTGTATAGTGATGCTTCGGGCATTGGTTTGGGATGCGTGTCTGAGATGGGAAAGTGGTGGCTTATGCGTCAGACAATTGAAGCCACATGAACATAATTATCACTCATGACCTAGAGTTAGGTGCATTAGTGTTTGCTTTGAAAATATGGCGACCACTTGCCTCTGAGGAAAAAGTGTGAATTTACCCCAGATCATAAAGAGTCTTAAGTACTTACTAACTTGAGAAGAGTTAAATTTGAGACAACCAGAGGTGGATTAGAGTTATTCGAGGATTATGGCGCATCATAGACTACCACCGGAAGGCTAATGTAGTAGCGATGCTTTAAGTAGAAGGCGTAGTATGATGTCGGCTCTGTTACATTGATTGGAGACTAGGAGATGATGGAGCTATGTTAGCTCAACTAGAAGAGCAACCTGTTTTAAAGCAACTGATTATAAATGCATAAAAAAATGATGAAGAGCTACAAAAAAAGTTACAAATGGTTAGGGATGGTGACGAGATCGAGTTTTCAATGAAAGAAAACAAGTATGTATTTCGAACATAATATGTATTGCCAGATGATAAAAGAGGAGTAAGAAAAGATTTCTATTTGAGGCTCATGTCACAGTGTTTTCCTCAAATGCATCACAGGTAATAAGATGTCTAGGGACTTGAAAGCAGATTTATTGGTGGGAAAGGAATGAAAAAGTCTTATTGAGTATGTGTCTAAGTATTTGACGTGTCGGCGAGTTAAAGGCGAACACGAGTGCGATAGGTTTGTTAAATCCTTAGGTCGTCGATGGAAATGGGATGTATTACCATGGTTTTGTGTCGGTTTCCCCTCGCACAACAAAGCATTTCCCCCATCCTAGGTGATTGATAAGCTCACAAAGTCGGCCCATTTTATATCGATCAGGATGGACTATTCTATGGATCGACTAGCTGATTATACGATTGCATGGTGTACTGTTATCTATTGTGTCAGATAGACATCCACGTTTTACATCAAGGTTTTGGAAGGAATTATAGTCAACTTTAGGCACTAAGCTGAAGTTCAGTACAACATTCCATCCTGGCTTAGATGGGCGATTAGAATTGATAAGTACTTGAAGATATGCTTAGGTTGTGTCATGGAATTCGGGGAAGTTGGGATATGTATGTTCCATTCATGGAATTTACTTATAACAATAGTTTTGATCAAACGTGGTATGACACCATACGAGGCTTTGTATGGCGAGAAATGTAGAACTCATATGTTGGGCGAAGTTAAATGAGCATAAAGTGATTAGTCCCGAACATAGTGAAGATCACAGGAGAAAGTGCCAGGGTTATTTAGAAAAAGTTAAAGGCGGCTAGTGATCGACAAAAATCTTATGCTGATTTGAAGAGGAGAGACATTGCTTATGAAGTGGGAGACAAGGTCTTCTTGAAAGTATCGTCGTGGAGGAAACTTCTACAGTTTGGTAAAAAGGGAAATTGAGTTCGAGGTTCATAGGGCCATATGAGGTTTTGGAACGAATTGGCCCTGTGGCTTATCATTTGGCACTCCCTCCAGAATTGGCCAAATTACACAATGTGTTTCATGTCGATGCTGAATCTTTGCTTTGATGAGTTGCACATACTACCGGTGCGGGATGTGCAGAAATCCTGAAACAAATTTTTCATATGATGAAGAGTTGAAAGCTATTACGGCTCCGAGAGGTGAAAGCAGGTTGGAATAAGCAAGTATCGTTAGTGAAAGTGCTCTGGCAACACCATGGCAGGGAAGAAGCTACTTGGGAGCCAGAAGCAACTATAAGAGCATAGTATCTGCAACTCTTCGAATCATGTATGAATTTCAAGGACGAAATTCTTTTAAAGGGGGGGAGAGTTGTAACACCCAAAATTATACCATGATAGTTTTATAACATGTTTATGGTATAATAAAAGTAAAAGTATATTTTTCAGGAATAAAATAAGCAAAAACTCGGAATGAATACAAAAACCAAGGTTAAATTAAGATTGTAAGCCAAAGTAGGATTTTTATAAGTTGAATTGAGAATAAAAATGAAATTGAGGACCAAAGAGTAATAAAAGAAAGATTTAAAAATCAAATGGATAAGACCAAAATTTATCTCTCATTTTTTGTCAAGGAAAAGGGAGAAGAAGAAAGCTTAGTGAGAGAAGCTCCACCTTCTCTCTAGTTTCCCGTGATGAGATGTCGGTTCCGGTGATAGGGCCCAGCGGTTCCGGCCGGATCAAGAAGAAAATGCTTCCCGTGTAGAGAAGTTTCCGGTAGGGTGGAAAGCGGGAGTTTTGACCGAGAGGTAGGTCTTCTCACCACTTTGCACCTTCTACCACAAGAGGGTTGTGTAGTGGTGTCTTGCCCCCGAAGGAATGTTTGGTTGCATTTTGAACCATGGGAAGCTGCCATATTTTGATCATACGATGATACAGCTTCGACCTTAGGACTGTTTTTGATAGGAATACATGGGAATTCTAGCAAAGGAGTCCTTGAAAATTGTAGCCGTTGAAAATCAAGCCCACGCCGCCTCATGCTTCAGGCATGTTTTCCATATTTAGTATCTCTTTCTTTTTAACTTTCCGAATTAATGCAATATACCATCTATATGATTACCCAAACTAAAGAAGGTGGACCTGGTTTAATTCACTTTCCTTGTAAGAGAAATTTTGTCCTGATATTGTCACTTTCCTGCACTATCTCAAATCAGAACCATTTATTTCCTATTTTCTTTCATTAAATAAGAAGAGAGACTAGATTCCTCTGTAGTTTTCTTGGCTTCAAATTCTTCATGGTATCGCAGCAGTTTAACCCGTCTCTTCTTCTCCATCTTCATTTATGCCTAAATACGTCCAACGCTTGGAATGGCTACTAACTCATCCTCCTCTTCTTCTCGATGGCGACCAATTCCTTTCGACAACCAGCCAAAAATCAAAGAGGAAGACCTCGTGTGATCATCACAGAAAAGTCGGGTCACTCGAGAAACTTTATGTTGGAAGATTCATGGAAAAACCAGCATTGGAAGCCACGCCAACCACTTGAGAAAAGAAGGACACAGATCATGTGGGCCGCCGATGAACGATCGCCACAAATTGAAGCTAGCCCTTTAACAAGGAGCAAATGGAGATGCTTCAGAACTACCATTCCTCTTATGTCAATACAAACCAAGAAACCGCACATCTTCCAATCAAACATTGGCTCGAACCTTGGCTCAAAGGTAATTCTTTAAGCTACTTTTATTGTTGGTAAGAAACATAAAACCTTGGATCGTGGACTCAGGAGCAACTGGATCATATGACGGAGATGCGATAATTTGTACATATAGCCCATGTCCAATAATTTAACAGTCCGAATAGCAACATGGTTCACTTTCAAAGGTTGTCAGATCGTTCATTTGAAGTATCATGGATCTTACTCAACTCAGCCTCCTTGTTCCTAACTTGATTGTAATCTATTATCAATTAAACTCACCAAGGAAAAGAGGTATTACTAATTTTTCATCCACTCACTGCGGAATTTCAGATTCGGATTCGGGAAGACGACAGCAATGCTGAGGAATGCTCGACTCTACATCCTTAAGGAGCACCACGATCCACAAGAACAACCTCAAATGGTAATTGGTGGTAATTCTTTCGGCCTCATGTCAAAAATAACGATAGTGCACTATGTTGTGGCACTATCGCCAGGTCATCCTAATGTTATGTATCTCAAGCATTTATTTCCTTCATTATTTAATAAAAATCCAAAATCCTTTGAGTGTGAAATCACAATTATCAAAGCAAGTTCGGCCCTATTTTCCATTCAACCTTATAAAGCGCCTAGTCCATTCTCACGATTCATAGCGATATCTGGGTCCGCAAGAATAAAAAATGTAACTTACTAGGTGGTTTGTCTCATTCATAGATGATCACACTAGATTAACGTGGGTATTCCTCATGAAAGAAAAATCCGAAACAGGTCAAATTTTCAAAATTTTCAAAAATATGATTCAGATCCAATTCCAATCAAAAATACAAATTCCAAAGTCTGATAATGCTAGGGATTACTTCAACTCCATTCTGTAGAGAATATCTAGCAAAAAGAAGTGATAGCCACTTAAGTCTACGTGTTGATACCCCACAACAAAACGGAATAGCCGAAAGGAAAATAGGCATTTGTTAGAGGTGGCTAGATCGCTAATGTTCTTACGAATGTACCAAAATTATTCCCCGGGGGGAAATATCTCCACTGTACCCTACCTCATCATCAGATGCCGTCTAGTGGTACTAAAATCTAAACACCTTGTCAAACACCTTAAATCCTTCCGACCACTCGCCTCATATCCACTGGCCCCACCAAAAATTTTCCGGTGTTCTGCTTTTTGTTCATATCAATCAACAACATAGAAGTAAACTTGACTTGTGGTCACCAAGTGCATCTTTCGGGGTATTCGCAAATAAAAAGGCATAAGTGTTACTCTCCCACAAGAAAAACTCACACCAATGGATGTCACATTTTTGAAACCCAAATTTTTACTATCCCAAAATTGATATTCAGGAGAATCTGAACTCAGAATACGCTTTGGAACCTGAGTCATTGAGGTTGAGTCACCCATCACCACTAAAAATCAGTTTCTACAGAGTCATGTAATCAGTCTCGAGTTCATTGTCGACTCTCAGGATAATTTGAAACATCCAAGAGGAAATGGAGAAGGAGACTTTCAAAGAAACCCATGAGGCTGAGCCGGGTTCTAATCCAAGCAAAATTCCAGGTAGCAATGCTCCTAACTCGATGGTACTCCGCTGATTCTGTAGAGTTAGGAAAATGATATTCTTAATATGCCTATTCGAGAAAGGAGTTAGATCATGCACTCAAAGATCCCATTGGAAATTTTATTTCTTATGATAAGCTATCACCTACGTTTCGTGCATTCACTTCTAACATCACAGAGATACAAGTTCCTCGAGATATTCAGAAGCTACATCCGGGCGGGCGTCGCAATGATGAAGAAGTTCGCCGCACCGACAGCACGGTACGTGGAAATTACCGACTCGAGAGGAAGAAACCGCTTGGTGTAAGTGGATTTTCGCAAGAAAGTACAAGGCAGATGGTAATGGGACGTATATAGCCCGGCCGTCGCAAAAAGATCTACCCAATCATATGTTATTTGACCATCAAGAAACTTTTGCTCCAGCTTGCCAAGCTCAACACTCGCTCGTGTACTTTATCCTCGGGCAATGCACCCGACGTCGCTTCACCAACTTGATGCGAAAAATACGCCTTCCTCAATGGTGACTTAGAGGAAGAAGTTTATACGGACATTCTGGCCGGGCCTGAGACTACATCGAATTTCAACAAGGCTCATAGACCAAAAACTTTGTATAACTCACTACATCCCCATACTGTTTCAATGATCACAGAAAGTGTACAGATTCGTTCTAATGTCAATCCGATCACACATTGTTTGGGAAACACTTCCCAGAAGGGAAGATGGCCATTATCATTGTATATGTGGACGACATAATTTTGACTGGTAATCATGAAGAGAAAAATCGACCTACTTAGTACCACACGACAAAGAAATTGAGATCGTGGACCTTGAAACCTCAAGCATTTCTAATGGAGATTGCTTAGTCAAAGAGGTATAGCAAGCCTCTGCCAACAAGAATACGTCGGACTTAATAAATGTGAAATGTGGATGCTAGGATGCAAGCCGCGTAAACACCTCCATGGATTCAATCGTAAACTCAAGAAAGTGATGGAAGTCCTCCAGCTTGGATAAAGGAAGATATCAACGTCTCAGGGGAAACTCATCTATCTTCTCTACAAGGCCGACATCGGCTTCTCTCGTTAGTATGGTAAGTCAATTCATGAATAATCCAACTTAAAACACATGGATCGCAGGACTGTAATACGAGGTACCTCAAATGACACGGAAAGTGGCCTTCTTCCAAAGAACAACAAAGAAAGAGATCGAGATTTTTCGTATGCGTATCAAGTGTGTCTGACTGATCGAGATCAACTTCTGGCTATTGTTCGTTTGTTTGGGGGAATTTGGTTACATGGCGAAGCAAGAAACACCGCGGTAGCCTCAGAAGAAGGCTGAAAGTGTAATTCCGTGCTACGGCACAAGGTATCCATGTAGGGAATCAAGGAATGAAATAAGAAGAATTACGTTCCGCAAGCATCCTATAGTGTTATACTACGACAACCAAGCCGCTAACCAAAGATCGCTATAAGAATCGTTCATCATGATCAACTAAGCACGTGGAGATAGATCGACACTTTATCAAGGAAAAGATTGAAGAAGCGTTTTTTCAAAAGTCACCACTCCAACAAACTGGCCAAACAATTTGGACATTCTTTGCACGAAAGCCCCTTGCCCGAAGTTAACCACTTAAGATCTGACGAAAAAACTTGGAATGATCAACATCTACAATACGGCTTGAGGGGGAGTGTTGAAAATCGCCCACGCCGCTCATGCTTTGCATGTTCTCTCCACGCAGCATTCCTCTTTCCTTTTTAACTTCCTTAATTAATGCAATATACCATCTATATGATTACCCAAATCCAAAGAAGGTGGACCGTGGTTTGATCTACTTTCTTGTAAGAGAAATTTTGTCCTGATATTGTCACTTTCATTATCTCAAATCAGAATTATTTATTTCCTATTTTCTTTCATTACAGAAATAAGAAGAGAGACTAGATTCCTCTAGAGTTTTTGCCTTCAAATTCTTCAGTAGCCACATTAGTAAATTACGTTAGGCTTTAAATTTCCAAATCGGATCCTCTCAGAGCACGCTATGGTCCGTTTACTCCTAAATAAATTTCCAATGAAGGGTCAATGGGACGGGTTAGCTCGACTGGTCGCTTCTATTGGTCACCCAGTCAAGGTCCGCAGTCTCGTCTCAATGGGCCACCTGATGGGTTAGTCCTGGCTGGGTCTTTCCGACTCTGGTCTATCCGTCATTAGTTCGGCTAGGATCGATCGGGCCCACGAACTGGGTCCGCTGTGGCTGGGTTCGAGGCCTTCAACTCTCTACTACCATAACTTCTTCGGTCCGAACTCCGCTTTTGATGTTCTCGACTCTATGGAAAGCCCTTGGAGTCTAGAATCCATCCCGATATAGCTTGATGAAATTGGAATGATATTAAATAGCTCATAAGCATACATGGTAATTCATGCATAATGAGATATGAAAAATGCAAAGATACGAATAAATGATTGGAAATATCGCATATGATTACCAGATGACAATAATTATTCGGGAATATGTGATATGTACTGAACATAAAATACAAATGGATTGGTTCTTAGAACCCGGTAGAGGGATAGATGGCATGCTTATTAGGGAAAAACAAGTGTTTGCAAAGATATCGAATTAATCAATTTCGCTTCGGGTCACTACAGCGCCTTCGGGCCCTTATAGATGGTCATTGTCTCGTACAATGATAATAGCGCATTCGGGCCCTTATAGATGGTCATTGTCTCGTACAATGATAATAGAGCCTTTAAGCCCTTATAGACCACTGTTTCGTACAGTGAGTACAGCGCCTTCAAGCCCTTATAGTTTCCTTTATCCACTTCTAAGATTTATGCAGACATGAAACATAAAAAAAATGACTTGAATATGACATATGAAATGATATGATATGATAAGAGAAGCATAGCACCGCTATGCGATGACAAGTATATTGTGACAAGAATACAGGCAAAGTGTAAATGATAAGAAATGAAACATGGTATGTGATAAGTAAATATGAAATATGGTATAAGCATGCTTAAATGATATGATATGTTAGACGTATGCATGTGTATGTAAGTGTGATGATCCTTAATAGAGGTCATCCATATGTATTAATTCCCACCAAGCTATGTTTAGCACGAGTGTTTCATCCATGGTGCAAGGAGAAGCTGAAACGGGAAGTCCTGACACTCACACAAGAACCAAGGCCAAGACACTACTAGCCCACTAAAGACATTTCCCCTGCTTATTTTCAGATATGTTTTTGTTTTTGTAGACATTGTAAATATTGTAAATGTTGAACACTTTCATCCATGTAGGTACAGGAGAAGCGGAAACGAGAAGTCCGGACACTCCACATCAGCAACCAAGGCCAAGACACTACTAGGTGCCCACTAAAGACATTTTGGTCTATTTTTGTATATGTTTTGTTTTGTAGTATCGTAAATATCAGAATGTTGAACAATTTCCATATGAAGCTTCAGATATATTTTCAATCCGCTACTGATAATATAAGAGGCAGTGTTTAACATTATATGAATGAACAAGCTTAAAGGTTATAAATTTATTAAAAATGACACTTTTACTTGACACCGAGTGCCAGTGTCAGCGCTACAAGGGTCATATAGCAAGCCAATGTTCGAACAAAAGAGTTATGGTGATGCGGGACAATGGTGAGATTGAAACAGACAATGAGTCGGATTGTGATTCTATGCCATCCTTAGAAGATGTTGATAGGAGTACGTTGTCCAAGGAGAACTGGTGGTGGCAAGGAGGGCCTTAAGTGTGCAAGTTAAGAAAGATGACGAGGTGTAATGGGATAACATGTTTTACAATAGGTGTCACGTCCAAAACAAGGTACGTAGCGTGATCATTGATGGGGGTAATTGCACTAATGTCGCTACCATAACCCTGGTAGAGAAACTAGGGATGCCAACAAGTAAGCATCCTCGACCTTATAAATTGCAATGGTTTAATGATAGTAGGGAGGTAAGGGTGAATAAATAAGTGTTAATCTATTTTCGCATTAGAAATTACGAAGATGAAGTTTTGTGCGATGTAGTTCCGATGCACGTTGGACACTTGTTATTAGGAAGACCATGGCAATTTGACAAGAAAGTTAAGCATTAAGGCTTCACCAATAAGAACTCGTTTGTGCATAAGCAATGGACAGTCACTCTTGTTCCTTTGACACCAAGTCGGGTTTATGAAGATCAATTGAGGTTGCAAAAAGAAAGCGAGCAAAAGAAAAAGAGTGAAAAAGAGAGTGAACAAAAGAAAAAGAGTGAAAAAGATAGTGAGCAAAAGAAAAATAGTAGAAAGGAGAGTGAGTAAAAGAAAAAGAGTGACAAAAAGAAAGTGACTGAAAATTTAAGAGAAAATGAGAGAGAGACCGAGATAAATGATAGAGAAAAAGGGTAGAATCAATGATGAGAGAAAATAGAGAAAACCACTTATGCAAAGGCAAGTGAGGTTAAGAAAGATTGTTTCTAAACAGTTTCCATGATTGTACTCTTGTACAAAGAGGCGTTTTTAACACTAACCAACTTGACACTTCTTCGCTCTAGTTCAATCAGTTTCTCTTGCAAGAATTTGTGAGGTTCTTTCTCGAGAAAATTCCAAAAGGGCACTCCCATCCGAGGATCGAACATCAAATGGATTTTGTGCCTGGTGCTACCATTCCGAATCGACCGGCTTATAGGAGTAATCCTTAGGAGACCAAGGAACTCCAAAAGCAAGTTGGTGAATTGATGGAAAAGGGATACGTGAGGGAAAGCATGAGTCCATGCGTCGTTATGGTGATTTTGGTTCCTAAGAAGGATGGGAACATGGAGAATGTGTGTTGATTGCTGATAGGCCGAAAGCGTGATGTGTAATTTGTATAAACTAGGTAAATCGCCTATGTGCGTAAGTGCACGCGTCGTATCAAGTGGTATAGTAATTTAAGTACTGATATATTCATTCACAGGAGAAGTGTTGATTCACTGGAATCCATTTCTATAATATTATCCGATTTAAACCTAATGAATGTCTAACTAATGTATCAAATTAAAACTAAATCTAATTAACTTGTGAGATCATTTTTTTCGTGAAAACTAGGGTTTTTCCTCCCCCTGCCACATTTGATGAATTATTACCTAGAGGAATTACTATTCAGTCTATTAATGAATTTTCGATGACAGAGTGATTGTGTCTACGAGATGCCCACTCTCGAGGTATATCCGCCTATCTCGCCAGTAGGGTTGGGTGCATCTTTGCCTCGACCCTATACTCCGAAACGCTTAAATGCTCAAACCCTTATCACCACACTCAGAATCGGGATATCTTTATTCATCGATTTAACTAAGGGTCACTCTACTCATATCCCTGGGAGTTCTTATATCTCAATCTCGGATACCCAGTAAGATCATGTCAATGTTGGCAAGACATCACCATGAAAATAAACCACAAATATAGAGCAATTCAATATAAATCATAAATAAACTGAATAATATTAGATTTAAACCTTAATCCAATCATGTGGTTTAACAAAAACCCTAGAGGGCCACTTAACATATCGAATTTAATACAATCATAAATTTCTATAAATCATTAATAGTTTTGAGAAGAGGAATACAAAAACAGAGTCTTTTCGATCTCTCGGGTTGCTGCTGCTTCGTTCTCCGCTCCTCGTGTATACGACCTTCGATCCTCCAAAAATTAGGTCTCCCGTGGTTTTTATAATTCTGAAGCAAGAATCGCGGGAACTACGCGACGTTGGGTCGCTCTTTGGCTTCTTACGTTGACGGGCAGTGGCGACATTGCGGCGATCGGCGACGTCACCACATTCTTTGCTAGGTTTCGCTGCTTCTTCTTTGCGGTTCAAAAAGCTGCAAAACACCATATTCACACTTAATGCACCTGAAGATCTGAAATCAAATATCGGGCAATAATGCACTTATTAAGATATAAAATATAACTAAAACGTAGTAAGGACACAGGTATGACATGAGCGTTTAAGACACTCATCACACCCCCAAACTTAGCTTCTTGCTTGTCCCCAAGCAAGAAACAGACTCTAAACCAGACACACAAGAAACTAACATATGAAAACTCATGGACATGATTATGATGCACATGTTGCCAAAAGGAAGGATCAAAATGGACCAACTCACAAATCTTGCCCTTTTATACAAATTTCAGAGGATTCATAAGGTTGTTCTGGAAGAAGCTTTTAAAAGAATTCAATTTGAACGGTTTGGTTGACAAGTGACTCAACCTCCTAAGTTTTCAATAGCCTTTCCCAAGGAGTCTATGTGCATTTGATGTATGATCTCTAGCATATAACTCGGTTCCGGTACCCCCAAACTTGAATTCAACTTACCTATTTGGGAGAGTCTAACTACGGAAGGATAAGAACGCACCCTTTTTATTCAACTAACCTACCTACTCATGAAAGAAATACCAGTGCCCGTAAGTTTATGTTGAGTGTTCCTATAGCGGGGATTCGTTGGTGACTCCCCACCAATTGGTTAAGGGCACCAGATATTCAATTCCCCTCGAACTTCACCCTGAACGCTCAACTAAACCTAAGGGCCCTAAGCTATGGGAAACTCCTGTCCTCTGTCCCATGTAATGGGCAGTGAAGGCTCAGGGCATTAGGCTTTAAAAAGCCCCTCGGATTGTGCCCGAGTTGGAGCTAGAAGCTCCAGCTTATTGATTAAGTACTTTCTTTTTTTAGTGGGGCTCGGTCAAATCCTCTTTTCTAGATTGTCCCCATCACTTTGGTGTTTAAAACCCCGAGGTTTGTTGAACCTTAAATAAATTTAGGTTTAAAAACCTAGGCATACCCTGGATATCATATGTGTGTGGGTGCGGTAGACTCGTCGAGTGGTTTTCTTGAATACCCAGGAGGTGACTTACTATGTCCCCCCTACCTATCCAATAAGTAATTCTCGAGCATCCAACAACCCATGGATCCTTTATTGATTTATACTGTGTTTTCCAAAAAGATTTGAAGACGTCAAAAGGGATCCTTGATTGTGATCATGGCTCAGCTCCACCTGACTACCTAAAACAACTCACAAACGAGACAAGCCCAAAATAGGGAACCCCGATGTGAGAAACACAAAAATAAACATAAATAGACATAATCAAAGACGTCGACATAAACACCAAAGAAACCACTAAGCTTATGAAACACACATAAATACGCATAGAAATAGACACCTTAAGCGAGAAAACATAAATAAACAAAAAAGAACCAAACACGAAACAAACCCAATCCTGCCACCCCAAACCAAGTGCGGACAATGTACTCAATGTCTGAAAGAACAGAGGGTGTAGTGAACTTCCTAGTGATCGCGGGATCAACTGCGATGGGCGATGAAGGTGGTACGTGAAGGCGGAAGTACAGGGGCAGGGTTGATCTTGGAGACTGCTACTGGTATGGAGGATGGTCGCTGGTGTGCATGGCGTGTGTCGGTGCGGAGGCCTCCTCCCTGGGCTGATGAGGACCGGTGCTCCTGGGTCTCGTCTGTAAACATCGAATCGACGTTGGTGGCTTTGGTCCTACAGGGTGGTGGAAGGGCCCCGTAGGGTCCTCCTTTGGGGATGGCTGTGGTGGTGGGGGTTGGGTGAAGGACTGCCCGGCTTCTCCCTGAGTTCCAATGGGGATCCCAAACCTAGGCCCGTGCTCGCTCATCCTCATCGGGGCTCATTGCCCCAGTCGTCACGCCTCCTCGGTCTTGGTACATTACATTTTATCTTTCTTTACCGTGATCACCTTGATCGGGTGTATCAAGCCTCATTATCCTCTAAAGGCACCTAAACTTGCTTGCATAGAGTATTTGTAAATGAAGGGTCCCGAGATTCATCTTAGCATCCTTCTTATAGGATTGCATCACATAACACATGACATCAAAGTGCGTCTGGATAATGGCATATTGGCAGGGCTCGCTTGGCGATCACTTCACACACATTAGTCATTCAGTGAGGCGATGTGATGAAGTTATGCCATACCTTGGGAATGTAAGCGAGAATGTTTGGCCTTGAAGTGCCTGAGTGCGCTTCTTGTTGAGTTTCACTCATCGTGCCACATTGAGTGTATCTGGGACCTCGGGGTAGTTGAGTTTTCATGGAGTCGATCAAGGCCTCAGGGTTAACAGGTTCTAGGTTATAGTGCCGGTTGATAGACTTCACATTGAAGTCTACCAACACCCCGCGCACCCGAACCTTTTTCAATACATGGGAGGCGAGATTGGCGTAAAATTCTCGTACCACACTTGTGGCAGCTGGGCTAGGAGGTTGACATAGTGCCCGCCATCCCTTATTTGCAATCATTTTGCGAAAGAAGTCATCGGGGTGGTGAAACCCCTTCTCCTTAATGAACGACCTATTTTTGGAGATGAGGCCGAACTTCTTGGTCGTGCTTTCATTGACAAATTTGTCATGATAAGTAACTATGCCGGGCTCCTCACTTGCCCTGAGCCTCTCTTTGCGGTCATCTTTGCTTCTTACTGGAGCATTGCTTGGGCACTTATGAGATTCGGGTTGGGCTAGTGGCTAAAGTTTTCGCCTCTCCTTGGCCTCACAGACCTCTGCTGCAGTGGGATACGAGTTGGACAGATTTGTCCAAGTGAAATTTCTTGACAAACTCTTGACAAATTGTTGGGCACCCTGAGCCTTTTGCTTTGGAGTGGAGCTGTGACTCTAACACAGGATTGCCATTATCCTAACCACTCCTAAGGTGCCTTCATAAGCCACTAAACAAGACCCCAGAAAAAAAAAACTACTCCTTTGCCAAAGTGGTCGCAGGCCTCCTTGCAGTAGCAAGCTAGGAGGGCTCCCAAGCGAAGGTGGGCACTAGTGATTGGTGGATCTAGGGACATTCGTAGGGCTTGTGGGGGTCTCCTAGAACTAGTTGGGACAAGCTTAGATGTGTTTTCTGGGCTCTACAAAAACGAAGGTGCGTTAGGGCTTGTTCCAGGGTTTTACAAACGAAGGAGAATGGACACTTATGTTCATAAAAACAGGGGAAACATCGCAATGTTCTTGAGGGTTATAATACCAACGTCACGATGTTAGGATCCAACGTCGTGACGTTCTGGGTAATGGTGAGCCATCCAGTAAGCGATGTTGGGATCGGCGTCTGGCGTTCACGAGTCCTTTAAGCGGCGTAGCGGCGTTGAAATCGCGTCGCGAACGTTCGAGAGCATGTTGATCTAGCGTTGCGGCGTTGAGATAGCGTTGCGGCGTTGGGATAACATCGCGACGTTGAGGCCAACATCGCGACGTTACAAAGAGGGGTCCAAAATAAGGTTTGCCAACGTCGCGACATTTGGATCCAACGTCGCGACATGACAGAGAGGGTCAAATTCAAAAATTTTGAAAAGCTTTCTAAGTATGAGAAAACCCCATGAATGAAGTTCCAACCTCGTTGTACTTTTGGAATGAGCTTCTCGAACTAGTTCTCATTGCCGCGCTATCTCGGGTGAACCGTGACAAAAGAAAATTCCGATTACTTAAAGAAATAGAAAAACATGCCAAAAAAAAAACTAAAAACACTCTAACTATGCTCCGGAAAGAAAAAAATATCAAAAAGCTTGGGTTGCCTCCCAAGTAGTGCTTTGTTTAATGTTGTTAGCTCTACTTCCTTGAATCTGTGTTTAGAATCCTGGAATTGCATGACTCCTCGACCTCATTTACGGTGTCTTTAAGATGGAATAGCTGCTTGCTTGCATGAAACTCGCTCCAAAGTATGGTTTCAACCGTTGTGTGTTAACTTTAAAGGTTCCTTTCTCTTGGTGCACCAATTGTATCTCCATGTGAAGCCTAGTCACAGTAAATGGGTCCGATGTGTTTGTTCCACAGGAAGATTTTGAGTCATGAGTTAAATAAGAGGACCCGTTGACCCACCTCAAACTCTTTTACTTGATATAACATAATTTGGGGCACCATCTTTTCCTTGCTCTGGGCTACAAGTTATCGTATGCCTCATTGCGGAACTCCTCCTAATTCAGCGGTATAACATGCGTTTCTGTTGAAGTAATCTTACTATCCATATTCAGCGCTAGTTACTTGGTATGCTTGTGCTCTAATTCAGCGGCAGAGTGGCATTCAACTCTGAACCCTAACTGAATGGTGACATTCTAATGGTGTGTGAAAGTTCCCATATGCTAAAAGTGCATCATCTATATCTTTCGCGATCTTTCTTGAGTTATTAATTGTTTTCTCTAAGATAGACTTGATTTCTGTTCGACATACAGCAGCCATTAGTGTGAGTGGTATCAAGTGCGAGTTCGATCACGAGGACACCATATTTCCTCAACAGAGTTGTCTGGGTTTGTTACAGTGTGTTCCTCCATATGTGATCCGAATGCCCGCCAGGGGTTAAAATGCAGGTGAAAATATGATTGCGGAGAAAGTTTGCTACCACTTTGGCATTATTAGTTTGGGTAGGTATGGCCTCCACCCATTTCAAAACGTAATCTACGGCCAAGAGGATGTATAGGTTGCTGAAAGATGAAGGAAAAGGACCCATGAAATCCATTCCCCATATATCAAACAGCTCTACCTCTAAAATAGGTTACAAGCAAATATCCATTTTGATATATTACATTCTTCAGCATTGTGCAATGTGAAGCACAAAGTGGTTTATCATGGTCAGGTAGTTCAATGATCTGAGATGGAAGCTTTGCCATTTGTCTGTTTCCTAAGTACCCCCGCATGCTAGCGTGTGACAATGAGCTAGAATACTTTCTATTTCCTCTTGGGGCCAGCGTCTTCTTATCATTTGGTCAGCGTAGTGTATCTGAGATGGACTACTCTGGTGACAGTGGCCAGGCGTGAGAAAATCCTTCTTTGCACGTGCTCAAATTCGGAGAGCCTTTTACTTTCCCAGTAATTCACCAAATCCTCGAATATGCAGTGCTGGCTTTTTGTCTTCAATTGCAAAGACATATTCATCAGAAATCGTCATTCGTTTTGAATTTATTTACCGAACCTTCCAATCGTGAAAAGTGGTGGCCTATTGATTTTCAGTTCACTCTTATCTTCATTCAATTGAACTCTTGCGGTATTAACTTCTCTCCAGTCTCGGTTTAGCGTGTACCCATTGTCAGGTACTTTATGGTTGAATGGTCGATGTGCACTATGGCCAAGTATTACCATTCAGTGCGGCTGAAACTGTCAACGCCAAACACAATAGCTAGGATTCTTTTGTTGCATGAACAGGTTGCGCATCATTCAAGTCAGGCTCGCATAATAGATGGCACTGAAAAGTTATGTCCTTTTTTGGCTATGCTTGCCTGGGTTGCGTAGTCGCTCGCATCACACATGAGTTCAAACGAAAGATTCCAGTCCGACACTACTACAATAGGTGCTGACACTAATTTTTGTTTGAGAAACAAGAACGTTTGTAGGCACTGATCGTCAAACTCGAAGGGTGCTCCTTTAGCAGCGGATCGACAGAGCTTGGAATATTTTGGAGAAATCCTTTATGAATCTCACAGCTAGAAACACAAACTGGCCTAAGCTCCTTATTCCTTTCTTGAAGATGGGGCGTAGCTTTTCTATTGTTTTAACCTTGGCTCTATCTATCTCGATTCCTGCTCGATGCTCAAGTTGCCCAAATACAATGCCTTCCTTCGCCATGGTGACCTTACTCCCCGGTCGATACAAAGGTTGGTTCCTCAGTCTTATCAGTGCTTGTCTCAGATTCTCCAGGCAATTATCAAAATATTTCCCTAGCATGGAGAAATCATCCATGAATACTTCAATAGTTTTCTCGACCATGTTTGAGAATATGGCCATCATGCAGCGTTGAAACATGCCCGGTGCGTTACATAGCCCAAAGGGCATTAAGCACAAAGCAAGCGTACTATCTGAGCATGTGAATGTTGTTTTCTCACTTGGTCCTCCGTTCTTGTGATACGATTATAGCAGAATACCCGTCTAAACTTGATATGCTCATACCTTTGCCAGTAGGTTTGCATCGATCCGGGAATGGAAGTGGGAAATGATATTTTAACGTGAGCCTTATTTGAGCTGGTGGTCTATGAAAATCCTCCACCCTATAACTGTTAGAGAAGGTAGCAGTGCCTTACTCTCAGTCCGTATCATTGTGGTCCCTCCCTTTTTTAGGACAACTTGTACTGGGCTTACCCACGAACTATTAAAGATGGGGTAGATCATTCCTGCATCCAACCACTTCAACACCTCTTTTCTTACCACTTCCTTCATTGTTGGGTTCAGTCTTCTCTGAGCTTCTACTGATGGTTTGTGCCCATCCTTCAATAAGATCCGGTGCATACACATGGAGGGGCGGATCCCCTTTAAATCAGCTAGAGACCACCCGATAGCGTTCTTATGATCTCGAAGCACTCTCAAAAGCTTCTCTTCTTCCACTGCTATGAGAGATGATGATATGATAACTGGTAGGGTTGAGGATTCTCCTAAGTACGCATATCTCAAGTGACTAGGGAGTGGCTTTTGCTCCAATTGTGGTAGTCACTCAACCGAGGGCACTGAAGTCTGGGTGTTCTCTCCCAATGGATCATAATACTTCCTCCTGTTCGGATGGAAAGAATCCATCCACTTCACATACTCTTTGGCCTCTTCACTTAGTTCTTCCTTAGCATTCTACACAAGGATAGCCTCCAAAGGGTCAGTCAAACCACTATGGCTAGGCACTATAGCCTCTACTGCCTCTATCATGAAGCATGCATAACTCTGTGGATGCCTCGCACCTGCTTTGTCATCACAGCTAAATGACATCATTATCTGCACTCTTAGTTTCAACTCTCCCTTCTACACATCAATCATAGCCCTGCCAGTTGCTAGGAATGGTCTGCCCAGTATGATGGGTATCTCTTTATCTTCCTCCATGTCTAACACTATGAAGTCAGTTGGGAAGATAAACTTATCTACCTTTACTAGCACATCCTCTATCACTCCCCGAGGATGTTTCAATGATCTATCTACCAATTGCAGTGTGACTGTAGTAGGTCTAGCTTCACCTAAACCCAGTCGTCTAAAAATGGATAAAGGCATGAGGTTAATACTGGCTCCCAAATCACATAGGGCTCTCTCAAAGATCAAGTCCCCTATCTTACAAGGGATTGTAAAGCTGCCTGGATCCTTTAGCTTCTACGGTAATTTCCTCGAAAGTATATCACTGCACTCTTCAGTAAGATTCATTGTCTCAAATTCTGATAACCTTATTTTCTTGGAAAGTATATATTTCATGAATTTGACGTAGCTAGGCATCTGTTCTAACTCGTCTGCAAATGGAATGTTGATATGCAGTTTCTTAAATACTTCCATAAATTTAGTAAACTACTTATCCAGTTTATTTTGCCTCAACCGCTGGGGATATGGTACTGGTGCATTAGGCTCAACTGTAGCTGCCTATTTCTCAGTTTCTTTCTTCCCATTTGGTGTCTCTGCTGGCTTCTCCTCTTGGGGTTGCTCCCCTGGCCTCTGATTTTCCAGGTTGAACTGTTCCACTACCTCAGTTCCTTCTTCTCTTACTACTGGTGGTGGCCCTCGTGTAGCTAGCTCTCTACCACTTCTTAACGTGATAGCCTTAACATGTTCCCTACCATCACCCCTAGGGTTTTTCTCTGAATTGCTTGGTAAGGAACCTTGTTGCCTCTTAGTAAGTATATTAGCCATTTGCCCCATTTGCACCTCCAGGTTTCTCAACTGTTCTGTGTTGAATACACAATTGAGTAATAATTACAGCAAAACTTAGCACCTTCAAGTCACACTTTGCGCACATTTTGCATGAGAATAGGTACTTTTAACTGCTTTCGTGTTTCTGGACTTGTACAGGTTTTTCGAATCTAGGCATGATTATGTGAGATTTATGTCAGGAAGCAAATATGGATCGACTGAAGGGATGATGGCAACCGGTTGGTGAAGTTTCAGGAAGTGCAACAATGCTAGAAAAGCACGAGAGTAACATGTATCGGTACACCTTCAACATGTACAAATTTTCTATGCGAAAAGTGTGAGAGAGCAACATGTAGGTACACCTTGACGTAATAGGTACACCTATCTTGAAAAGTGGTAAGAAACAGCATGTACGGTACACCACTGCTATCAATTTTTGTGTGGCTGCGAGAATTGAGGCGAGGGTCGATCCTAACGCGGAGCACGCTTGTCAATCAACTTTTAATGGGGGATCACATTGGAAAGGGATATAAAAGCCATAGGATACAAGGAGAAGGCAGCTTTTTGATTCCTAAGGTTAGGTTTTCATAGAGAAGTGTTCTTTTCCATAGTTTTGGCGAAGTTTTTATAGATTAGGGTTGAAGACTTTATTTCTCTGGAGATTTTTTATTCAAGCACATGTAATCTTTCAGTAGGAACATACATCTTGTTTTCATTCTCAGAATTTTATATTTGTTATTCCTAGATTTCACAATTGAATTCCAATTTTCTCAAAGTTCCTTTCATGAATAAATTCCCTTCAATTATGATTTACCTTATAATTGCCATGGAGTTCTAAATTTCTATGCTGGGATTCTACTAAGTGAAAACTCACCTGATCAAGGTATTCCTCAATTCCTCTTTATAATCCAATGGATTATGTGATAATAATCACTTGCAAACTTTGTAAAAACTCAATAAGATTCTTCGACAACGCAGAACGAGAGATCCTCTCTGGCAGACACAGTTTGATTACAAATGCAAGTTCAAGAGTCCGAATTAATCGGGAAACAAGTGTTTAACATCATTCAATTATCTTTCTTTGAAAAGAGCATTTAAAGAAAAATCTTCCATCGAAGACCATTTATCAATGGCTCCAATAGACTCCAGAAACTAAGAGGTGGGAATTACGTGATCATTTAGCAGTGGAAACCTAAGAATTCCAAAGAATCATCTTTCTATTTTAAAATAGTCAATTTAATCAATCCTAAATCAATCCAATCACAACCCCATAATTTCCTTTTCAATTACACACCTGAGAATAGCTCCTAGCAGATCGACAATTTGCATCACTCTCGTGAGACGACCAGACTTATGATGATAATGCGATAAACTTTGACTTGCGCTAGGAATAAATCAGCATAAATAATAAGAACGAAGCATTTTACGCCATTGCCGAGTGGCGTAATTAACCAAATAAGGATCTAAGAGAGTTAGAGGTAATTTGCAACCAGATCGCAAACTATATTCTCAATTTTCTTTAATTTGCTTAGAGAATCCAATGGTGTTTTCGACTGAGCAGCAGCTGGCATCACGGTCAAGAATCCAGCAACGCCGACTGTAAGAATCGCACTCCTAGAAACTCGAAGAGTCCATAATAAGTCAATCGCTTCAAGATAAATTTAGGCTCTTGGACCATCTCAGAACTGAACTCCTATTTAATGAACATGCCTGCGGATTCCCGTTAACTCCAATAAGGACTCCATGAACCTCCACAACATGGAGATGGTGTTACACTCCAAGTAGCACCGGGCAGAATAGGAGGGGAAATGTTAACTTTCAATAAATCAATGATAGGTCCTCCTTTACCTAATGTGGAAAGAACTCTCCAGAGATCTTCAAACTCAACGAACCACAACAAACTCTCCATGTATTCGCCACCAAGAGGCTAATCAATTCTTCACGTGTTTCAAATGATCCGTCTTTACCCGTATATCACTGGTCGACCTGAGAACCCCTACTCATTCACGAGACTTGAAGATGTTCAGCATTTCTCTCTATCGGCCTTCACCTTCACATATCTGAAAGTTTGGTTTATTTTTTTATCGAAAGGAGAAAGCCAAAAATTGTTTCATTCTTCGCACCTAATTCAATTCTTACATGGGGAAGATACGCTTAATGAATTCCTTTAACAAATTCTTCCTCCCAGACGCAGACTTCCATAATGTTTCATGCAGCAATTCATACTCTTTTCCGAAAAGCCAGTGTGAACCTTTGTCACAGATGGAGAGATACAAGGATCTCTCCATGCCATCCCTCATCACGCCTGATGTCGTGGACAAATCTTGCGGAGTATTTTCATCAAGGGTTATCTCAATAAACAATACATCCAAATGATGTGCTGAAGTACTGCGAAAAGCAGTGCTAGTGGAGGCAATTCAACTCTCGACACCATAGCATAAAATGCCTCGAATACTGAGACTAACACTCCGTGAGACACCGCTTAAAGTGCATAATACACCCATAGGGGAGTGGAATCCATCACTTAAAAGAGAACATGAATCAAGTAAAGCAAAATCGCCACTCTAATACAGTTGAAGGCCATAGAGATGAAAAGGTGAACGAGGTAACTAGTGTACCTCAAGTACCTTCTTCTGCGACGATTGACCTGCAGAGTGGAGGAGCCATGCATAATATGCGATGATGACCCTACACACTCAACTATTAACTGCCCAAACCTTCCTCAAGTTAAGGGAGCAATTCAAATAGAGCAAGCAAATGCCCTTAACTACAAAAGGAAGCCTTTCAATTCTCCATAATCTGAAACATATAATCCTGGATGGGGTAAGCACCCTAATTTTAGTTGGAGAAATGAGGGAGGCCCACATAACTTGCCAAACAACCAAGGTCCCCATTATCAAAATCAAGGTTTTACAAATTCAAATATTTCCTTCTATTTCGAATCAGCTGCCCCAAGGATTTCGTGGAAACTTAATCAAGGTTTGCATCCATCGAATCAAGGGAATCCAAACCCACACTCTCTTATCAACCTCCACATAAGAGAAGCTCGAGGATATAGTAACACAGCTTGTACTGCACTCCAACAATCCACAAACACGTAATTTCAAAACTCCATTCGAATGATGTGAGATCCCAAATAACTAAGCTAACATCTTCTACGGGCAATTTTCAACAAGAAAAGGGAACCTCCCATCTCAACCCATCCAAAAACCCACAAGGTCAAAATAAAGATGGAGTTTCAGTCCGGGCGAGGTACTTTCAACATTGTAAGGCTGTCACTACTCTTCGAAGTGGTAGGGGCGTAATCGACAAACCATTCAAAACCAAGGAACCAATACAAGAGTCTCAAAGTGAATCAAACAAAGATGACGAGGTGTCGTAAACCCAGGTCCCAGACAAATGTTATCGATGGTGAGCCGTATAAGACAAGGCTACCCATATCCCTCCAAATTTCCACACCCTCATAGTCGAGAACTCTGAAGAAATTGAATAAACGATCTCTCGAGATCTTATGAGTTATTCCAAACAAGTGAAATCGAACATTCCTTACTAGGATGCCATTAAGCAAATTCCGCCATATGCTAAGTTTCTAAAGGATTCCAGGTAATAAGAAAGGAAATTGTGTGTCAACAAGGAGTGGGCATTCATGACTGAGCAATCTACTCATCGATTAAAACAACTGGGCCTCAAAATACAAATATCCAGAAGCCCTACTATTTCTAGTAGTAGGGAATTCCAAGTCAGACACATGCTTTAGTGGATTTAGTAAGGAAGTGTTAATTTGTCGCTCTTACTCGCATAATAGCATGCGACTCAGTGGTTGGGGAGAATTGTGAATAACCAATATCACCCTCCACCAATGACCGTAGTGTAAAAAATCTAGAGGGATAGTGAAGGATACAGGCCAAGTGGACAAGTTCTACTTCCCTGCGGATTTTGTCAGGCTCACACTAACCTCACATAGGAACCAAGGAACTCGGGCCCTGATTCTCGTGTATTCATTCTCGCAAACCGCAATGCCATTATACACCGGTGGTGGAGGCCAGAAATGGATTATCGCCATTCTGGGTAAATATGGACTATTTAACTCGGGCCTTCATCTTTAATGTTATCAAGGGAATAGGATGAAGAAGATGTGTGTGAGGTCAACATGGCCGATTCGTGGTACATAAATACTGGATAATGTCTCACATGATGACCCTCTTATGTCATGTCTGCAAGCCCGAAATGGGACGTATGGGCCAATTTCACACTTTAGACCCTGAGTTCCTACACCCATAATCGAACACAATGAAGTAATCGGGAAGTGAATGGCGGCACCCCACCTGAATCCATCACACTAATCGAGACAAGGCATTGCCTTCTCCTCGAAGAGGCCACCTGCTCGATTGAAACCCTACCATCACACCTCAAATATGCCTCTTAGGGGTCAAGAAACTTTTCCGATAATCATATCCTCCTCCTAGAGATGGATCAAGAAAATCAACTTTGATACTGAGAACTCATTTAACCCGCCTCAGGATGGACAATCGCAGATATTATAATTTACTCGATCTCGCACACATATAATTCACTTGTAAGAGGATGTTAAACCCTCTAAAGTAACCACAGAGACATCAACCCAATAATGAAAGAAGTGGTAAAGAAGGGAAGTCTTAAAACTCGGATGTAGTGTTATTTACCCTATCATGACGTTGCTGGTTGTAGCCCAACACAGTAGTTCCTAAGAAATCCGGAGTCACCGCGGGTTGCAAAATGAAAAATAATGAGCTAATTCCTACTGTCACTGTGTCGAGGGCAGGTGCATGGGGACATAGAAGCTTAATCTGCGGTACCAGAAAGACCACTTTCCTTCGCTATTGATCAAATGTTGTAGAGTCATGGTGGCATGAATTCTATCGCTTGATGGGTACTCAGTTACAATCAAATTCAGATAGCTGGGAAGATCAAGAGAAAAACTACATTCATCCTGGCCCTTGTATTTTCGCTTTAGAAAATGCCTTTCGATTATGTAATGCAACTTAACCTTCCAACGGGTATGATGGAATTTTCGACATGATAGAAATCATTCTGAAATCTTACGGATGATTTCGCTTTGGTGATTCATATGAGGGGTCAGTTGAGAATTTACGAAGGCTCTCGAGAGATGTTAAGAGAAGAACTCAGGTTAAATCGGGAAAAGTAATGAGTTTGAAGGTGACATATGATCATTTTGAATATATAGTATCAAAAATGGAATTGAAGTTGATAAGGCTGGCACGAAATGATCTCCAATTTACCTTCCTAAGTGTGTTAGAGACATAAGATCATTCTGGACACATCGGATTCTATAGGAGATTTATAAAGATTTTGGGTTATACCGTCCCTATGTACTCCTCATTACAAAGATGTCCCTTTCTCGCGATGGTCATAGCTCGTGAAGACGCCTCGCTAAACTCAAAACTATGTTAGTGTCGCTCCTATCACGCTGGCCTCCTTAATCGAACCTTCCATTTGAGATCATGTGCGACGCTAGTGATTATGCTATGTGGGCTGTTTTAGACAAAGGGAAGACAAAAAGGCTTTCAGAATCACTATGCCAAGAAGACACTGAGACTCCGCTCAAGCAAACTACACAACCACGTAAAAGAGTTTTTAAATTGCCGTTGGGCCGAAAAGTTCACAGTCATACATCAGAGCCTCCGTAACCATTTTCTCACAGATCACGCATCATCGAAATACCGGCTTTCCTGCCAGGATACCGCTCTGGCGACCAGTGGATTCTACTATGCCAAGAATTCAATCAATTCATTAAAGATAAAAAGTGGGTCAGGGCGAATGGTAATACCATTATTCGATTAGTTCCAGAATCCACTCTCACGGCGTACTCCATAGCATAGCTTTTCCCTGGATGAAAGCAAATTTTGCTCTTTGCTCATTGCCCATGGTACGCCGACATCGTGAAATTACCTAAGAATCAGTCAAATTCCACATCAATGGACTTTCAATTAAAAGAAATTTTCGCGTACATTAAGAAATATTACTGATGATCCATATCTATTTAAATACCGGTCTGCACTTTAACACGAAGATGTGTGCCTAATGATGAGCAAGATCAGATCCTAACCTCGCCATTCCGAAGCTTCTCAGGAGGGTATTTCAAGAAAAACAGCATATAAGATTTTGTAAGCTGGTTTTTACTGGCCTACCTTGTTTAAAGATTGTTTCGAATTTTTCAAAACTCTGTGTTTCTAAGTGTCAATAATAGAGGGGTCATAAAACTTAACATGATGCCTCTACCCCCATTTTACCCTCATTTAAATCTTTCACTGCTGGGGTATAGACTCATGGGCCTTTCCTTTCTTTGCGGATACTGCATCTCTGTTATCCGTTGATTATGTGTCGAAGTGGTCGAGGCTATTCCGACGAGAACTAACAGACCACAAGGTTGTTTTGAAATTTATAAAGAACACATTTTTCTCGCTTTCGGGAATACCTCGTGCAATTATTTGTGATGGCGGACTCACATTTCAGACGATTCTTGAAAACTGCTGAAAAATACTGAGTCACCCATAAAATTTCAACAAAGATACCACCCACAGCCAACGGACAAGTCGACTAGCTGACATTAGGAGATAAAACATATTTTGGAAAAAGGCTGCCCCAAATCGCAAAGATCGGGTCACCCGACTCATCGATGCTCTCGGCCTACCGTACCGCTTTAAAACTATTCTCGTATGTCTCCCTATGCTGTTTACAGGCCCGCTATCCACGACCGAATCGGAACACCGCTTATCGGGCTAGAACTTTTAATCTGCATTTAACTCAAGAAGGTAAACAACGCTTGGCTGCAGCCTAAATGAGCTTCGAAGGAATCATGCACGAGAGTCGATGAAAGCCCCCTGGATTGCCAAAGAGCGCTCAAGTTGTTCCATGACAAGACTATCGCTTAAAACGCTTCAACCAAACCAAAAGGTACTGGCCAGACACCTCCTGCCAGACTGCGAGAGTTTCGGTGAAAATCTCGCCTCGCTTTCTGATCGCCCGCTCATTGTTAGGGTAATCTATCCATACGGAGCCATGGAGATTGGAAAATCCGTATACCTGAAAGTCTCAAAGTCAATGGTCAACGCCTCAAGCCATTCTCGAGCATTTCAATCTTCGGCAGAATAGTGAGGACTCGTAGATCCGCTCTACCAGATACCCTTCAGAGTAAATTGCTTCAACTTGTTGTATATAGTTTCTAGATTTTGTTTTGTTGCCTCAAGATTTTATTTCATTGCTTCTAGCTTCACGTTTCATTAGTAAAAAAATTTAGCCCTGGGCTTATGTCACTTCCCATTCCGTTGTGGGGTTCCTCGTTTCTATGCATTGAGGACAACCGCGTGTTTCACAGGTGGGTAGGCGACACCGGTCGAACCTAACTATGCGCTTGTTACATGTCTCAAGATATGACAAAATTTTTTGAATCAGGCCCTTTAGGTATAAACTGACCTCGTGAATGTATATAGCCGCATGATTTCATACACACTCCACATTATCTCAATGCATGTACACTTTAACAAGCATGCACAAAAATATTTATATTCATCTTTTGGACTTTATCCCTTTGCATTCTACCCTAATTCCTGACACGAACCACTGACTTTCTGTTCATACTCCGGGGTCTCTGGGTCACAGGCTCCCATCAGGCATTGTTTGGCATGTCATGTTAACTACATGCATTATAGCTCCGAGGAAACATCTCGCATAACTCGGAAAATGATTCGAGGCTACACGGCTTGCAGTTACTGGTAATTGCATCATGCCTCACCCTGCACCTATTTTCAGCCTTGCTGCTAAGTTGGTTCGAACCCTAGGAACCCCGATCACCAAAAATACAGTGGCCCCATGGAAAGATTGAAAGTGTCTAAAGAAGGAAGCATGCTTGTCAACTCCATGAAAAACATTGAGCAGACATAAGCCAACAGAGTGAGTATGTAAGAAACCCGGATGGAAGCGCAATGACAAGATAGTTTTTACATCTAAGATCACCATCTCAATTCAGAAAATATGTATAAAAATAAAATAAAAATAAAAAGTTAAGAAAAGAAAAATGTCGACCGAACAGTACCAGACATGTTATGCGTGGGTATACAAGATGCACTCCAGACACCACTAACCCGCACTCTGAGACATGCTGGGCGATTGGGAAATGTGGTTTTAACCCCATTTTTTTGCGGCTCCTCGACATTCACAACCTATCCATTCTCTAAAGTTACCAAACCCTAGCCTGGCCTCTCCCACACAAGCAACCTAAGTTTGTCCTGTCGCAGAGTTTCCTTCACAAAGTTCGATTCTTCCGTGACTCATCGTATTGCACGTGGTGCCTCCCGCAATTCCTCGAGCCAAGCAGGCTATTCATTATTATATATGGATTTGTTTGGTTGGTTTTGGCTGGTGGTTTTCTTTACTGTGGTTCGGTTTCGGCCAAGCATGGAGGAAATTTGGCCTGATCCACTGTGGCACTTCCAGACTTGAGACAGGTTTCGGGACATTGTCTATGGCAGCCATCTCAGGCTATCATCACATTCTTGCCATATCTATGGCAAGATCCAAGAATACCTGAGAAAAGCGCCTACTCTCCTACGGAGCGCCGTGAAGAAAGGTGCAACTGACCTCATGCCCAAGAAGAAAGGAAAAGGAAGCAAATAGATTCATCTTCCGAGAGTGAGGAAGTACTCTGTAGAGTGATGATGATGATAGAGGTATTATAAATACGAGGTCTGAGTCGCATCAGGAAAAATGAGCTCAATGATCATAAATGTGGATTTTTAATACAGTAGGTGTGAAGCTGAAACATCAGACTTCATCCAATCAAAGGGGTGTTATTCAAGCACAAAATTTGCATTTCCTGTGGTGCCGAGGTTCAGGATATTTACCTTACTCGTGGTCTCTAGAGTTCTATACTAATATGAAAGAAAATCACCGGGTCGAGACCTTACTAGAGACCACTATGATGGGTAGCATACGAATCAATTCCCGATTCGACAGCCATTCCCACGCATGTTCGCTCCCTACAAACAAGCAGACGACCTTACCCCCTTAGTAATGCATCACCGCTTCTGAATTTTTCCATTTATTCACACGAGGCTATGTGCACTCGTCCCGTACACAGCCGCTCACGTGAACAATACACGTGGAAGCCCGGGTTTAATATGCATCGAATAAGATTATTCATGATGTGACCTGATCAAAGGCAAATGAGAAATCTCCCAGCCAGAGAACAACAAACACGCTTATGAGGTGATGACCGGAAGCTTATCGACTATGCTTTCTGGGTCATATGGTGCGTGATTTAGGATTTCCTACACCCTCATTAGTGCAGATATTCCATTCCCCATCTCGTGACTTCCAGTCTCAGCCATGGATTATGTGAGTGGCCATGGAAAAGAGGTTCTTCCTAAGTCACCAAGTATAAACCAAACTGAGGCCAAGAGGCGAGCCGCATCTACGAGACCCCAAATTCTTCCACATCCTCCAAACAGGACTCTGAGCCTCTTCGTCTACGTACACTCCGCACCTACGAGCACTTCCCGTCAAGAGAACGGAGCCGAATTAAAGGTGGTTCAATGCATTTAGGGAAACAGGCGCTAGATCATGTGCCTCCTGTGCCTCGAGAGTCATATTTTCCGAGGAGAGCCTCATGGCTGGGCAGACATGCCCCGCTCCCGACTCGAGGGAGATTCAGAGGAGCTGGATGACTGTGTCGATGAGGACATATTTTCTTCTAGAGACGATGAGGAGGACGCCGTGGTAAGAAAGATAATAGCTAGATTAGTGGTGTCGCACGGTGAAGTGGTACTCTATCCATGTTATGCCAACACCCATTTAATCATTTTAATTTTTTGGCGTAGCCTACTGGCCATTACAAACCTTAAGACCTTTTGATTCCGGGCTAGCAGGTTTTTTTCTTTTGACTTTATGCATAAGAGTCAGCGTGTTTGGCGTTAAATGTCAGTTTCTATAATATTGATCATTTTAGTTCAATGTTTCCATGGCAGCTTTTCTGTTCTCAATTCCATGGTCCTTTATTTGAATAAATGATTTTTGCGGTTAAATTGTTGTTATGTTCATCGCTTCGAGACTCGTGGTTTTAGTTTTAATCAGTCACACTAAAAATAAGTATTACTATGTCTCGTCAAGTATTATAGTTTAATATTTTCCTTTTTATACCGCAAAGCTTAACCGCATCGCAGCGCACTTGTTGGAATTCATAACCGCAGGTATTCAAGTCTAAATCTTGCTAGGACTAGCAAGACGCAGTGTCAGGTGTGTTGAATACACAATCAGCACAATTACAGCAAAACTTAGCACCTTCAAGTCACACTTTGCTCATTTGCATAGAATGTACTTTAATCGCTGTTTCGACTTGTACAAAGCCGTGCCCAAGGCATGATTGTACAAGGATTTATGTCCGGAAGCAAATATGGATCATCGAGGATGATGGGCAACGGCCGTGAAGTTTCGGGAAGTGCAATGCTGGAAAGCACAAGAGAGCAAATATGTACCAGACACCTTCAACATGTACCCTGGCACACCTATGCGTAAAGTGGCAGAGCAAATATGTACCTAAGACACCACTAACCTCAGACGGCACACCTGCAGAAAACTGAATTGAAAGCAGAATTGATCCACCAGCGGCACGCTGTCAATCAACTTTTAATGGGGATCACATCGAAAGGGATATAAAGCCATAGATACAAGGAGAAGGTTTTTTTTATTCCTGTGGTTAGGCTTTCTACAGAGAGTTGTTCTTTCCCATAGTTTTCGCGAAGTTTTTATAGATTTGGGCAAAGACTTTATTTCTCCGAGATTTTTATTCAAGCACATGTAATCTTTCAGTAGGAACGTACATCTCGTTTTCATTCTCATAATTTTATATTTGTCATTCCTAGATTTCACAATTGAATTCCAATTCTCTCAAAGTTCCTTTCATGAATAAATTCCCTTCAATTATGATTTACCTTATAATTTCCATGGAGTTCTAAATTTCTATGCTGGGATTCTCTACTATGAAACTCCACCCGATCAAGGTATATTCCTCAATTCCTCTTTTATACTCCAATGGATTATGTGATATTAATCACTTGTAAACTTTGTAAAACCTTAGTCAAGATCCTCGACAACGTAGAACGAGAGATCCCAGACACGTTGTGCTTGATTACAAATGCAAGCGCTAAGAGTCCGAATTAATCGGGAACAAGTGTTTAACATCGTTCAATTATCTTTCTTCAAAAGAGCATTTAAAGAAAAATCTTCCATCAAGACCATTTATCAATGGCTCCTGGGATGAGACTCAGAAACTAAGAGGTGGGAATTACATGATCACAGTGAGGAAACCGCAATTCCAATCATCTTTCGCTCAAAGTTTGCATTTTAAAATAGTCAATTTAATCAACCCAAATCAACCAATCACAACCCCATAATTTCCTTTCAATTACACACCTGAGAATAGCTCCTACAAATCGACAATTTAGACCACTCCATGAGACAATTCGTGGACTCCTACAAGACATAATGCTAGACAACCTTAATTCCTACGCTTTGGAAATAAAATTCAAAAGATACTATAAAGAACGAAGCATGATGCTTGGATTGCTCAACTGGTGGCCGGCTTGTATATTCGCCTTTGTCTCATCTATAAAGGCGGTATGAAAGTGCTATTTCGAGCAAGGCTTGTCCAAGTCCACTTTTTCTCTCGGGCAACGGCTCGTCACTGAGGTGGTGGTATGTTGTCTCGATTGCTCTCCATCCATAATTTCCGATTGCTCGACATACACCGCCCCGATTCGTTATGATAATTGCCGTCCCATACCGACTCATTGCCATACGATTAAACCTCGACATACCATACTTCACTCCGCTTGTCATCCTGACCGACATTCCGCACCGATGTGCTATTCTCCACATAATTTCATAACCCAATGGGTCGTTCTAACCATTACTTGACTCATTGTTTGAGCATGATAATGAGGCAACCAAATTGTTGAGAACCTTATCTACGCTCCCACAAATTTCTTTACCCTGGGTAATCCTATCTCAAACACCATTGATGTTAGTAGCACATCCTCCAGATTTCATATGCTTCGGGTCCTCGTAGTTTTTTTCATTAACGCACCACCCGCCGAGGCATCTATCACTGCTCGGGTCGCATTCCTCTGCACCGTTATGTGCTGTATACTTCATCCATCTAGTCAACTCCGTGGTGTGGACACCTTCTTAGTAGTTCATGAACCCTCCCATGCTTCACTTAAGTTCTCTCTCTCTCCGCTTGCTCCAGCATTGATCTCTTGCAATTAGTTTGCGGCAATTTTCGCAGTTTATATGAAGAACTTTGTCGAACTTCGCACTAAGTCGTTCCATGAAGTGATGGAATAAGGCCGACTAATAACTGTTTAGCCTCTATCACCTAGTGAGAGCAGAACAATCTCTACCGGGAGGCCTCTTCAAATAAATTTATCAGACTTAATCGTGTTACATACTTCGATGAAGTTGGTTAGATGCATATTCAGATTCTCACTTGGCAATCCGTGGAACATAATGTTCTGAAGCATCTACAAGGTCACTACTTTCAGCTCGAAGTTTTTTCCTGAATGGGTGGTCTTCGGATAGCAGACTGGACAACTATAGGTGGTAAGGTGAACACTTCTAGCAACATAAACGGATCATCTGGCTGTATAAACGACTCCAGCGCACATTCCTACCATTATTCCCATCAGGCCCCCTTATGCTTGTTTTGTTCGGGTCCCTAATTGCCTCTTCATTGTTCGCATGGTTGCTACTTTGTCAGCGTTTCAATTTCTGTGGTAAATCGTATAAGGTTCTTTCTGGTTCAGGATCAAACGGAGGTAGTTCAACTTGACCCCGCATACATCCACAATAACCTTTACTGTAGTCACACGCACAAACACAAAGACCAGATTACAAGCACTTATATAGCTAAAAAAATAAAACATATAATATATAAAATTAAATTAAATTCCAAAGTAATATCTAATTGCACTATTGTCCATATCAACACGAAAACTTCCTTAAACGACCCAAAACTTGATAGGGCCGAAAGCTTGATGTGTGATTTGTATAAACTAGGTAAAGTGCTTTATGCGCTTATGTACTTCGCTCGTGATTAAGTAGTATAGTACTAAGTACGGATATCGATCCATACGAGAAGCGCATCACTAACGAATTGGCCCTATGATATTATCTCGACTTAACTCTTAACACGTCTAACTAATGTATCAAATTAAAACTAAATCTAATTAACTTAGAGATCACTTTTTTTTAGAAAACTAGGTTTTGCCTCCCCACACATTTGATGGATTATTACCTAGAGGAATTACTATTCGGGCCTATTAATGAATTTTCGATTTGACGCTGATCGTGCCTATGAGATACCTCTCTCGAGGTATATCCGCCTATTCGCCAAAGAGGCCGGGCATCTCTCGCCCAACCTCGCACTTTTAAAATGCTTAAATGCTTAAACCCTTATCACCACACTCGGAATCGGGATATCTCTATTCGCCGATTTAACCAAGGGTCGCTCTACTCATATCCCTAGGAGTTCTTATCTCTCAATCTCGGATACCTAACAAGACCATGTTAATGTCAGCGATATCACTGAAGCAAATAAACCACATATGTAAGCAATTTGATATAAATCATAAATAAATAATAATATTGGGATTAAACCTAATCCATACAATTGAAGCAAGGTTCAACAAAACCCTAGAAATAATTCTAGAACATATCGGAATTTAATGCAATCATAATTCTATAAATCATTAATAGTTTTCAGAAGAGGAATACAAAAACAGAGTCTTTTCGATCTCTCAGGTTGCTGCTGCTTCGTTCTCCGCTCCTCGTCCGTAGGCGACCATCCTCCGTAAAAATTAGTCTCTGCTTTTATAATTCAAGCATGAATCGCGGGAACGCCGAACGCCACGACGCTGGGTGGCTCTTTCTTTCACTTTTCTTTGCCACCGCACGCCGCGACATTGCGACATCATGAGATGACCGGGAACGTCAGCGACGTTGTCGCTTAGGTTTCCTTTTCTTCTTTCTTTTGCAGTTCCAAAGTTTTTGGAAAACCAATTTATTCACCTCAAGAATAAACACAAGATCCAAAAATCAAATATCGGGCTATAATGCACTTATTAAGATATAAAATAGAACTAAAACATAGTAAGGACGCGGGTATGACATGAGCGTTTTAAACACTCATCAATTGTCGAGCCATCAATAACATAAACGTAAAGTATTGTCATCCCATTCCTTGGTTAGATGATATGTTTGATGAGCAAGGGTCTATTTATCTTTTCCAAATGGATTTGAAAGGATACCATCAAATTAGAATGAAAGAAGGTGATGAATGAAAATCAAGTTTCAATATGGTTTATAAGGAGTGGTTAATTGCGCCTTTGGGTTAATCTAATGCAATCTAGCACCTTCATGAGACTAATGAACCATGTTTTGCTTTCATTGAAAATTTGTGGTTGTCTATTTCGATGATATCCTCATGTATATGTAAGAACTCGATGATCATTTGATTCATTTAAAAACTGGTTGACGTGTTCAAAAGAAAGATTGTTTGCTAACCTTAAGAAGTGCACATTTTGCACCGATAGGCTTATGTTTCTAGGTTTTGTTGTTAGTGCACAAGGAATATAGGTTAATGAAGAGAAGGTTCATGTGATTCAAGACTTGACAAGTCTGACGAGTGTAAGTAAAGTTCGAAGTTTTCATGGACTTGCTAGTTTTTACCGGCCGTTTGTGAAGGACTTTAGTATCATAACAGCACTGATAACTGAAGTCATCAAGAAGGATGTTAGGTTTAAGTGGGTGGAGCAAGAGAAAGCATTCCAATTGATAAAGGAAAAACTAACTCATGCTCCTTTACTTGCTTTACCTAACTTTGCAAAAACTTTTGAGGTTAAATGTGATGCTTCAGGTTTAGGTATTGGCGCAATTCTTATGCAAGAAGGACGGCCCATCGCATATTTTAAATAAAGCTGTTGCCATGAAATACCCTGCTATGCACAAGAGCACGTGCATTGGTCCAGCCTGGAAACTATCAACATTAGCTTTGGCCTAAGGAATTTGTGATTCACACTGACCACGAGTCCTTGAAGCATTTAAAGGGTCAACACAAGTTGAATAAGAGACATGCACGATGAACGGATTCATAGAAACCTTTCCATATGTCATTCGCTACAAACAAGGTAAGGAAAACATTATTGTCAATGCACTTTCAAGGAGGTATGTCCTAATCTCTACTCTTGATGCTAAATTGCTTGGTTTTGAACACATTAAAGAATTGTATCCTTTAGACCAAGATTTTAGTGAAGAATATGCTTGTTGTGAAAAAGTAGCCCATGACAAGTTCTTTAGACATGATGGGTTCTATTTTCGGGAAAATAAGTTGTGCATTCTTAATTGTTCCATTCAGAATTTGTTAGTGAGGGGGTCTTATGATGGAGGATTGATGGGACATTTTGGGGTAGCTAAGACTTTAGGGGTTTTGCAAGAACACTTTTATTAGCCTCACATGAAGCGTGATGTTGAGAGAATTTGTGGGAGGTGTATCACATATAGGCAAGCTAAATCTCAAGTACAACCCCATGGATTTTACACACCAATTCCTATTCATAGTGAACCTTGGTTTGATATTTCAATGAACTTTGTGTTAGGTCTACCTAGGACTAGACGTGGTAGGGATTCTATTTTTGTGGTTGTGGATAGGTTTTCAAAGATGGCTCATTTTATCCCATGCCACAAAACGGATGATGTTGCTCATGTGGCCAAACTGTTCTGCAGAGAGGTTGTGAGATTGCATGGTATGACTTGGACAATTGTTTCGGATAGGGGTGCAAAGTTCTTGAGTTACTTTTGGAAGATCTTGTGGTGTAAGTTAGGAACCAAATTATTGTTTTCTAATACTTGCATCCACAAACCGATGGTTAGACCGAGGTAGTGAATGGAACCTTGTCTACTCTGTTGAGAGCTATCATTAAAAAGAACATTAAAACATGGGAAGATTGTTTGTCATATGTTGAGTTTGCTTATAATCGTACTATACATTATGTCACTAAATTTTTGCCTTTTGAGATTGTATATGGTTTTAATCCATTAACCCCTTTGGATTTATCTTTTTTACCTATGTCTGAGCATGTTAATTTAGATGGCAAAAAGAAAGCCGAATTTATTAAGCAAATTCATGAGAAGGTAAGACTTAACATCAAGCAAAGGACATACAATATGACAAACAAGCCAACAAAGGGTGTCGCTAAGTTGTCTTTGAACCCGAAGAATAAGGTTTGGATGCACATGCACAAGGAAATATTTTCTTGCACAAATGCGTTCCAAGTTGCTCCCTAGGGGCGATGGTCCTTTTTAAGTCCTTAAGCACATCAATGACGCCTACAAGCTAGATTTGCCTAGTGAGTATAATGTAAGTGCTACTTTTAATGTCACTAACTTGAGTCCTTTTGATGTTGGGTGATTTATTTGAGAAAAACTTTTTCAGGATGAGGGGAATGATGGAGGCATGGCTAAGGAATGGAGTGCGAACCCACTTGAAGTCCCACTTGGCCTGATGACACGAGCTAGAGCCAAGAGATTCAAAGATGCCCTTAATTTTTTATTCGAGATGCCCAAGTGGAAGAAGCTCATGTGTTCAACTCCAAAGAGGAAACAAAGATGGTCCACGTCATCAAAGTAAATCCGGATTTGGACCAAGAGCTAAGGCGTTTTTTACTTATTGATTTGCTGCTATTTTGGAGCTGATTTGTTCCTAATTTGCTACGATTTGTTACTGATTTGGTGCTGATTTGCTACTAAATTGTTCCTGATTTGTTCATGATTTGCGGCTGATTTGATTACCAAGTCTTGTCCTAAATTATCTAATTTTTTTAGAACGTTAGTGTGTATAGTTTAGAAAAAATAAGGTTTCCTTTCTAGTTTTTAGCCGAACATTCTCTTAGTTTCCTTTCAGAGTCTAATCTTGTTTTGTTCTTCATATTTTTCGGTAGGTATATTTATAGGCGTGTTATCTCGTTTTCATGCTACGAATTTATAAAATTGAGAATTTAAATTTCTCTTTGATTCTTGAAAGAACTCTTTGAACTTATCAATTATTCCATAGCGTTCATCAAGACTTATCAATCGGATCTCCATCATCGATTGTGGTGTCCTCATATATCAAGGTTTTTGCTTCCCTGTAAGCAACGGGTCAAGGTCATCCATCCAAACCGAACACTAAAGCGGTTCTTCCAAGATTAATTCGATCATGGGTCTCCTCACAAGTTGACGGGGTTCGTATCAATACCTAATGCCAATATGCATTTTTCCCAATGTGGATATACACAAACTATAAGGAAAAAGATCCGAGTATTCCAAATTGCATCTTGCTTTGATGAACAGAGGATACTAACCCTAACAAACCAAATAATGCAGCAATTGTGATACAATACAATCAACCATTGTCTCATCATCATCCCAGGCCAGCTACCGATCTTATATATAAAACTTTACATAGTTATCAGTTTGGACACCATCCAAAAGTAGAGCAGATAATCACCAACAGCTCCAAAGTGTGGGACTTGAAACACAATATCTGACTCATTTAGACCCTTAGTGTAAGAGGAGAATTGAGATAGCACAATGGGAAAAACTCTGATTATTCAATGGTAGAAATACTGAAAGACAAAGCTACAGAAAACATGCACTTACAGGCTAAAAAGACGAGAAACATCAGTTATCATAACGAATAGGAGATCCATAATTCTTATTTGTTATTCATAGTATGGAAGGGTTGACTGCACACACAATTTCATTATCATCCGCCTCATCATCTTCATTTGCATCTACCCAGTTGCTAGGATGGCATTGCGAAAAAACATGAGCATTAGGACTTGTTTGGTTTCTGTTTTTAAGAACGGTACTTAAAAACATAGAGAACACCATTTAGTGTTCTCTAAATTGTTCTTCTTATTTGAATTTAGTATTTTCTATGTTTTCCATGTTTTTCAAGAATGAGAATCAAACACGTTTCTTTCGTTCCTCATATCTCATAGATTAGTTATTTATATAATCAAAACCTTGTAAACATATTTAGACTGCTTATTTATTTTTTTAATCATACACAATGTTTTGAAAATAGAGAACACCATTCAAAATGGTGTTCCGAAAACTATTTTTGTTCTCTGAATTTAGTGTTTTATGTATTATCTGTTGAGTAGTGGTTCGAAGACGCGATAGACTTGGTCGTAATTTACCAAGTCAAACAATAAATCAATATTACCAGACAACCTGAGTTTTCTAATGCCTATTTCAGTTGGCGTCATTTTGATATCTTTAGCAGTAGTAAGCTTTCAACATTATCTGTGTTTTTGAACAAAGTAAACTAGATACCAAACATATTCTATGTTTTCCGCTTTATTTTCAAAAACAAAAACAATTTTAAAAATTGTAAACCGCCTTCGCTTTTGTTCTATCCGAAGTGACCAAGCAAGAAAAAAATTTGTTATCGCATTATGCTTGCATATGTAAGGTCAACCAAATACACTGGTTCTTTTACTAACCTTGAGGATCTTCTGCCTGATCTTGCTTCTGTAGGTTGGCAGCCAACACATTCAGTTAAAAGCAATGTTTTGAAAATCGGATCGGATCGATTGGTCCGATTGTCGACTGAACACAAAATTGATTTTGCCAATACAAAAATTAAGGTAATGAAACTGATGATAATCATTCAACTCTGAACCGGCCGGGTTCGCCTCCCACAAATTTTGTTTTTCTGTTAAATGACATCGTTTGATGTTTTTACATCAAAACAATGTCAGTTTTACCGTGTTGCGCCAGAATTCAAAGAAAATTCAATCAAATACGTGATTTCAAATGACTAACATAGGAGGCATTAAAACGATATCGTTTTGCTTGGGTTAAGATCAGACCAAAAGTTAAAATTCAATCAAATACTACAGTCGCTGGATTCGAACATGAGGGTTACGCGAACCACTCTACCATCATTATTATCATGATTGCTTTTGTATATTAAAACGCATATCACATGCATGCTAGAAGACTAGAACTGTGTTAAAAATTCAATCAAATACTACAAACATGATTCGAACATTTTAGGGAAGTTACACAAACCACTCTACCATCATGTCATTATCATGATTGTTTATATTAACAAAATTATATATTACTACAAATTAAGATATCTTATATAAATAAGTTTTTTCTATTTTTAATATGTTTTCATATTTAAACATTATAAATATTTTCAAAATAAATTTTAAAATACTTTATTTATATAAAAGTAATAAATAATATCTTAAAATTATTAATTATATATTTTAAAATTTAACAAATTATAAATAATATATTTATTACGCCACCTGCCTCAAATCACATTCGACTCCGCCATCCGACTACGTTGAACCGTGAACTAGTAATTTTTTCAGTTTAATCACCGGTCCAATTTTTAAAACATTGGACTCAAGAGAATTACTTTTATTTTTTTTCTTTTTTTTTTCTTTTTCTTTTTTTGTGGCAGAGCCATGAAGTGAATTTCTATACATAACAAGACTTCTACAAGATTGTTCTAACAGCCTTGGTATTCTAGGGTGAACAAGGTGCTCACGATGATTCTACTTTCCAAGAAGTTTTGTGCCGTTTTCTTGACTATTGTATATTAGATCACTAGCAGAGCTCATGAGAAGAACTTAACTAGAGTGTTATGATTGGCAAAAGATATACACAATTTGTATACATGCCACTGGAGGAGACAACATATTGCTATCATTAAGTCTTATTTGTTTACAGTTTTTGAAAACTATTTTTTGTTTTAAAAAATAAGAAAAACATAAAAAACATGTTTGATTTCTTGTTTTTTTTTACACAAATTTTAGATAACAAAAACATTTTTTTTGTATTGAAGGATTCAAATAATTTTATATGAAGGGCGATCAGTCTAGTCATTCCATATAACAGTAACCCAACTTCCCATCACCTAAAAAGGAGTAGAATCAGCAGAGTTCTGCTCTAGCATTAGTATATCTGGAATCTTTTTTTTTTTTTTCCAAACAATAACTAAATAAATGCATTGACACATAGAGAAGATAGTTTCTTCAACTAACAGATCCTCTGATTGCTTGCTCTTCACACCAAACTAATCATAGTGATGATTAATGTTTGGCATTAAAACCTCCAAAATGATAACCACATCATGTGTTTGCTTCCTCAAAGATACTACCTCTCATGATCAGATGGCATGATAGAATTAGATCACATACCAGGCTAAATGTTACCTCCTAAAGCTAGGCGAACTAAAATAGAAAATAGTAAATAATAAATAAATAGCAGCATGGGATTTATAAGTATCTTACTCGCCAGATTTCTCAAAATATAAATGAATATCAACTTCAAATCCCTCGTAGAAAGACAGAAATGCTTGAAATTTGATAATCAAGTATACACCAATCTGTTAATTATGGTAGGGTGAAATGATACAAAATGATTGTAATAATGATATAGGGGCCAGGCATGGATCTAAAAACTAGATTTGAGGGAGAGGTCTATGATAATACAGTCAATCCCTTCACATCAAATGTCACATCTACGTACAAGGTCTTCAGTATGGAGTTTTAAGCGGAAATATTTTTTTTTTAATTATTAAATTAGTTTAAAAATAGAAATAAAGATGAAAATAATGCGTACTATTGTTATTATGAATAACGGTAATTAAGATTCATAAATTGTTAAATAACATTATCTATGACAACGATTTTTGATAGTTTTAATATAATATGTTTGATTAAATTACCATTATTATGGACGGCGGTGTTGATAAAGCAATTAGCATTGTCATGATGTATTTTCGTGATTTTAATTAAATTTTATTTTTTAATTCTAGTTATCTTTGGTAGTGGCATTTATTTGTTTTATAAATTAATTTGATTTTATTGTAATTGAATAACTTTTTTGAAAAATTATTTAGTCTAGCTACATAGTATGGCGTACTGCACAAACTCTTCTATAGGATATATCCGGTATCCACAATTGGGTGTGCGATTTGGAGTCACTATCTGCAGGTTTTTTTTTTTTTTTTTTCATTTTCATAATCTTGATTATTTGGATTAATTTACAATATCTTGTTAATACTTATAGCTTAAGTGTGATCAGATAAATATATATATATTCTTAAAAGGGCAGGCAGATGAACATTGAATTAAGCCCAAAAGAATTAGACCAACTAAATTACCTCTTAAGAGTTAAACCTCCATTTGGCCCAATGGCCCTTCTACAGTGAAAATTTTAAGCATTAATATTGAAACTTAAGATAGGAGGTCAGTATTTTAAAATGCAATTTTAGTGCTCAGTCGGGTTTTTAAAAATAGTAAAATTAAAAATTAAAATTATAAATAGTAATGATATTATCTATAAAATATCTATTAATGAAATATTGGCAAAATTTAAAAAAAAAAAAAGTTAATAAGGCTAAAACTAGGATTTTCCATAAATAGTAGGGATGACAGCTAAACTAGGGTGGCACCGGCAGAGCACTGCAACGCTTGGTACACAACAATAACTTAACGGCTAAGAGTCACGAAAACAACCGTAGTGCGCGCTTACACCGCCCTAGAATCTTTCAAAGCCCGGCTATAAAACTCTTGTTCTACGCACGTCTCAATTCAACAATTTCGGCGCTCCTTCTCTAACGCAGATCTGTTCCATTTCTCCCAACGCTTCTTCCTTCTTTTCCTTCTTTTCGACTTCTTTTTCTGTATTTTTGGGATTCCATTCCCAGACTGGAGATGGTATGTTTTTTCCCTTGCTTTTAGTTGTTTTTTTTTTTGGGCCTTTATATGCTTAGGATTCGGGAGGAAATTGGCTTTGATTTTTCTGTTGTTTTGTTGTTTTGTTGTTGATACGATGTTCTTGTGTTGTATTGTGGTTGTGGAAGGTGGGTTTTGGACTCCCTTCTGTTCATGATCGTATGGGGAGGACTGAGAAATTAGGGCTTCAAATGAAATAGTTCTTGCGATTGAATTGGGGGTTTTGGTTGCTAATTTTATAGTCGGAATAAAGATGTCTTTCAGCATGCTTTGTGGGAGTTTGGACTCATGCCTGTATGTTTCCTGAGAAATGGAGTGAGAGAGAAAAGGGAAAGTCCTCTTTATCAAAATTTTACATTCCGTTAAGTTTGAAATCTGGTCATAGCTGGGTTGGATTTTGACCCCTGTTTCGGGTGATTGCAATGATACAAATGGAATTCAAATTTTTTGCTTCTGTTCCACACAAATGTGCTTGATTTCTTAGAGATATTTATTTTCGTGCAACAAAAAGACTGATTTGATCATCATTTTCATTCGTGATTGATTGAAGACTAAAGAAGAGGAACAGAGACTCAAGTACCTTGAGTTCGTCAAATTACCAGCCTCATGCTGTGCTCCACTTCTCAAATCTCTATGAATGCCAAAGACAAGTCTGGTTCTTTGAAGCTGGTCGTTCCAGACTGTCGAGGAATGAATTAAAACCGTTATCGCCCCCGTATACGACAAGTTCCATGATGTTCCCATCGATCTACTCAGGTTGGTGGACCGCAAGGTGAGCACCACCATTCTTCTGAACTCAATCCTACAAATAGCTCATTGGGTAATTGAGAAATCAATTTGAAGACTTCAAAATAAATGTTTACCTTCTCTTTTGTCATGAATGTAGGTGGATGAGTCTGTAAGCAAGCTCCAAAATCAAGTCCACCATGAGTCGAGTGGTGTCAACCCAAGTAATATCAACCCAGCTCAGAGGCAAGCATGGCTCGGGCCGTGAAATCAGAGGAAGTCCAACGTTCTGGTATTGTCGACATGGCCTCAGGAGTTAGCAAGTCCGGTCTACACCAAGGCTGAACCTGCAGCCAAGGATCTCTACACCAAGTACGAACCAGTGGCTGAGCATTATGCGGTGTCTGCATGGAACTCACTCAACCGGCTTCCCTTCTTCCCTCAGGTGGCTCAAGCTGTGGTGCCAACAGCTGCTTACTGTTCTGAGAAGTATAATCAAACAGTACTCAGCACTGCAGAAAAAGGTTACAAGGTCTCAACATACTTGCCATTGGTTCCTACTGAGAAGATAGCCAAAGTGTTCAAGGCGGCTGAGGTTGTTACTCAATCAAGTATTGATTTCTAAGGCTAATTTTCTTATTGCATTGCCTTGATATTTTATTTCTCAATTGAATAAAATAGTTATAATATGGATATGAATAAATAGAGTGAATTTGTATCTAGATAATAAACTATACTAGTCAAATTTTCTATTAGTTGATTCTTTGCATTCCTAATCCTTTCATTGTGCCATTGTCTTCCCCTTTCTAATTAATTTGAGAGAGAGAGTTGGTGTTTATTATGACTTTTTTTATTTTTAATGTCGTGGGTCTCCAAACTATTTTACTCTCACCTAAACTAACCTATTGGGTCCTGAGAATTTAAAATATGGGTAAATCTTTCGTCTATTTGAGAGTTGGTTTTTGTTCACTTTTTTTTTTTGAATAATAGTGAGTGTCCAAGGGTCCACTTAGACTAATCTCATGAGCTTCTGAAGTTAACGGTTCACATGGACTAATCCTATGAAGTCTTGAAATTAATAAATGGCTAATCGTTGGTGGTCCTATCGTAATCATTAAAGAGCAATCCAAGAGGTCGGCCTAACTGAGCTAAAATGCAATTTTGTTAAGTCTTCTCCTTGGTATCAGTTAGATTTAAACTCTTCGGCTTGGCCACCTATCACCTGCTCATGAAGTTTTAATGTGGTTCCCAATTCAATGCTGGAAGCGTCTCAATATGTTCTCTATTTATTCTTTTTAGTCGTTTTAAACTGATCAAACAAAAATTCTTGGCCGAAACTACATTCGCATTTCTCTATTCTTGGAATTACTTTGAGATAGAACATGTATTCTGCCAAATATGATGAGTCATTTGAAACTCTAACAAAGTCTCCTCTTTGCCTTTTTTTATAACTTTGCTCTACTACTATATATATGTTTTACCTTTTTTAAATTATTGAAAGTTAGTGAAAATTGGGTGTAAAATAGAAATTAGTTCAAGGAGTGAATTTTAAAAGTTCTTAAGTACAAAATAGTGAATTTAATATTTAAATATATTTTGATTAAATTTATTTTATTGAGTGTGATTGGAGATCTTTCCCAACAGAATAGATAGTTGAGGTGTGAATTACTGCTCTTGAGTCTTGACAACATTTAACTTTCTTTTACCATTTCTCTTCAATTATTTCGTATGACCTGCTTTCAGCAGTTCTGCCTGCTGTAGGTTTAGGCTCCTCCTGAGTGCTGAACTACTCAACCAACCCCAAAATGCTTTTAAAGACCCTGGCAAACTTTCCTCACATCGGGCAGAAACACCAGGTAGGAACTTTCCACGCTTCGCTTGACATACTGAATCCTGAAATTTGGTGTGCCCTTTCGTCATCTTTATTTATTACCACGAATATTTTCTAGAATATGAGAATGAAATAACTTTTCGAGTTTTGTCCCATAATAGTTGATTTAAAAAAAAAAATATATACCAATGTGATTCGAATAAATGAGTAATTGTGTAAGTAGCGTGAAAGAGCGTAATAAGTGAAAACAGTGATTCGTGATTATGATTTGAATTTTTTTAAGTTAAAATTATAGTCAATGACTAAGGTTTCAATTTTTTAAAAAAAATCTAAGATCATGTTTGACAACTAGCGGATAGCTAATAGTTGTTAGCTACTGTATTAGTTGTTTGGTGATAAGTGATTACAGCTTATTTGACGATTGATTCGACGGCTAGTGATAGGCATTTGTATAAATGTGTTTATTAAGATTTGGCTGTGACTTATAGCCACTTAATGGTGTAAAATGACCAATAAGGACATTAACACAGTTTATTGTTGAATTTCTTTTTTTTTTGCTAATAATTTAGATTTATAAGGTGAGTTTATTGGAAATAAGGTATACTAATATTGAAAATTAAAACATGTTTCAAAAATATTAGTCATTTTTAAATTTTAAAATATACAAATTTCTTGAGTTGCTAATTTGCAAAAATATTAATCTTGTGCAAATAGATAAATATGCAATAGTTTATCAATAGAGTTGTGAACAAAGGTTTTCATGTAAATTAGTGATAAATATGTCGTATTCGTAATATCATCGATTCTTGTAGTAATTAGATATTAAATTAGATGCAAAATAATGCCATATATTTAGCTCTTGAAATTATTAGCAATTGATCAAGTAGCGTATTTCACTTATTACATGTCTATTCAAACAAGTAAAACAAATGATCAAGAAACACGACGTCGTTATCTAGGTTGTCTAGCTCCCATCAAACTAGTAGTAATGTCATCACGAACCTTTGTCATTTTCGTTTAGTTCATCTGTTGAACTTCTTGCGTGAAATTATTCGGCGTCAAGAAATCGCGAGAGGAATGGTCGGGTCTTCATGTGATCCTAAATGCCCGGACCCGGGAACTTTGCGCTATACGATGTAAGTTGCTTGCAAATGCGGTACAAACTATTATGTTTTGATCTTGCGGTGAATATTTTGGTAATTTCGTCGATATCTTCCACCATGCCTTTAAAACACAAAACGCTCTCTTAATACAACTCCTTAAAAATGAATTGGCTCAATTGAAAATTTCTTGAGGCCCTCTAGGATTTGCACCATGAAACTCCGATGGATGATACCTTGTCTTATTGGTAAGGCATCAAATACCCTTATCTTTCAAGATACCATTTGTCTACTAAATAATAATTGCCTAAGCATAATAATATAAACCCACATAATTAAAATGTCTTGATTTTTCAAATTAAAATGAATAAGCGGAATGAATAAGATCAATTATTAACTAAAATGAAGAAAATTACCATGAGGAGGTTTTGGAAAGTTTAGACTTGGGTTACCAATTGCATTGAGGAAAATACGATAATGCCAGGCTGACTACCCCTCCCAACTAGTTGGCACGTGCGTAAAGGAAGTGATCGAATGCGTACATAACATTGAGGGTGGGTGTCCCTTTCCTTCCTCTATATCATAGTTGATCCTCCTCGGGAATAATAACATCTACATGAGTGCTATCAATAGCTCTAATGCAATCCTAATATGAAAGAATTGAATGACAAAATTTATAAATAATTACCTTAAAATATGGCATATATCGGGTATCATAGGCAATTTGGGAAGGAATTTCCTTGAACTCAAGATCCCTTGGTCTTAATATATCTATTGATAAACTATCCCATGTATCAAAGACTTCTTTTTAAAAATTCTATGCCAGGTTTCACCAAAATGTTGAAACCGCTCTTAGACATCTCGATTTGAGGCTCCTTTAATAAGAATACAGAGAAAATAAACCCACTTTCTCCAAAGTTGATATTCTACCCGAAGGAAGCAACCCATAATTACTTTCTAAATCTATACACTAAATTAATAGAAAAGTGCTTTGTGTCATTCTAAACATGTTAAACAGCGTTTTCGCGACCGACAACGATTCAATACATCCATTTTTCTTCCAGTTTGAAGCGAAGTCGTAGTGGTTCCCTTGTGTATGTATTTTACATAATAAAGACACTTATAACAATGCACAAGCCACCAGGTCCCAAAATGCATATTTCTCTTTATCTTACGTATTCCATTGTGTTTACACGTAAATCCATATATATAAATAAAAAACAAACAAGCTAAGTAAACGACGTTTACATACATTAGAATCCTAAGAGAAGAAACATTGTATTTATAACTCAAACAAAAGACAATAATACACAAAAGCAACATATTGTTTACAATGTCATTCCTTTAAGTTGCAATAGATAGCAAAAGAAAAACTTGAGACAAGCCTTAACAAAAAGGCACAAGTAGCAACAACTTTTTGTTTACAATGCCATTCCATCAAGTTGCATCAGACAACAAAACCTGAGACAAGCATATATATGCTAAGTACTAACTGAAAGTTGTCTTTTAAATATGTTTTACAATCCGATAATAAAACTAGCTAGAAGAAAACAATAATACCATTCTAGAATAAAGTTGGTTCGATGTTCACTTTCGCATACAAGAATTTTATCCATTGAAGTCTTGAGTTGTCATCTGGCATGCCATTAAGAATTATCCTCTTTTGGGGATCTTCAATCAAGGTGTAAGCAAAACAGAATTCAAGGCTACCATGTATTAAGCAGGGCATGGACACTAACTTTGCCAGAGAATCATCAAGTGTATAAGAAGAATCATCAAGTGTATGTGCTTCAAGATTCATTAACTCCATATCCTTAATGTTCCTCTTTGTAACAACTTTCAACATAGCATCAAGTTTCTCCATCAACACATTTGAGCTCCTCCCTGCCTTCTACTAAATTGATCCTATAGCTCTTAGAACTCTCACGAGAAGCATCATTCTTAGAAACTCTTTTGTTCATTTTCCGTAACACCACATGTTCAAGATTGTGGAGAAGGAGTGGAGATGAATCGCACATTATCTCCAAACCTCTTTGTCATTCCCTATTAGCTTGGTTGTGGTTAAAACACTCTTCTCACTCATTTCATCATCACAATCATATGGTGCATTACCAACATTTAAACCTGGGGGAGGAGAAGGGATATAAACTGCTCTTCACGCGAACCCGAGTAAAACCTAAGCACCCTCGAGCAACCTAAAATCCAAATAGCTGCTCCATCTTGTATTCGTTCGGGGTTCAATCCCTTCATCTTGAAATGCTTTAAAATGCATATTTTCCTGTATAGAAAGATAAATGAAATCAACTTAATTTTCTAAGAATTGAAACCAACTTAGTTTGTTTAATTTTCTAACAATGAAGTAATAATTCAAGTATAGGTAAATGAGCTAACCTTAATTTATTTTCTTCCACCACTCCTCACTAGCACTTATTGTTCCTTTTTCACGATCCCAACCTATTCCTATTTATTTTCCTTTCAATGCTTTCCAAAGGCTCCATCTATTCCTCATCCAATCCCACTTGTTTTTAAGTTTGTTCTTGTCCTATGATAAACTTTTATCCTTGAAACTCAATTTCTAGGAACCTTCCATGGCATTTCCTTAGAATCATTGCACCACGTCCCTTTACTCCTTTCAAAGATATTGGTATAAACCCAGAAAATTCAATTTTTCTAAAAAGGTCAAACGGTAAAGAAGTGTTTTAGAAGTGTTTCTAAATTTGTTCCTTCGTCAAATTTGGAAAGTAAAGTTGAAGATGAATGAAAAGTCCTCAGACACTCGAGATTTCATGAAAAAAATGACTACAAAGATGAATGAAAAGTTTGCAAAGTATTGGGAGAGTATATCTATTTGACGGCAATTGAGTAGTGTTGATCCCTATGACAAAATGCAACTCATAAAATTTTGTTTTCCATGACATTATTTCACAAGAAAAATGATGTAAGTCACAATGAGGTTCGAATCCAAGGCACTTAATTGGCTTAGTATCATATATGACATGGTGCTAATACTCAAAGTAAACAACAGAGATATGATGTTTCAAAAGGAACTGCATTGCCTTTGATGTGCGTGGTTGAAAATCATTCATGTCATTCCCAAAATAAACCAGTTGGATATTTATCTTGGAAGAATGCTATGTTTAGTGATGAAAATTATGATGAATTTGACTTTGAATTGGTGGAAAGTCAATGCTATGAAATTTCGATGCCATCTAAAATGGCTCTAGAGATGCAATTATCCATTCCAATAACTACCGCGTTTCGGTCGATTTAGTGTCGGAGGAAGAGTACTTGATCAATATCAGTTCATTGAAGCCCGAGACTGCTCGCTTTTGATTTGTATGGGGGGATTGGTTACGCCATGATTTAGAGTGAAGTTTACCAACTGTGAAGTATTTTTATAATCGTAATATATATATATATACTAGAAAGTTATAATGATCTAATTAAATTATTAATTTAAGTGTGTTGAGATTTAGTCACCTTGACTTGAAGTCATTAATGCTTTAAATGTGCTTAAAATTTCATTTGACTTGAGAATTTGAATGTTATAAACTTTAGTATTATTTCTTTGGATCTTAATTTTCTTGGGATTGTGTAGAATCTAATCTATTATTGGGAAATTAAGTGATGTGCGTACATTTATTTTTGAAGATTGCTTTATCGATAAACGCCTTTAAATATTATGATCTATATACATAATTTGGATTCTCCGATTGTCATGCACTCATTGTATTAAACTGCAAGTGTTATAATTTTTAAGATGTTTATTGATAAACTCACATTTGTAGCGCTTATCGGGCAGAGCAATAATAATCGTGATTATGTTATGTTGTTGCAATAGTATATCAATAAACAGTTTCGTTGTTACTAATGAGTTTGCTTAAGTGTATTTGCTGATATATTATTTCTTTATTTAGATAATTGATCAAAAACCAATTATGTTTCTTATTCAATGATTTCGTATCTTATTTCTCTTCACTCCGCAATTTCTACTGCTTTTAATTCTATTTCATAATTTTTCGTCAGGTCGTTTTAGCAATTCTCATAGAATCTAGAAAGGGAAACAAATGTCAAGGAGGCTAATGTTTTATATCAATTGCTAAATCAACTAAGGTAAAACAACCATAGAAAATTATTTCCACTGATGCATTTGTTATCGCATTGATTACAAAAAGTTAAAAAGTATATGACCGAGCTCAAGGATTGGATTACAATACAAACTTGTATAGGCTCTGATCGAGCTTGAGCTCGAGGCGGTTAAGCTCAGCCACCATATGGAAAACGAGCCTGATGGAGCTCAAGCTGCTTTTTTTTTAACCAAGCTGCTTGAGCTTCCGATTTTAAGCTTGTTCAAAGCTCTGGTCAGCCTCTGAGCTGCTCCTAAATCAATAAGCCTAGCTCGAATGTTTAAAGCTCTACTCGCCTACTACACACTTCTAATTTTAAGTCCAAATTTTATTTTTTCAATTACCGTTGTCCTGGACAGCGGTATTACGCACTATTTTAGCAATTAATTTGATTTTCAAACTAATTTAATAACTTTTTTTTCAAAAAAATTATTTCCATCTAAAACTCCTCTAGTATGAGCATACTGTACAAACTCTTCTATAGGATATATCTAGGGCTGGTAAAGAGCCAAGCTACTCGGGCTCCGCCGGGCCCCACCGAAAAAGCTCTCTGCTCGAGCTCGCCCGTGAGCCAAACGAGCCGAGCCTGAGCGCACCTTAGGCCCGACAAACTCTGGCCCCGCTCAGCCTCGCCGGCCCTAAGTGGAAAGCTCGGCCAGGCCGCCGGACCCATCCACACCGGGAACGAGGCTTCCGCTTTCACGGCCCTCGCCAACCAGGATCCGGTCTTCACCCGACCAGCGCCGCCGCAGTGAAATGTCCAGTCATGTCCCACATCGGCGTAATGGATCCTCAAGCCCCAAATCGCCGATATGGGATGGCAAATGCGTGAATCCTCATGTAGCCGTTATGAGGCGCCGACGCACAAGACTACGAGCTCGAGCGAATCCCACGCCACGGCCGGGGGGACCAGATCTAGATCTCCGTATCCGCCTCGCTTAAATGGTACCCACGTATAGCCAAGGTGTCAGCGGTTTCGCATGTTCCGCGTGGATAGCGTGAAGAAGGTGCCGACAAAGGGGACGCTTCGTGAAGGACAGTACGCTGGTAATGGCTCCATTGGCACGACGGTCGATCCTAGCGCATACAAGATTCCGATTACAAATATGAGGGTATCAGCCCCGTGGAACTATGTAGACCGCGCTTGTTTCTGCATAAGGTTCGCACGATCTTGAGTAGCATTGAGGGCAAATGCATGGACCCACTGATACGATCAATTCAGCCTGATGAACAAGGATCCAATCTCAAATTTGGGGGTATTGGGGCCCTGGATACCGGGTATCGACTTAACCCAGCCAGATCTTAAAGCGTGTATGGGTAAAGGCATCAAGGGTGATCGGGGTGGGGTTTCATAGAGAAACATGAGTCGGCATCCGGGACTACCGCACGTATAAAGCACACGGAGTGCCACCGGCCACCGCCGAGTATGAACTTGCGCGACCGTTCGACATTTCATGTATAGATTCTTGATTCACCAGAAAGGGTGAAGCCTTTGAAATTAATCATGCATTCGTAGTCAGGAGGGTGGTGGCTAACTTAACCATGTGCAATGAGATATTTCAAAATAGTTTCGTTGTTACTACTTATTTGCTTCGGGCGTATCTCGTTGATATATTATTTCTTTATTTAGATAATTGATTAAAATCAATCATGTTTCTTATTCAATGATTTCAGATCTTATTTCTTCACTATGCAATTACTTGTTTTAATTTATTTTATATAATTTTTCGCTTGGTAAGTTGTTTCAAGAAATGTTAATTCCTCATAGAATCCAAAAAGCGGAAACAAATGTCAAGGAAGCCATTTTTAATAACTTTAAGATCAATTTCTAAATCACCATGAAACAAATCCCATAGAAAATTATTTCCTTAAATTGATGTATTTGTTATATCGATTGATTACAAAAAGTTAAAGCATATGGACTGAGCTCGAGCATTGATTACAATACAAACTTGTATAGGCTCTGATCGGGCTTCGAGCTCTCGAGGTTGCTCTCGAGCTCTGCCTTACATGGAAAACGAGCCTATCGAGCCTGCCGTTTTTTTTTTTAAATCGCTCAAGTTTTGCTCGACGGCTCTGCCCAAAAGCTCTACGGCCTCGAAACTTCACCATAAATTAACAAGCCTAGCCTAAATGTTCAAAGCTCTACGGCCGGCCTGCTACTGTACTCTCTATCATATATCCAAAGATCCACAATTAAAAAGTAATTTGGAGTCATTGTCTGTGTTTCTTTTTTTTCTTTTTTCATAATCTTGATTATTCAGTTACTTTTACACGTATCTCGACTAATATCATAAACCTTAAAAATTAATTTAATCGAATAAACCTCTAATATTCTTAAAAGACTTGAAAGGAATGAACATTGAATTAAGCCCAAAAGAATTAGATCAACTAAATTACTCTTAAGGTTAAACTCCAGTGGCCTAATGGCTCTTCTACAATTGAAAATTTTAAGCATTAATATTAGGCTCAAGAGTATGAGGTGAACCTGCAATTCTTAAACATCACCACTTTAGTGCTCTAAATGGGTTTTTAAAATAGTAAAATTAAAAATTAAAATTATAAATAGTAATGATATTATCTATAAAATATCTATTAATGAAATATTGTAAAATAAAAAAAAGTTAAAAAGGCAAAACTAGGATTTTCCATAAATAGTAGGGATGACTAAACTAGGGTGGCACCGGCAGGCAGCACAACTATAACTTAACGGCTAAGAGTCACGAAAACAACTCCGCGTAGTCACACGCTTTCACACCGCCCCTAGAATCTTTCAAAAACCCGGCTATAAAACTCTTGTTCTACGCACGTCTCAATTCAACAATTTCGGCGCTCCTTCTCTAACGCAGATCTGTTCCATTTCTCCCAACGCTTCTTCCTTCTTTTCTTTCTTTTTGACTTCTTTTTCTGTATTTTTGAAATGGCCGGAGCGGATTCCATTCCCAGACAGGAGATGGTATGTTTTTTCCCTTGCTTTTAGTTGTTTTTTTTTTTTTTTGGCCGTTATATGCTTAGGATTCGGGAGGAAATTGGCTTTGTTTTTTCTGTTGTTTTGTTGTTGATACGATGTTCTTGTGTTGTATTGTGGGTTATGGGGAAAATTAGGTTTTGGACTCCCTTCTGTTCATGATCGTATGGGGAGGACTGAGAAATTAGGGCTTCAAATGAAATAGTTCTTGCGATTGAATTGGGGGTTTTAAGGCAATTTTATGTCGGAATAAAAGATTTGGTTTGACATACTTTAGGGGAATTTGGAACCATACTCCTGTATGTTTCTGAGAAATGGAGTGAGAAAAAGGGAGTCTTCTTTATCAAATTTTATACCGTTAAGTTTCATCTGGGTCATAGCTGGGTTGAGATTTGACCCTGCTCTGGGTGATTGAAATGATACAAATGGAATTCAAATTTTTTCCTTCTTCAATTTCCCTGCAAATATTTTGTGATTTCTTAGAGATATTTATTTTCGTGCAACAAAGACTGATTTGATCATCATTTTCATTCGTAATTGATTGAAGACTAAAGAAGAGGAACAGAGACTCAAGTACCTTGAGTTCGTCCAAGTTGCAACCCTCCATGCTGTGCTCCACTTCTCAAATCTCTATGAATATGCCAAAGACAAGTCTGTCTTAGTCGGTGTTCAGACTGTCGAGGGAATGATTGAAACCGTTACGCCCCTGCATACGACAAGTTCCATGATGTCTCAATGATCTACTCAGGTTGGTGGACCGCAAGGTGAGCACCACCATTCTTCTGAACTCAATCCTACAAATAGCTCATTGGGTAATTGAGAAATCAATTTGAAGACTTCAAAATAAATGTTTACCTTCTCTTTTGTCATGAATGTAGGTGGATGAGTCTGTAAGCAAGCTCCAAAATCAAGTCCCACCCATGGTCAAGGTGGTGTCAACCCAAGCTGTATCAGCAGCTCAGAAGGCTCCAAGCATGGCTCGGGCCGTGAAATCAGAAGTCCAACGTTCTGGTATTGTCGACATGGCCTCAGGGTTAGCAAAGTCGGTCTATACCAAGGCTGAACCTGCAGCCATGATCTCACACCAAGTACAAACCGGCTGAGCATTGCGCGTATCTGCATGGAACTCACTCAACCGGCTTCTTCTTCCCCAGGTGGCCTGCTGTGGTGCCACAGCCGCTACTGTCTCTGAGAAGTATAATCAAACAGTACTCAGCACTGCAGAGAAAGGTTAAGGTCTCAACATATTTGCCATGGTTCCTACTGAGAAGATAGCCAAAGTGTTCAAGGCGCCGGTGCTGTTACTCAATCAGAAGCCATTGATTTCTAAGAGCTGATTCTTTTCTTGTGCAAGTGCCTGATATTTTTTCATTTCTGGAGTGAATAAAATGATTATACAGGATGAATAAATAGAGTGAATTTGTATCTAGATAATAAACTATACCTAATCGATTTTCTAATAGTTGACAGCATTCCTAATCCTCATTGTCTGTTAATCTTCCCCTTTCGTCTATTTGAGAGAGGGTTGGTGTTTGCTGACTTTTTTTTTTTTTTTTTAAATAATTGTGGGTGGCCAAACTAGTTTACGCTCACCTAAACTAATCTTACGAGGTCCTGAAATTAACATATCGGTAAATCTTTCGTCTATTTGAGAGTTGGTTTTTGTTCACTTTTTTTTTTTTTTTAAAAATAATAGTGAGTGTCCAAGGGTCCACTTAGACTAATCTCATGAGCTTCTGCAGTTAACGGCTCACATGGACTAATCCTATGAAGTTTTGAAATTAATAAATGGCTAATCGTAGGTGGTCCTACAGGGACTTGAATAGTAATCATTAAAGAGAAAATCCAAGAGGTCGGCCTAACTGAGCTAAAATGCAATTTTGTTAAATCTTCTCCTTGGTATCAGTTAGATTTAAACTCCTCGGCTTGGCCACCTATCCCCTGCTCATGAAGTTTGAATGTGGTTCCCAATTCAAAGCCTAACGGATTGAATGGTTGGGGTGAATTACTGCTCTTGAGTCTTGACAAGCATTTAACTTTCTTTTACCATTTCTCTTCAATTATTTCGTATGACCTGCTTTCAGCAGTTCTGCCTGCTGTAGGTTTAGGCTCCTCCTGAGTGATGAACCACTCAAATCAACCCAAATTAGCTTTTTGTAAAGACCCTTAAGTAAACTTTCCCTCAGATTGGAAGAGAAACACCAGGTAGGAACATTCCACGCTTGACTTGACATACTGAATCCTGAAATTTGGTATCTTTATTTATTACCACGAATATTTTCTAGAATATGAGAATGAAATAACTTTTCTAGTTTTGTCCCATAATAGTTGATTTAAAAAACAAATAAATGCCCAAAGTAGTGTGTTTGGGTCACACGAAAGAGGTATGTCATGAAAACCATAGTTCGTGATTGGTGCCTTGGAATTTTTTATGAAAATTATAGTCAATGCTCATAGTTTCATAATTTTTAAAATCTCATATCCTTGTATAAACTGTATATATATAGCTAATAAGCTGTTAAATGCTGTGATTATTAAGTTTATTGTTAGCCTATTTAATAATGGTTTGAGCTAAATGATTCGAGTAGCTAATTTTATTAGCTGTTTGTATAAATGTGTTTAATAAAATTTAGCTTATAACTACTTAATTGTCTAAAACGACCAATAAGGACATTGATAGAGTTTATTGTTGAGTTTTTTTTTTTGCTAATAATTTAGATTTATATGCAGCCACGTAAATAAGGTATACTAATATTAAATTAAAACATCATTTACAAAAAAAAAAAAATAGTCATTTTACAATTTTAAAATATAAAAATTTCTTGAGTTGCTAATTTGAAAAAATATTAACCTTGTGCAAATAGATAAATATTTCTATTAGTTTATCAATAGAGTTGTGAACAAATTTTTTTATATAAATTAGTGATAAATATGTCATATTCGTAATATGTCAATTTCTATATTAACAGATATTAAAGTAGATGCAAAATAATACATGTTAGCTCTGAAATTAGCCAAATCTAATTTGACTGCTAGAGTATTTCACTTATTACATCACCTAATCAAACAAGTGAAACAACATTTCAAGAACATCATATCATTGTCCAGTTTGTCTAGCTCCATCAAAACTAGTAGTAATTGCTTCATTTCACACTCCTTTTATCATCTGTTAGCTCACATGCAAATTCCGTAAGAATTATACATTCTAGATCCTAAAATGATTTGTGGAGAACAAAATTCAAATCTTCACTATGATCCCAATGTTTGAAACAGAATTTTGTTTTCCCAAAGAGTTGATAACAATCGCACAAACCATTATATGGTTTTGATCTGTCGTGAACATTTTGCAATTTTTGTCAATATCTTCCACTCATGCCTTTAAAAACACAAAACACTCTATCACACCCTTTGATGACAGGAAAACCGTCTAATTGAAAATTTCTCAAGGTCTCTGAGATTCAAAACTCATGAAACTTCATGGATGAGTACCTTGAGTTCATATGGCATGCCAAATGTCTCTCGTAAGATAATCTCTAGTCTCATAAGTTACATCCCGTCAACAAAGCACTATAGAACCCATATTGTCTGGTCTCATCTCAATCAAACGAATGAATTCTACCCATAATAAACGATCTAATAGGTTAGAATCAATGCAATACAACATTATCATTCAACTACGATTGAACATAACCGATTATGGAACATGGTGAACCGTTTGGCTTCGTCCGTCCCGGATGCGAAGTCCAGTCATGGCGTTACAAGACGAGGGCGGGTATCCTTCTTCATCGGAGCGATCCGCCGAGCGATGAACGCTCGCCTCGTCTTCGTCCTCAGAGTTTGAACCTGATATCAAATTTCAGTCGATTGCGACTTTAACCAGAACAACCGTTTATCCGAAGACGTCTCCGTTCACCGCTTTCGGCCGTCGAAAAGAGCGAACGTCGCAATCATCAGGCTCTTTACTAATGAATTACACAATAATCCAATTTTACAAGTTGATATTCATCAAAGGAAGAAGCCCATACTACTTAACTATGGTATACACCAGTCATGAATGTGTTTGAAAACATTCTAAACATGGTTAGTTAATAAATATGATCATCAAAATAATTTGATAATCATTTTTCTTCTACTGAATGTCTATGGTTCTTGTATGGGATTTTAAGATAGACAAAGATATGATAATCTCATGCACAAAACTCACTAAGTCTCAAAATGTATCATAGGATTTTTGATGCTACGGTAGATTCACCAGAAATGATCATAAATCACATACTTATAAATAAAAACAAATAAACTAAATGGTTGATTTTACATATATTGGAATCCTGAAGAAATAAGAAACATCGTGATTATAATTCAAAAAAGGCATATACAAAAGTAAAGATGATGTAATATATCAATATTCTCTGCTGCAATGTGATATAAAAAAGCAAAATCGGAGACAAAGGTTTCAATGTACATGGCATATAAAGTGTTAAATGCATGCCATCTCATTGGTTATACTCACAACAACCCATGACAAGGCAGAGATTTAGTACTCCCAATCTGGCACTCCCCAGTTTGAGGTTATGTCACACAAATCAAGAACTGATAAACTGACTCATATGACTCAACAATGATCTGAAAATATAACTTTAAAAAAAATTTATTACATCCACCAGAGGTAGACATAATAAACTATACATATATTATGAAACTACTACTGTAATACTTTGACATTTAGCATTATTCAAATTTACATTATATTTATGGTAACTTATCAATCACATGTAAGACTCACAAATTGGTATTTGAACATTTAGATGCAATAATTATCATATTCAATATTCTAGATTTTCACACGATACATCATGCCGTTTTATAGCTTAGTTTGAATCACAAATATGATCTTGTTCAATTATGAATTCGATCGTCATAAATATCAACATTTAAACAAGGCTGCATAGATATCATGTCCATTGAAAATCAATGATATTGGTTTATTTGCCACATCACTCCTCATGCTGACTTTATAAATATCTTTACCATCTCATCTCATGTCATGCCCAGATATTCCAAAAAAACAAAGTGATATGAAAGAACCCTGGTATGTACTGATGATACTATCACTGCATTTGAGACAAAGGATCTCTATCTATAATCGGGATTGTATAGACCCAAACTGTGGCCGATGTAACACCTAAATGTGTGGCTGATTTAATGACCCAAACGAGTTCAATTATATTTGTATGTTGCAGCATCTGTATCCCTAATAGGCATGCCTAATATCATTTAATTCTGAGAACATAAAGCAGGCAATCAAGCTTATTAAGTTTTTTTATCCGAGTTAGAGACATACATTCTTTTTCATATCTCACATACATGATAACATAAATAAAATGTATTCATAAGGGATACTTTTACGGCACTATTATTTCATTATACTCTGTGAGATGACTATCATTACTATCACAACTGGCATGCTCATATTCTCGTGATCATTTACTATCTTACAGCAGATCATATCAAAATATTGTATTTTGTCTATGTGATCAAATTTCATGATAAGAAACTATCATAATCATGTCAATGCACACAATTTCATATAACAACCACTCTTATAATTTATATGCAATTTCATTTACTTACTTCAATTCCTTTATACTGAAATATTCTCATTCAAAACCATCTCCCAAGATACCATAAACCATATAAAGAGACACAGAATAAGTTTTAAAGTTCTATAGTAGAAGACATGAAATCATCTCCCAAAACAGGTCCGACTCTCGCTATTTTCTTACTCTGTTCGACATCTCAACATGCTTCATTCAAGTCCATTGTTCCTCTTATAAATCTATTTTATTCAAAATTGGAATCACTCATTTGAATCATCCTTAACTCAAGTTATAGCATTTTAATGCCCAGCTTTATTAATCGGGTAATTTGACTGTGAGACCTGATTTTAGGGGTCTTAACTCATCATTTGGCAATTAGTCTCATACCAGTTGGAAGGTTATACTGAGTGTTCTTTTCTCCAATTTGAATCATCTAATCTGGAGCATCAAACTCAAGATATGTCATAAAACAAATTCAAGACTACTCTATATTTTCAAAACAGTAACTTAAATTTACTACATAAATGTGAGCTCCACTTTGACGAATTTCGGGTATAATGGGGTCTCAAATTTTTAAATAAACTTCCTCCAAGGAAACTGCTTCCTGTGGCATAGTTTACCCATAAATTGGAATCACCCATTTGATATGCACCAACTTATGACCTAAACACCAAAAAACTGCACTCAAAACAAGAGGATAGCCGAACTTACCCGTATTTCACTTAAGTCTCAAAACAGGACTTAGGCCTGTTTCTTAAAGTACCTTCTCTATAATTTTGTAGGTTTACTCTTAGGTTCTTTCCTAACTAGAATTCACCTCAATTTGACAAGTTATGGCCAAAAATAAAAACATGGGTTTTGGAAAATTTTGATTACAAAGATTCTAAAACCCCAACATTTTTTTTTATACAAAAATTCCTCAATTGAGGACCACAAACTATTAATCAAAGACAAACACAGCAAACAACTCCCAAATCTTACTTAAGCCAACCTAAATCACTTTTATACAGTTAGCTCTTCCTTAACCTAAACATAACAGAAGAAGGAGTTTGGAGAATTTCCAAACATACTCAAACTTATACAAGTGTTCCATACTTATAATTTTCATAGATCAAAGGAGAGATTATATACTTCAAATGAGAGATTTCCATACATCAAAGGAGAGATTTCCATACCTTGATCTTCAAAGGCTTGAACCAAACTTCTCATTTTCTTCACTTCTTCTCTTGAACAAGGCTAAATCAAGAAATGGAGAGAATCAAACACTTGGCCTTTTCTTCTCTCCACACCCGTAAACGCCTCTAGCGTCCCAAAACCCAAAATGAGAAAATATCTGAGTTCAAGAGACCAAACGGGTCTTATCCTCTTTTCATGTACAAGGCCTTGTTTGGTTTTTCTATTTTTTTGTTTAACTTTCCTCTTTTTTTTAATTTTTGTTCCTCTCTTCCTATATTCTAATCACATAACAACTTATTACTATTTCTAATTAAGCATATATTCTTCTTCATTTATGACTTTTGGGTCTTTAATGTGACATTTTACTATTTTTCCCTTAACTCTTAAATTAATTCCAGGTTTTATCATTTTTCTCACTTAGCATCTAAATTTCGAAAAAATACACATTTACTTTTATTATACCCTAAACATGTTATAAAACTATTAGGGTATAATTTGGGGTGTAACATATATTCTAAGTACTAACTGAAAGTTGTCTTCTAAATATGTTTTACAATCCAATAATAAAACTAGCTAGAAGAAAACAATACTACCGTTCTAGAATAAAGTTGGTTCAATGTTCACTCATTCTTCACATACAAGAATTTTATCCATTGAAGTCTTGAGTTGTCATCTGGCATGCCATTAAGAATTATCCTATTTTGTGGATCTTCAATCAAGGTGTAAGAAAAATAGAATTCAAGGCTACCAAGTATTAAGCAGGGCATGAACACTAACTTTGCCAGAGAATCAGCAACTGTATAAGAAGAATCATCAGGTGTATGTACTTCAAGATTCATTAACTCCATATCCTTAATGTTCCTCTCTGTAACAACTTTCACCATAACATCAAGTTTCTCCATCAACATTTCAGCTCCTCCTACCCTACAAGCAACGAATCCATAGCCTTAACTCAAGCGATCATTCTTTAAACTCTCCTTGCTTCATCTTCCCACACCATGTTCAATAGAGATTGTGTGGAGAAGGAGCTGAGATGGAATTTAGCCATTATCATTCCAAACTTCTTGTCATTCCCTATTAGCTTGGTCAGGTTAAAAACACTATTCACCTCATTCATCATCACAATCATATGGTGCATTACAAACATTTAAACCTAGGGGAGGAGAAGGGATATAAATTGTTTCCTTTTTACATTGAACCGGAGTAAACTTAAGCACCCCTTGAGAAACTGAAAATCCAAATAGTTGTTCTATCTTGTATTCAAGTTCAGGTTCAATCCCTTCACCTTGAAATGCTTTAAAATGCATATTTTCCTATATAGAAAGATAAATGAAATCAACTTACTTTTCTAAGAACTGAAACCAACTTAGTTTGTTTAATTTTCTAACAATGAAGTAATAATTCAAGTATAGGTAACTGAGCTAACCTCAATTTTTTTTTCTTCCACCACTCCTCACAAGCACTTATTGTTCCTTTTTCATGATCCCAACCTATTCCCATTTATTTTCCTTTCAATGCTTTCCAAAGGCTCCATCTATTCCTCATCCAATCCCACTTGTTTTTAAGTTTGTTCTTGTCATATGATAAGCTCATCCTTTTTTGAAACTCCACTTCTAGCACCTTCAATGGCATTCTTATTGAAATCATTGCACCATGTTTTCCCTTACCCCTTTGAGCATTTTGGAAACACAAATCACAAAATAGGTGTAAAGTTTTTTTAGACCAATTAGCCCGACTCAAATCTTTCCCCCCACCTTCACTTTCTTCATTGTCCCTTTTCTTGTTTAATGTCATCTATGTATTATATAAGAGAACAAAAATCACATCCTTTAATATATGAAACAGAAATCACGACATGATATCAGACACATACCATAATCACATAGCCATTAAATGATTTCCTATGGTCATCATACTAGTAATTTTAAAAAGAGATACAAAGAGCTACTCAATGAAGTGTTTTCTTATCACTCATTTGCATACAACACCTTTCATAGGCTAGATCACAAAAAGTGTAGCAAGCTAAGATGGCTAATGTCTAGATAAAAAATAACAAGCCTATTGTAATCCTTTTAGACTACTCTTTTTCCTTCATAATTTAAGGTGTACAGCTATTCAAAGAGCTATAGAAGTCAGCAGTACATATAGACACTTGGACTCAAGAGCATACCCATCAGACCCTCTCCCTCAAAGAGCTAAAGAAAACCCACTTCCTCTCATTACATCACCTCAACAAATGCTTGTAATACACTACTCTTTTTATCTTCAAAATTACTCATATAACATATCAAATAATTTGCTGGAAATTTAAAAGATAAATGACAATAATGAAAATTAAGGCATCAATCACTAACCACCCAAAACAAAGGAGGATAAAAGAGATATTCAAGACTGACTTGGAAGTTCTCAATTCTCAACTTGAAGGGACGTATTTTTTTCTTACAATGTTTTGATGGGTAGAAACCATTTGACCAAGAAAATAGAGAAAAGAAAAAGAAATCAAAATTATAGAAAAAAAATGAACAAATAACATACGTTACAGGTAAAAAGAAAATAGAATAGAGAAAAAAAAAAACCCAAATTTAGAAATGGAAAGAAAAAAAAACAAAGAAAGATCGATGAAATCGGATTCATAAATAGAAGAAAAAAAGAATAGACAAAAATAAGAAAACAAAAAATTTGTATCGAAGAAAATTTAGAAAGAAATCAACTAACTTGTTTGATGAAAATCAGATTTTGCATCGAACTTGCATTTTGGGATCTGCTATGGAGGTAAGACGAGGGTGAAAGACTGAAGATGGAGCAATTGGCTAGTGAGCTCTCATAGGGTTTTCTGAGAACCTTAGGGTAAGGGCAATAATTACTGATAATTTTGGGATAAACTTGTCTTTTCAACTCCACCTATGCAATCCTCTATATGGAAAACGCTGTTGGAAGCAACATTTTTTAAACTAGCAGATTTGGTCAAATCCACTCTTTCAATTCACTCTTTACCAAACAGCAACATTAAAGGTTTTGACTGATTAATCATTTAAAATGGGCCAAATCCTTTAATTTTGGTACAAAACACTCTCCACCAAACGGGGCCAAAAACCATAGTCAATAACTACGATTTCAATTTATTTTTTTTAATCTAAAATTGTAGTCATTGACTACGGTTTTAACTTTAAAAAAAAATTAAAGTCGTAGTCACTGACTACAACTTTAACGTTAATAAGTTAGGGTTCATTTATCTCCTCTTCTCCTACACTCACGTTTCTCTCCTCCTCTACTCTTCTTCGGCAATTAGGGTTTTTTTTTATGTGATGATCCTTCAATCTGCTCCGACCAATCAATCTTTGCTCCGATAAGTCAATTCACGCAGGTAAGCTATTTATCCTCCTTGCGTTAGGGCTTTTTTTGTTGTTGGTGGGGTTTGTAGAAATCTAGCTTATATGAGTTTCATTTTCACTTACTATAAGGTGTTTTCCTTGTTAACTTCTGAGCATAGAACCATAAGCTTATGATCTATGGTTTTTTAAGTGGCTACTACACTAGTTTGGGCTTTTTCATTTAGTGTCACCTCTCATTTTGTTAACTTGTGAGCTTACAGTTGGTAACTAGCTTTTGCATTTGGGGTTTGTAGAAATCTAGTTTGTATGAATGTTGGTAACTTATGTTGTCTGTTGGGTGGTGTTTATGGCAAAATGGTAAAGAGACGTCCAATTCTAATATATGTGAGTGATTCTTAATTTTGTGGAATGAATGAAGACAAAGATGTGTTTAGTAGGTAGTGTCAATAATTTTTTATGGATTTTGGGGTCACATGTTTGTTGGTACATAACACACACTGGATTATCTCAACCAACCAACCAAGCAGTATTGCATTCTCCATGTCCAAGGGTATGCATATAAATGAATCTTTTAACAAGGGTATGAATCTTTGAACAAGGATATTACTCAATTACTCAATTGTTTTTTTTTTTTTTTTTTGGTCCAAAATCCAAATTCACCCATTATAAATTTTTAGAGATTTATTTAACATTAAATATTATGAGGTTACATGAAGAGATTTATTTAGCATTAAAGATTATGAGGTTAGATGAAGGTATCATTTTTTTTTTTTTTGTATTGCAATATATTGATTTGGATTTTTTTAGAACTTGGTGGATATTTGCACCTGACATTCTACTATTTTTGTAGGTAACAATGTGTGAATCTTACTATTCACAGATGTTTTTATAATAGGAAAATTTTGAGGACGTAAACAGATGTGCAATATATTGGGAAGAAAGTTGTTATTGTGCCTTTGGATGTACCAATTTATTCTAAATTTGATCAATTGCTATCTATGATATACTCAAGGACTAATATTGACAAAAAAAAGTTTCAATTAGTATCAATTGTAGGTATTCCTTGAAAAGGGAAAATAGGTTCCAACCTTGTCCAATATGGGATGACAATAGTTTGTCCCAAATGTTGAAATTGTTTAGCACATCTTGAATTGTATTGTATCTTGAGCAAGTACGAGCTAAGTCACAAGTGAATCCATCATTAGGTACCTACACAGATTTATTACTTGGATGAAATGATAATGTTGAGGAATTAGACTATAAGTGTGAGCCTAGTAGCGTTCTAGTTGCTTTAACTGATAGATGTGAAGTATATGAAGATGATGAAGATTGTGAATGTGATGCCCCAAACCCGGGGTCCTGCTGACTAGGCTAACTGCGAAATTCAACATTGAAGTCATTTTATTACCTAAGTTTTCGTCTCACTCATCACTTACTTCGTGACACCGAATTACTCCTAAGACCATCTCTTATACGTCCTTCAGAGGATCCATTTATTCATATTTAAATTAAAATATAAGAATAATACACTTAAACACAGTCCATAAGAGTCCCATCACTAATTCTCTTACCATAATTACATAATTTAATTATATTGGCAATAGTCCAAAAGAATTTAATTACCATTCCTTTTTTTTTTTTTTTTTTTTTTTTGGAGGCAACACTACTAGAACTAGTCCTGTCCCAAGCACTTTTACAAAAGCTTTATCAAGGCCACATGCTCGCCTTCTTCACAATCACGGCCTCATCCTGAGCGTCGTTCACCTGTTGACTTCAGACCGATCTGTGCCACACTTGCAGGTGATCCGAATCAAATAATATTTGTTTCCTATACTCTCCCATCAAGCCAGCCGTTTACCTGAAGATAGCGGTTCAGGTCGAACACAGATGGGTTTTCATCCTACTAATGATTCGCAGATTAATGTTTAAAATGGTGAGACTCGTTTGGATTTTTATCTGTTAAAAATGTGGAGCTGCTGTTCACTGGATAACTAAAATAATTTAAACTCGAAAGTGTGAATGGTAACCTTAAAGGTCAGGTCACTAGCTTGATAACATGGGGGCATTAAAGTGTCCCCTGGTTACATTTCCTCAGATTAGTAGCTAATGACATATAGTCAAAGCCAAAACCTGGATCTTTGTTTAGCTATAAACCTAACCCTAGAACCACTCCTATTCGAGTCAAATCAAATACTAAGCATTCAATGTCCCAATCGCTTGAAACCCCAAGATTTAACCTCGTCAATGGTTTAAATGACATCTAAAGAATGTCAAAGGCATCTACCATTAAGAATGCACCGAACCCTAAAGCATGACAAGTATTGACCAAAAAGAAAGCATTAAACGGCATTAAACCCTAGTTTGGAAAGTTTTGAACCATAAATGCACTGGGGATTAGTTTAAAACATGAGGAATAACTGCGAGTCTCCAAAACCAAGCTAGCAACCCTCCCTTCAAGGCTTTGAGGCTTAGCTACATCCCTCAGCTTGTCATCCTCAAGGTGTGCTTGGTAGCCAAGAAAATGAAAGAAAGAGGGAGGAGAAGAGAGCAAATAAACCTAAAATGAAAAGTCACAGGAAATCCTGTATAAAAATGGAAAAATTAGGTTACAAAGCTGTAGGGGAGCTATATAGCCAACCCCAAGGTGTGAAATGACAAAAATGCCTAAAATATAAAATTACAATAGGGACAAAATGGTAATTAATCAAAACGTGGTCGTTTGGAATCAAAAATATCAAAAACACAGGGGCTGGGATTTCACTATGCAGGGAATTTTGCTAGCATAGCGAAAATTTCGCTAAGCTAGCGAAATTTTGCTAGCATAGCGAAATTCACAAGAGATAGCGAAATAAAAATTTCATGAGAACAGCAATTTTCGCTTAGGAAGAAGGAATTCTTGCTAGCTTAGCTAAAATTTTGCATAGCGAAATTTCGCTAGCTTAGCTTAAAATTTTGTATAGCGAAAATTTTGCTAGATTATGGTCTTCACTATGATTGCACTTTTCGCTATGATTAAGTAAATTTTCATCTCCAATAAATTTTCGCAATGCATAGCTTAAAATTTGGTTTCCTCCCGCTTGGCTTGTTTTTTTTTTTTTTTTTTTTTTTTTTTTTTGCCACCGCATCAACCTTTCATCAACTCCACTTCACATTTCTTCATTTTCGTTGATGAAATCACTCAGAATCCTCGCATTCGCACCAACTTGATATCAAACTTGAAATTATCAATGAGGCATGCAAAACCCGTAAAATTACCAAAAACAAACTCGAAATGACTGGTACTATGGGACTCGCACATGTCAATCGCTCAATTAATATGATTAGTGTGCAAAAGCACTCAAACCTATCTTGAATAGGGTTAAAATAGCACTTTCAGCACTAATCACACTCCCCAACCCCCCTCGACACATTGCAAGTCCTTTAGCAATGCTAAATAAGAAGGGTATGCATGCCGCTTTTGCAAAAGTGTATATGGTTCAAAAGTGTATGTACGATAGGCTTTACCTTTTAAATGAACACTTATATCCCTGCATTTAAACCGACATGAAAGAACAAAACCATATGGCACTAGCTTTAAGGAAGACTTGCCCAAGGAAGTCAACCTGAACTTCCACCAAAATCTAATTGTTCCTGAGGTAACCAGCTTGAGTCAATAAGTTGCAAAGCTATTCCCTCCCAACCTAGCTACGCCATGGCTTTAAATCACACCAACTCCAATAGACTAGCTGCTAATTTTATTTCTTTATTTGACTACATTAGGGTTCACGCTAAAAACCTCGACTACCAAAGTCCGTGTAATGGGTCCACCGATGACTTCAACCAATTACAGTTTAGGGCAGAACAAGTCAAAAGGATCACTCGACCACAACCCTGCAGGTCACTGACTAATGACTTCGAGAATTACACCTATAACACGCTTGCAACCTCTACCCATCCACCCGTAGCGAACACTAAGTCGATGACTTAACCACTATAAGGCTTAGCATCGGGCTCTGGGCTGGGCTTTCTCACCATATACCTCCCCCGGACTGTCTGGTCCAAGGCAAAGCGTCACGGTTTTTATTCTTCTTTTCTTTCTTTTCTTTTCTTTTGCTTTTTTCTTTTCTTTTTCATTTGGAAGACTACATTATCTTCATACATAGGTAACGCAAACTCCATGGGTCATCAATGCATCTAAGGTCGGCTTTGCAAAGTGAAAAGAGGTAAATATCTTCTCAACCCATTGCGCTAATCCGTGTGCAAAGGTGAATTAGCTAAAGGGGGAATGTCTGTGCTGAATATACCGGAACTTCAATTGACTAAAAAAACTAAATCATGCATGGAGCTGTTTATCATTGCGCAACAAACTGTGGCTTCAATTTTTCAATTCAAGGCAAGAGTAGGAACACAAAATGTAGGAACAAAAGTGATTTGCAAAGTGTAGTAATCAGAATAATGCTATATAGCTTTTGATATAACCAAAATGGCTAATACATGCTTAATATACGCAACATAACAAAGTATCACGACCTACTATTGGCTAATACATGAATCCTATACAAAATGAGTAGGCAGTTGATAAAGCTGAAAACAGTACAAAACATGATAGAAGACACTCCTAACTCTAGCTTTTCCTCCCAACCAAAGTATAAACATGCCTCACTGGATAGGAAAGCTAGAGAAAGGAGTGTGACCACCTCACTACGTGGTGGATGCGTGGGATCTCGGCGTCACGCGATCGCCGGCATGTCCAATGAGGCCGTGGACTGATCTCGATGTGTAGCTCGGCCGAGACCGAGGTGGTCATGATACGTAGAAGCATGGCATGGCTGTGCCTATAGTGACCTCGGCTTCAAGCAACCGCTGGTCCAACGACGCCCGTGGTAGCAAGCCGCAGACAAAGATCCATGACAGCTAAGAAGTCTTCAACCGGGAATTCGAACATGCTCGAGAATGCCGCCAGATGAAGCGGCCGGCAAAGGTCGTGCAGTGGGCCGGGCAGAAGGAGGTGGAGGTGGAGACTGAGGAGATAAATCATGAACTGGGCCCCTCTCCACCTCTACCTCCGCCTCAGGGACAGGATCCTCACCCCTGTGGGGTCGCATCTCATCCGCACCTCCTCCCGATCCTCGCCGAGAACAAAAGAGATCGGCAGGTCAATGATCTTCCATGGACAGACTCGAGGGCATCTAATCCTCCTCCGACGTGGCCTCGGTGAATCCCCAGATAGCCCAGACCGCCTGCAGGGGTCACAGATCAACAAGGGTAAACCTCGCCGAGCGCCCTTCTTTCTATGGACCTTATCCTCAAAGTGCCAGAGGCTCGGTGACCTACCGTAGGATCGAACTTTAATCCCTCCGAGATCCAAAGACAGGCCTCGAGTATGGCCCTCGCTACCGAACGACGTCGCAGCGAACAAGGTGTCCGGAGCAGTGATCCACAAGAAGCATCCGGAGGCTAAGTCGCCCCGAAGACAGTACCCGTCCTACCAGAAGGTCTTTGGGCCGAGACAACGGACCATCTCCTCTGCGGATGGCCGCGGGCTAATCCCGGCTATCCTCCGACTGGCTACCGATCGCAGCCCAATTCGCTGGAATGTCCTGGGCAATGCAATACTCCGACGATCAGCCAATGGTGAATCTGAGTCTAGCGATCGCGACTCCCTGAAGTCATGGAGTGGTAGAACTGAAGCACCACCCAGGGATAATAGAACTGTCGCGGTGTCATGAACGACAGCAGGGAGTACTGCGTGATCAGTCTCATGGAGTCTCCGAACCGGGGGTCAGCGGTCAATGCTGGCACATCGTAATATGTCTCCCCATGGAAGTCTCCGCCATGCAAGATTCATTCCCTAATCTGGGTCCCAGTGAACAATGGACGCCTGATCCTCGAGGCCGGCGATAGATGGGGCGATGTGCTCTCCTCTGCTGGGGAAGGTGATGGCTGAGGCCGAGATGTCGAGGACTCCCCCGGGCCTGATGTCCGGGCCCGCTTGGAGGGTCGGGCCCTCCTACGTCGTCTCGAGGCACCGGGAAGGCCCGGGTCCCATCCTGTCCGATATCTCCCGAATCCCCGAGGCCTCGACGGCAACCGGGCCCCGTTGTGTCGCGTGATCCGTATGAAGGCCCAAGAATGGACACTGCACTACCGCGCCCGGCTCCTCAAATCCGACCAGTTCGGCGGCAATCACCTCTGCACGACCATGTCTCTGCAATGTAGAGCCTATAAGGGCAGAAAGCAGTGGCGACGATCGGGAATGGTAGTGCATCGCACGCACACCGCCGGGATCAGGTTCTAGCCGGGCGGATCGGTACCGGGCGTGGTGGCACCGGATGTGTCTCAGGGCTCTCGAGAGTAGTGGCAAGCCACTAAGCAAAAGCCAGTGGCACGGCAACGCGTCCCGTCGGGCGGTAGGAGACGGCGCAAGATCGGGGGCAGAGCGGCCAGCATTTGTGTGGCTCGGCCAGCGATCGGCGCTACAGACTGAGCACACGGCTAGAGTAGGCTTCGTTATAAATCGCCATATCAAGAGTCCAAGCCCAAGACACGATACCACTTCGCCATTTTAGCGAATTGGGTCGAACTGGTTTCTTGCGCATAAAAATAAATAAAAATTGATGAAGTGTGTTAAAAACAAAAAGCAAAATAACAATTATTTTTATCATAAACCTAAGAATAAAGGTAAAATAAAATTAAAATTAGTTACTAAAAAGGAAAGTTGCTAAAATGGCAACTATGAAAATCGACCAATTTTAAACAAAAACAAAAATTTCAGCCGCAATACTTCAAGTGGACACCAAACTACCAATTTCACCGATGATTTCATGGAGGGTCATAGAGGAGGAGCCTTTAACCCCGCGTTGGCTCAGATCATGTTCTTCATGCTTAGCTTCAGGTTGATTTTCTTCTCACCTGGATGATTTTCGGGGTCGATTATCGACTCAGAATGACTAAAAGCATTCAATCCTCCACCACCGTTTCATTTTCCTTAGCCAATTCTCGCACTTACGGACATCGCTTCTCCCGCATTTCAGTCAATCGAGCAAACTTCACGCCCCTCGACTGGCCATTTCACTAATCTCCGCGTCATTACCAAGTGAAAACACATCAGCCCATCAAAACATGGCCGCCAAACGCGAGCCGCATGACTCCATTTCCTAAGAATCGATGATCGCGACGCAAGGCCAAAAATGGCCTTCCCAGATAATCGGGCACTACGATCAGCCCACTTTGCAATCGGGTCAATATCAGTACCAATGCCCATCGGGTAGTGCACCTGGCCCACCTACCAAGACATCCCCTAACTATTCCCTTAGAATCTTCACTCCATCGATCACCCAATGAAAAGTGATGTCGGTGGGGCCGAGCCCCCTAAACCTAACTGGCTATACACCGAGTACGGCGCAGTTTTACACTAGCCCCCAAATCTACAGGGCAGCCTGCTTCCATGCAAGTCCCAACAATGTTAATCGACACGCTGGGGATCCCGACTCTCAGAGATTCGACCCGGTCTCGCTTCCAGATTATGGCACCGACTCGCCGCTGGGGAAGGCTTTCTTTTCAATTCCTAACCCTCCTTCTCGACTGCGGCACAGTCTTTAAGAACTTGCAGGCTATGCTGACCTCGCTTAATCATGTCAAGCGTTGAATGTTCACTTTCACTGCTCAAGACCTCCCACCTCAAATACTCAGATTTTTCGCTTCAGAATGTCATTAAAATGAGGGGGCATGCTTTTCTTTCACTGATCTTCACCGATTATTCCTTTCGTGCTCGCCTCTTTCCTTTTCATGTTTCTTTTTCAAAGAAGCAGGCACCGATCGTTTTATCTCTGCCACTCCTCGCAGCGATGATGTTTTCACTCATCTATCCCCTCGAACTGGTTTCTAGACTAACCCACCTACGGACTCGATTTGGAAATGCTCGGGAAGGAACCTTCCTCTCTCCCGTATCTCCAAAGAAATCGCTGATCTGTGATTGAATACCGAAAAAGGTCAATTTTCTCTCGATTAAGATTGCTCTCAAGCCCATCTATTCTTTTTGCTCAACGACTTCTACAAGATCAATTTTCATATTAATCAGATGCTGATCCCTTTGTTCTTCCACAAAATTTCCTACCACTCGCTTCTCAAATTCAATATAGCTCGCTCAACAGAGAAGATGATGATGATGGCTATGGTCGAGATGAGGAACCAAACCGCTGCTTAAGCAACAGCACATACAGTGGGGATTAGGTTTCCAAAGAGAGATCGGGGGTGATTCTTCCAATTGGAATTGCACGTGACATCGCATTGCGGCATTAGGTCGCGGGTCAGACGCCCACGACATTAGCATGCTCGACATCAAGCCGACATCAAAATCTCCTTCATCGAGGGCATTCGATAGTGTTCTCCTGGATGACAGGGAAGGACAATTGATGCACGGATTAATTGGTAAGATTTTTCATCAATGGTCAGCACTCATGGAGTTTTTCCTTCCAAATCTTTATCTCTCTCCTGAATGCCAGAAGTTGATGTTATTCTTGCTCCATTTCATTATCTTCTTAAAGTCCGTATAAAATGCCCCTTCGTGGTCAAGGTTTATCCTTTCGCCCCCTTGGATTCGGTTCAGGTCCCAAGCCTTGGAAATTTCAGGCCAATATAATACAAGAAACTATTATTTAGTCCTGATTTTTAACAAAAATCACCTTACAATATGTATTTCATCAGCTTGTTTCAATAGGGGGACATGCACATGACATAGAATATATTTACCAAAGATCCATGTATCAAACCATGGTGTGGACATGCATTGATATATGCTCCCATGAAATCCTCCCAACACCGATAGAATTTCTCATTGTCATAGGCCGAGGCAGCATCTGTCTCTTCAAACTCCAGCACTGGTTGTACAGAAGAATTTCTTCTCAAAACTCAATGTTCGCCTGCCCAATTCCTAATCGGGCCCTCGTCTCAATTGAGCCATATTTTGGCTTTGTCCCCAGGTTAACGGGAATGCTCAACTTCAATAATTCCATATCGGGTTATACCCTCCTTAAAAGTTATGCATACTTCCCTCAAAATCCCCGTATGTGTGAATAGCGGATTTTCATTCTCCATACCATGAAATGTGGGAAGCAGGGCACCAGTGTAATCTCACCCGCTACATCCTCGCATAGGAGGTATGATGCAAGTGCATGAGTTAATTTGCACTCAGAGGTATGTGATCCCTCATCGACTGTATGCCGTTGGATTCATGTGGGTGCTTGTTGACTTTGTCGTTCCTCGTGCAGAGGATCCATTTGGTCACTATGCACACCGATTTCACAGCCTTGTTTCTAACCGGTGCACTCACTCTTGCACCCATCATATCCTCTCAGTGTCCTGCTGTATAACAATTCCGGTGCTACACAAACATGAAACTCAAACAAAGAACACAAACAAAGCTTGCCAGAAAAGGCTCATGTTAGCCAAAACAAAACCGACTATGGGAAGAAAACAAGGCAAAGAATCGCAAGTGAAGAAATCATAGCTCGCACACCAAATTCAAAGGATCAAAGCATCATCAACACTTGTAATGTGGATTACAAGTAAGAAGCCCAACTCATTCGTAGTTTGGCACCATCCCCTGCTAATAGCCATTGATTCCGTGCGCATTTAGGGTGATCCTAATCAACAATATTTGTTTCCTCATATACGCCCCATCGTCAGAGTCAAGCTACCGCAAAGATAGCGATCTAGGGTCGAACACGGATGGGTTTTCACTTACGACGATTCAGATTATTGAATGTAGATCTTGTTTGATTTTTGGATTTGGTTAAAACAGGAGTTATTGTTTTACACTTGATAACTAAAATAGCTTTAACCGAAAGTGTGAAATGGTAACTCAAGGCTCGGGTCACTAGCTTGATAACATGGGGTATTAAAGTGTCCCTCGGTTATTTCTCGCATTGTGGCTAATGACATATAAATAAAGCCAAAACCGGATCTTTGTTTAGCTATAAAACCTAACCCCTAGAACCACTCCTATTTGAGTCAAATCAAATACTGCATGATTCAATGTCCCAATTGAAACCCCAGCATTTAACCTCGCTTCAATGGCTCAGAATGACATCTAAGAATGTCAAGGCATCTACCATTAAGAATGCACTGAACCCTAAAGCATGACATATTGACCAAAAGAAAGAATATTAAATATTAAACCCTAGTTTTTAGAAAGTTTGGAACCATAAATGCAAGCATACGTGATTTATTTGAGGTGTTGGAGTGGTTGAAAACTCCGTTAAGAGTCCTTAAAACCAAGCTAGCAACCCTCCTCTTCAAGGCTTTGAGGCTTAGCCAAGCATCCCTTGAGTTGTCATCCTCAAAGGTGTGTTTGGTAGCCGAGAAAATGAGAGAAAGAGGGGAGAGAAGAGAGCAAAATAAAACCTAAAATGAAAAGCTGCGGGAAACTTGCATAAAAATGGAAAAATTAGGGTTACAAAGTTGTAGGGGAGCTTATAGCCAAATCCTGAAGGTGTGAAATGACAAAAACAAGCTCTAAAATATAAAATTACAATAGGACAAAATGGTAATTAATCAAAACGTGTCGCTTTGAATCAAAATATCAAAAACACAGCGGGCCTGATTTCGCTTATGTGGATTTCGCTAGCATAGCGAAATTCACAAGAGATAGAAAAAATAAAAAATTTCGCTATGAACAGTAATTTTCGCTGTAATGATAATTTCCTCGCTAGTTTAGCTTAAAATTTTGGCATAGCTAAAATTCTCGCTAGATTGCTAAATTTTCGCTATCAGATTGCAATTATATTACAAATTTTCTTAATCCTACGAAGTTTATGCTATAGATTGATAAATTTTCGTATCCTACGAAATTTTCAATGCATAGCTTAAAATTTGGTTCCTCGCTACTTGTTTTGCCACCGCATCAACCTTCATCAACTCCACTTCACATTTCTTCATTTTTGGTTGATGAAATCACCTGTGAAATCCCTTGATTCCCAGCACCAACTTGATATCAAATCCTGAATTATTACGTAGGCATGCAAAAAACCCGCAAAAATTACCAAAACAAACCAAAATGGGATCGTGGTAATATGGACTCGCATATGTCGGCTCGGTTCACTAATATGATTAGTGTGCAAAAAGCACTCAAAACCCATCTTGAATGGGTCTTCGTACAAGACTGTGGCACTAATCATGTACCTAAAAGGGTTGTCCCACAGCACAGTCACGCCCGCAGAGAATACCCTTACAAGGGCTACTCCCCCACCTATGCACACATGCAATGTTCACTCACATTTCACAATCACATATTCCAAATCCGTAACATGCCAATTCTATATGGAATCCTGCAGATACGTCGTGCCGCAAAATGAGATGTGACCTCAATTACGCACTACGCTACCGAGTCCTCACCGACTTCACACAACGCTCAACTCCATGTGTGATAAACCATACCTCGATGACATCCAATGATCATTTTATATTCAAAATCCATTTTATGTTCAAAATCAAGGCGCCTCTTCAGGTGGGTAGCGATTTTGTGTCTCACCGCGACCTCGCGGAAACTCGCATTAATTTTCTTTGCCGACCTTTCACATCGTTGAGAACTATGTCCGACCATAATTACAAGGCTTTTCTATCAGAGTGAGGCAGATCATCCTTCGCTTCTTCTGATACCGGATATTATTTTTCTTTAATATTTTACTTAATTCATGATTTGCCGACGCGCTGTCCCATTTAATGGTTCACCCAATCAAACACCAAACACGTTGTCGATTTGCTCTCAACCATGCACTCACACCCATTTAATAGATAAAATTGCATATGCAATGTATGCGTACTTATTGCATGACACCTGTATGTTCATATGTAATGAATGCCATATGGACTATACTAGCCATGCATCACATCATGCATTTCGGGATACGATAACATATATGAGTAATTTCCAAACATCAAACCTTCAATGTTAATATAATAGCACACATATATTAACAGTCAATATGATTTCCAACACTTCATCTCAATGTCAATATATTAGAATTCATATATCAACATTCAATAGATAACTAGCACCAAATATGTCAATCAAACGTGAGCAAAGACAACCTGGGCTATCAAGATCACTCATGCATAAGAGATATGCCCATAAACAATTCTTTCAGAATAAGCCATAATAAAGGCATAAACATGTTATCACTGGCTGGGCAGAACAAACATTGTGGAAATGTACCCATAATTCCGAACCCCAAATTTGGCCATACTCAGGCCACCAACAAGGCAAATATTAGTCCTAAACTACTAGGAACCCGTACGATTCAGTTATTGATTAAAAACAAGAAATGGCTATGAAGTCTACCTCAATCCATGTTCTCACTATCAAAGCTACCCAGACGTACCAAAAAACTGATATCCCTAAACGCATCATGGAACCAAACAAACTTCAAATAAGGCCAATGACTCTACTAAACCAACCGCCTCTCTACATGGCCGATGGCCCCATTACGACCGACGATCCCACACGACCACAGACCGTCCCATTAATCGGCCAGCCCATCCCACACAGCCACACGGCCCTACACGGCTAAACGATCTCACACGACTAGACAGCCTTGAGGTTGAAACACAATCACATTCTGCTTACCACCAAACAAAGCCTCCACATGGCTAAACGGCTCTATCACCCGCCAGGACGAATCCCGAAGGGAACTTAGTCACACAACCCTACATGGCTAGATGGCCCCACACGGCCAACCGGCCCTACATGGCCAACAGGCCTCACATGACCAAACGGCACCACACCTGGCTAGATCGCCCACGCGGGAAACACACCACACTTATTATTTATTAATCGATCCCCACAGACCTACACGACCCTCGAGGTGGAAATAATGGCCACAAGGCCAACGCTCCCATACAATGGCGATTAATTTAGGTGTGGGAACTCAGTCACACGACCCTCCATGACACTTAAGTAGAAATTAACCAAAGTGGGAAAAAATCCATTACCCTCTTGTGAGCGCAGGCCAGGCTTTAACTTCAGGGCTTGACTAACTCCGACCGTCATCAATGCAGAAATCCCGTATAAGAAGTCATTAAGTATCTTCCTCCTTCCTCCCTTTCTTTTCTCTTCTCTCCCTTCTTTCTCTTCTTTCTTTCTTCTCCTTTCCCTCTTTCCTTTCCTCCACTGGTCCAGTGCTTTTTATGACGGACAAATCTACATGGCATGCATGTGACTCATGCTTAAGGTGTCACCCACCCATTTAACTCTTGCCTCAAATCGTGGTGGAAAATTCACTTATCCTTAATTTAACGAAATTGCCTTAGTAACTAGATTTTACGAGACTAATCCAATCATCGTTGGTTTCATTATCAAGACGAAAATTTCTAGGTTTTCAACCCAGACAGTAGCTTACCGATTTACATCGTTTAAGTCACCAAGAAAATTCGATTTTTCTCGGGTTTTATAGTGAAGATGAATAAGGGGATGATGAAAAAAAAAGGGAGATGGAGATGGAGATGTTCAACATGATGTTAGTGTTTCATCTTTCTTAACTCTTCACCAAACAATGAAAAATGAGTAAGGGAGATATGTTTCAATGATGGGTGTCAGAATAAACCAAATAACCTAGACTAGGACCCAGTAGAGGTTTCCCTGCTCAACATCACTTAGTACCTTCATCATCTTAGCTCAAAACAGAACACCTTTGATAATATTAAGCCTCATGACTAGACCTACAAGTGAAACATAATATTGGAAACTGAGTAGTGCTGCAGAATCTCAGGAAGAAAAGTTTTTAATTCGAAAGTTGCTTTGCAAAATGTTGTAAATTTGTATTATATCAATGCACACCAACAATATTTAGTTGTTTCATCTTCAAAAAAATAGTTAGTGTTAAGATGCAAGAAGGCTAAGGAGTGTCAATGTCCATGGAAACTTCATGCTATGGTTGTGACGCCCCAAAATCCGGTCCGTTAATCACCCATCAACCCTCGGAATGCTTGTGGATATCGTGTAACTCGATACCACATTGTTGTGTCCCATTTACCGGGATCCATAATTAAACAAAAAAATCGGGCAGAGTCTCCTTTGTACGGGGAGCTATATCAAAAACCCAACCTACATAATATGTAATAACATGACCCATCTAGGCCCAATATAACAAAATGCCCACACCGGATCCATTTATGAGTAAAAAGTGATCACATCTAGTTCATTTATCCGCATTCAGATAAAAATATGCAAGGCTATTTTAAAAACAATCTATATGAGTTCAATTACAACTCTTTACATATTAGTACATGCCAAAAATAATTTGTTCCAATTTATTTTACAAAAATAATTACAAAAGTAATTATAAAAACCACACGTCGGCTTTCTTCACCATTGCAGCCTCGGATGAGAACCGTCCATCGGCGCAAGTCCCGCACTTGAAATGTTTTTCCCGTATAGGGTGCACCACGCCTAGTAGAGTAATTCCTACAGAGGCTACTCCCCGCTTAAGTGCACATACAATGTTTACACTTGACAATTCACATCAACATTCCAAAAATAAGAATATGTCAATTCTAACTTGGAATTCTACATGTCATGCTATGAAATGATAGAATTTCGCTTCATGCACCATGAACCCCTTGGGCATCTTACAAAACTCCCATCACACAATGCAATGCTAATGTGTGATAAAATCCGTCATTAGTGGATTACATCTGATGATGCTTCAATTTTAACCGACCGGTCGAGCGTGCTCGGGGCGCCGCCGCATCAGATCGCCAGTTGGCTGGTCTCGTTGGTGCTCCTCGCGGTCACTCTCACCGTAGAAAAAGAACAAGAAAGAAAGAGGGTTTGGCGGGCCCGCCCCTCGCGGGCCGCTCCAATGCTCTAAGCCAGCTCCTCCCCGAGAGAAAAGATAGACCGTAAACACCTGCACTAAATAATACGAAGCTACTGCTCATCAAGTTGGTTCAAGTTTGACTTTTTCTGAGAGGAGTGAATATAGTTTTAGGTTAACTAAAGCATCCATTTCGTAGGCCTCGCTTCGATACGTAGTTCATAGATCGGCATAACGTCACAATCCGACTTACGCATAAAAGTTACGCTATTGAAGTTCAACTGAAGCACTTTACTGGGTCCAAGTTCGTCTGATTTTACTCCGTGGAAGCAACTTTAGACCCTATATATAAACATAGTTTGGGATGCCAACAAAACCCTAGCCCCCAAGACACTGAGCCCAAAACTCGTAGAAAGCTCCCAAATCGGGAACCTGAGTCGATCTTTTTGCTCATTGAGAGCCGTGAGAGATCGGATCAGACGAGGCACCACCGGCCACCACAAAGCTACGACGCGACCGGACGGGGGAAAGAACCTTCGGACGGCGTCGGCCACCACAGCCAATACCGCGCTGACGCGGGCCCTGGACGCCGGAAGAGGCAAGGCGCCATCGTGATCACCGAATCGTTTTGACTTTTCCAAATGCTATTTCCTGGCCAATTCTATAGCTCTCCTTTCCAACATTTTGGGACTCCAGAATCCTGCCTCTCGTGGTCCGCATTCCTCACCGCTTAAAGCCATAACGCGAAAACAAATCTACAAGGTTAGATCGAAGTTTTCCCACCACCACACAAATGACTCGTTGGGAACCAAGGTGCAATGGTACCAATGTGAGTTCCCTGGGTCTCTAAGCCTATCGATATGTGGTTTGTAAATTTTGGACACTGTGCTATTAGGTTTCCACTTTAGGTTGTTTCTCGCACACGAGAAGCCTGACCTAAATAGAGCACCTATTGCAATGCAATTCTAAGTAAAATCAAGCCGTATTATGAAACAATGTTTTTAGGAATTATCGACTCGGCCTAATTCTCGAGAAATTAGTCCCTGCGAAAGTTCCACCTTAGGTATCTGGGCTCATAGGGCACACCGTGTAATCGACTCAGTCTGAGTCCAATTTGATGGTATCATAGTTCTAACAGTTATTCTAAGGCCTTCCTCGTGGCACTCTAAGGTTATTCCTCCGCTTGGGCTAGAGTTTCCCAAAGGCAGTTTTATCTACAAACATGCACTCACGCCGGCCGGAGACAATCCCAGTGAGCAGATCGAAGGCCAGGCCTGTATGGAGTGCTTATATGTTTTTAAATGATTTGTATATTATGCTCGAGTATATCTATTATGATTTAATACTTTACATATATATCAAGCTGATCGATGGTTGGTTGCATTCAAACGTAGATTTTCTAAGCTTCTCATATAAACAAGTTATCATTTCATGAATTTTTGTCAACATTTTAACTACTTTGAAAGTTTTACCGTGTTCATGGATGAGTCGGTGGTGTTTTTGGATATTTTAAGTACATAGATTGAAGTTAAACTATCTTGAAAAACTATTGTTTTAAAAGGATCGTGATTCGTGACCGATTCAATACTGGGTATTGTTGGGAAAAGTACATGTGAGAAAGTGGAACGCACATATTGGTCGCCACGTGATGGCCTTTATCCTGAGGTTTATTAGTCGCCACGTGATTTGCCGTTTACCTTGGAGGTTCATTAGGAGGACACGTGATGGACGTGTTCACTGAGGTTTATTAGGTGCTGATTGATGGCTGTGCTTACCCTGAGGTTTGTTACAAGCACGCCAGATGGCCAAGCGCATTCGTGAGGTTTGTTAGTGCCATCGCGGATGGTCGCTTCTTACCCGAGGTTTATTAGTTGCCAAGTGATGGCCGGGCTTGCCCCGAGGTTTATTAGTTGCCACGTGATGGCCGAAGCCCACCGAGGTTCGTTGGTTGCCACGTGATGGCCGCGGGTCATCGGAGGTTTGTTAGTTGCCACGCGGATGGCCGCCCACCGAGGCTTGTTAGGCTGCCACGCGATAGCTCGCAGTGTAACCACGTGTTCATTAGTTGTCACTTGTCGTGAGGTCGCTTTTATCGACGATTTATGATGGTTATGTGGTATGGATGTTGTTGATTTTCTAAATATGGTATAACTATTTTAAATACTTATGATTATGGTGCACTTCATGGTTACTATTTCATGAGGATTATACATGCTTTATTGTTCGCTTATGTTGTGTGCGTCAGATTATAGTTGCTGACATTGTGTTTCCGCTTAAATTGCTGAAAGCATGATTTTACATGTATTCGTTGGTGAAGTTGGGTTTTGTGAAATGTTTGCTAAACGGGGAACATTACAAAAGAGTGGAAGCGAGGTCTTGAGAGAAGAAAATTTCAAAAACAAAAATATTATTTTCCGTATAAATTATGCCACTCACTGAGATTTATTTCTCACATTATTGTTTTAAATTGCTCGGGTCCCGGCAGTTCAGAGGGCCTGTACTCACACATTCATTCAAGCACCGTTTCTCTTCTCGCGATATTACAAAGATTTCATCCAACGATCTGCCTTTAGAGTCAGTTGACTAGTTATTTTTTATTTTGTAACCCCATTTCAGCAAATACTCTTAAAAATGTTCTCGATATTCTTATTGAACTTTTATGATACTCATTTATAATTGGTTATGGGTTTTTATATATACATGTATAATTTGGGTATTAAATTAATACATGGTGTTACTCCCTCCCAGGTGGGGTCCCACCGTATCTTCCCAGGATTATACAGCTGGGACTTCACTGTGCTGACCACCTGGGTAAATCCAGAGGGTATCCGGTCGGTCCCCGCCAGCTTTGGTATCGAGCTCTAGGTTTCAAATTCCTCGGGTCGTACATTGCTCAACCCATCCGGGCATTTGTATACCTTCCCAAACTCCATCCTGAATTGAATTTGTTTATTGCATATTCTCAGAATATAGTTCTCTTCGATGGCACCTCACAAGGCTGTGGACAGATTCATACATTGAATTAAGGTCACCATTCTAAGAACTATCCTTTGCCTCGGGGTCATGACCATTCGATCGCCTCCTGTGGTGCAAGAGTGTTTCTCCCAAGATTGGTTTGAGGTCAAACATCAATTAAGGATTAGGAATCACATTCCCAAGACGGGACTAAGACGAAAGTGATGAGTATCTTAAATACTCATTTTATCCCTATGTTTTTAGTTAGTTTTTCTTGTGTTTTTATGTTAAATAAGTGCCCTTAATGTTTCTAAAAGTTCACTCCCATGATCAGGGTCATCCATTTGGTAAGAACAAAAATTGGTGAAAAAGTGCTACAAAAAGCAACAGGAGAGGCTACTGAATTTTGACATTTTCAGATGATCATATGAGCTCCTATTGCATCAAGCCATATATGTATGGGATTTTTACACTCAAGAGTTTTGATACCAAGAAACATCAGCCTGGAGTTCGAACAAAGAAGTTATGCAAAGTTCCAAAACTTGAAGAAACTTAAAACATTTCAGCACCTTCAGCAGGAGAGGTTACTGTATTTTTGAAGTTTTCGATATCATAAGATCATATTGCATCAAGCCATATATGTGGCGTGATTTATAATTTCAAAGAGTTTCCGAATGGTCAAGAACACCCAAATCGGAGTTCGTATGACAAAGTTATGGCCTTACGTGTTGGAGCAAAACAGGGGACTGCAGCAACGTCGCGACGTGAGAAACGACAATGCGACGTTGCGTAGAGTTTGCAGAAACGACGTCGCTGACGTTGCCAAAACGACGTCGCACGTTCGGGTCGGTTTTGGGTGGTGATTTTTAGCCCATTTTGAGCCCATAATGAGGGTTTTTAAGTTTAAACCGAAAGAGACGACGAGGAGGCTATGGCTCTAAAGGACTTTGTCCAAACTTCTCGGGGACCAAGGAGGAGGTTGGGGAGCTGTTTTTTGAAGATTTGGGAGAAGATTATGAGATTTGTGAAGAAAAATCCAGACTCACCATCATTTGATCATTATAGTTTCTTCTTCCTCTTTTCTCATGTTTTATTCTAAGTTTTCTTATGATGCATCAAACCCTCTATCATGTTTTAAATTCAGAGATCTGGGGTGGTTTTGGTTGTGAGATATTAGAACAACATGAGTTTATATCATTTTTTTGTTATCGTTCCGTTTTCTATTGTTTCAGAATGCACCTCATTGATCCATATTTCTGGTTCTATTTTTACATATTGATTTCTACTAATCTCAATGTGGTGAGTGGTTCTTCAAGATCCTGAGAAGTGGTAGCAAAGAACTGCACATAGATGAATCAACCCACTTTAGCCCGATAGTGTAGAAATTATCGGTAATTAGAGTGATAATTTTATCTTAAAGCATCTTCTTAGTTTGTTAGTTGGGAGTCGAGAATAAAAAGATCTAGTGTTAGTTGAGAGGTTATTCGACTCGAGAGAGGCTTGCACTAAATTAGACACACAAGAGTCGCCTTGGAAAGCATTTCATGAACAATAGAGTAGAATTTTGACTTAGACAAGATATTGTCCGATTGCACCAAGTACCCTAGGAATTTATCATCTCTTTGGGTATCCCCTTAGTTGCATCTTCATTAGTTAGATTTAGAAATTTCATTAGTTTAGTTTAAATTCTGTTTTACTATCACAATTGTTAGTTTGGATATTGTGAGTAAGTATTATAATTTTGCATTTCCTTAGCATCCCCATTTTCCCTATGGATCGATATCCGTACTTAGGTACACTTTACATTGATGGGTGATGTTTCGCGAATAGGCACTCTTTTTTTATATTTTTCTACATAATTTTATATACACACTCACTAAACGCTTATCAACGAGATATGGGTGTTATGAGTTTCTAGTGATGTCTTTCGAACTCACCAATGCCCTAGCATTTCTTACAGATTGGCTGAACCGGTCTTCTCCCATTCATACTTAGATTGGCTTTATCAAGAGCTCAACACCGACGATATATCTTTTGTGTACTCGAAAAGAGTTAGAACATGAGAGACATTGGTTGGTAAAAGTTACGTACTCTTAAAGCAATACCAGTTGTATGCCAAGTTCATAAAAATAAATTTCGCTGGATTCAGTGGGGTTTCTGGACAGATAGTTTTTAAGCCGATGGCATTTAGGTGGATCCTCAAAAAGTAGAAGCAGGGGCAAATTGGGAGCAACCAACTACGGTGATAGAATTATGGAGTTTCCTAGGATTAGCGGGGTATTACCGTAGGTTCATAGAAGGGTTCTCAAAATACAGACCACTTCATTGTTTGACTAGGAAATGAGATTGAGCCAAAAAGGTAAAGGTTGTTGGTTTGATTCTTGTAAAATGGTTCTTTTTTCAGGTTTGCTGGGGGAAATTTCTCCCAACCCTAGATTTGAAGTGGATATGTGAGGCAAGACCCTAATCCTGGTTATCGTGGTGTTGATTTGAGGTGATTTTGGCGAGGATACCATTCATGGACATTTCTTGGAAGTTGTGACTTCATCCCAACCTTTTAGATTGGTTGAGTGATGAGTTGGAAAACCCTAGATTCTCATTTTTTTAAGATGTGTTTTTGAAGATGTTTCTCGGGTTGAATAGAGTGGGCTTTGATGTGTGTGTTTCTGAGTATTGGGATTGGATTCGTTGGAAACTTATGGAAAGTGGAAATTCATACTCTCGTATGATTTGTGGGCTGGATTTTCTGTTATGGCCAGTGTTAGTATTTTGGCTATAACTTGATCATTTTTGCTCCAAATCAAGTGATTTCAAATACTTGAAAGAACCTCTGTAAAGTACTTTGGCCTTCAAAATGAGTAATATGCAGATAGATAGGAATACAAGAGGTGATTTATGTTGAGGCGTTGTTTGTGTAACCCTAATAATGAGTGTTGAATGTTGTTCCTAGTAAGTGTAAGAGAGAGTGCACCTGAGGGATCATGTTTATGTTGAAGGTATATGATATGCAGAGTCGAGTGGTGGCAGACAAAGCAATAGATCACTTGAGTACTTTTATGTGACACTGATGCAGAGAGGCTTTAATTCATGACTTATTGCAGTAATCTTCGGAGTAGCCTCGAAGCCTTGACTTCTGGGGAGACTTGTGGGGGACATTTGAATCTAAGGAAAGTAGGGATCTTCTCTAGCCTTCTCCCGCTTATACCGTGGTTTGATGTTGTGAGAATTTAATTATTCAAGTGCTTTGACCGTGTGAGGGTCCGAACTATGTGCAGTGGTTAACACGACGATGACTAGTTCCCCGAGTTGTGTGTCCTTAAAGGTCAGCGATATACCTGATGTGGGCATATCCCTTTAGAAGTCCCAAGTTAATTTGGTTACAATAGGTTCTGGATGATTTTGCTGGGGTCCCCGGGTGAAAGCCTAAAAGAGCCACTCACAGAGGTCGAGAAGGTGGTAGTATTGAATTCATGTGTTTCCAATTATATCAACCTATTATCTGCAAAATGCTCATGTTTTGATATCTTGAATTATGTATAATTGAAATGTTTTTATGAGTATAGCTTGTTAGGATTCACTAATGAAATAGTCGAACTCATCCCCATTATTTCCTCCACCTTAGATGTAGGTAAGAGACTAATCGCGTGACATGAAAGCACCGTAGGTTTTTGAGTATAAAGATTCTTATGTCAACCTTAGCTTGTTGGTGGTTGAGCATACGCTTTGATGAACATTTAGGTTGTGATATTCTAAGGGATCTTGAGTTTGAGGTCGAGGATCGAGTATTTCAAAACTCTCTCCTTGGAAGGGCGCACGCTTGGGAAAGCGAGGGAAATTAAGTCCCGCTACATCGGGACCTTTGAGATCATGAAGAGGGTAGGTCCGCTGGCTTGATAGATTAGACTTCTTACCTGAGGAGTTTCGAGTCCATAATGTGTTCCATTGACTCCATGCTACGCAAGTATATTCCAGTCCCTCACATGTGTCGAGACACCGTGCAGATTGAGTCGAGGGATGACTTATCCATGAGGAGCAGCCGCGCATTCTAGGCAGAAGTTATAAGGAGCTTCGCATCAAGACAATATCCTGCTAGTCCTTGGAACCACCTAGTCTGGGAGTGTGCTTTACCTTAGAGCCGAAGACCAAATGCGAGCGTATCCTATCTCTTCCATGACATTGTGTACTTTAATTTCATGGGATCTAAATTTTCTTTATGGTGGGTAGGTCAGGAATTCATCTGCATCAAATAATAACACAGTTCTGACAAAGTTTGACCAAGTTGACCAAGGTTGACCTCAAGTTTGACCGTTTGATCAAGTTTGACTTTTTCGAGGAGGAATAGTTTTAGGGGTTAACTAAGGAACCATTTCGTAGGCCTCGTTGATACGAGTTCATAGATTCGCGAACGTCACAATCCGACTTACGCATAAAAGTTACGGCTATTAGGGAAGTTCAATAAAGAAGATTTCACTGCTGTCCAAAGTTCTGGTTCGGGATTTCTACCCGAAAGCGACCCTGGGGAATTCTATATAAACATAGTTTGATGCCAAAACCCTACCCAAGACACTTCAGTCTAAAAAACCCTAGGAAAAGCTCTCCAAACCGAACCTAGTCGACCTTTGCTCACTGGAGAGCCGTGAGAGATCGGACTAGACGAGGCACCACCGGCCACCACAAAGCTGGCACCGCCGCCGGACAGTGAGGTGGCAGAACCTCCTGGACGGTCATGCCGGCCAAATTTCACGGCCAACAGCCGTCGGATGCGCCCGGATCGGGCCTGCCGGCACGCGCTGGCTGCGGCCACCCGGTGGATCACCGGATCGCCTTGATCTTTCTCCTACCATTTTCGGCCACCCCATAGCTTCTTTCCACCATTTTGGACCCCCGTGAATCCTTATTTTCGTTAGTCCCTTTGCGCATTCCTCACCTGCTTCGGGAAGTAACAACGAAAAACAATGTCAAAGGTTAGATCGAGTTTTCCTACCACCATACAATTGGACCAAGGTAATGGTACCAATGTGAGTTCTCGTCTGGCTTTCCATTGATATGTGGTTTGTAAATTTTGACATCGTTTAAGCTCAGTTTCCATTTTTAGGTTGTTTCTGCAATTACCGAGAAGCTCTGGATCGGAATAGAGTACCTAATGGGTCACCCCAAAACAGTTAGTGAAATTTGGATGTTTTTAGGAATTATTGATCTGCCTGTAATCTTTGAGAAATTAGCTCTCGAGTGAAAAGCCCCAATTTTAGGTATCCGTCTATAGGGGGTACACTCGTGTAATCGGGACCTCGGTCTGAGTCCACCATGATTAAAACATAGCTCTGCAATGCTGTCCCAAGGGGCTCCTCCTCTCCAAAGATCCTGAGGGAGCCAGTGGGTTCCCATATTGCGGAGCCCTAAATACAAAGCTTTGAGTCCAGAGAGAGATTACAAAGCTGTCTCACTCTTCTTCCTGCGCCATATATATAAAGACTTGATCCTCACGTAGGGAGCCAGGATCGAGCTGCCTATAGTCTGTGAGTGGTTTATATGTTTTTAAACAGTCTGGATATTTTCTATGTCGATATATCTATTATGATTTAATACTTTATTATATACTGTTTGATCGCATGGTTGGTTGCATTCAAACGTGATTTTCTTAAGCTATATATAAAAACAAAGTTATCATTTCATGTGAATTTTGTCAACATTTTAACTATTTGAAAGTTTAATGTTCATGGATGAGTTTGGTGTTTGGATATTTTAAGTACATAGATTTGAAGTTAAACTATCTGAAAAACTATTATTTTAAAAGGTGGATCAGAGATTTCAGGGATCCCACTTAGTCACTAAGAGATTGCTCTGTGGAAAAGTACACAGGAGAAAGGAACTAAGTTATATTATTGCCACGTGATGGCCTGGGTTTATCCTGAGGTTTATTAGTCGCCACGTGATGGCTGCTACCCGAAGGTGTCTGTCTAGATAGACACGTGATGGACGTGTTCACTCTGAGTAAGGTTTATTAGGGTGCCACGTGCGGATGGCCAGTTTACCTGTAGGTTTGTTAGTGCCACGCGGATGGCCAGTTTACCACGAGGTTTGTTAGAGGCGCCAATGCGGATGGCCTGTGCCATCTCTAGGTTTCATTAGGTGCCACGTGATACGCTGCCGCCTAGGTTTGTTAGTGCCACGTGGATGGCTCTGTGGTCTGTACTGAGAGGTTTGTTAGCTGCCACGCGATGGCCGTCTACTGGAGGTTTGTTAGTTGCCACGTGATGGCCGTATTCACTGGAGGTTTGTTAGTTGCCACGCGATGGCTCCGTCTACTTGAGGTTTGTTAGGTACCACGCCGGATTGACGCGGGCCCTACTGAGGTTTGCCAGTTGCCAATGTGATGGCCTGGTGTAACCAATGTGTTCATTAGCGTCACTGCGGTCGTGGAGGCTCCACTTATCGACGATTTATGATGGTTATGTGGTATGGATGTTGTTGATTTTCTAAATATGGTATAACTATTTTAAATACTTATGATTATATGTACCTCTATGGTTACTTTATTTCATGGTGACTATACATAGTTATTGTTTAGCTTATGTTGTAAAAGTGGGTCAGATTATAGTTCTTTCTCACATTGTGCTCATTGTTAAATTTGTTTGAAAGCATGATTTACATGTATTTGCTTGGTAAAGTTGGGTTTTGTGAAATGTTTGCTAAACTGTGGAACATTACAAAAGAGTGGAAGCGAGGTCTGAGAGAAGAAAATTTCAAAACAAAAAATATTATTTTCCGATAAATTATGCCACTCACCGAGATTTATTTCACATTGTTTTAAATATGTTCCCTAGGTCCCGGCAAACTGTAGGGCCTACTCCGCGCCGATTCAAGACCGCTCTTCCCCTCGCGATAGCTACGCGATCTATCCCATCCATCCGTTCAGAGTCAAGCGACCTAGTTATTTATTTCAGAATCTCTACTCGCAAATACCCTAGAATGCTCGAGATGCCTGTATTGAACTTTATGAGACCTCATTTATAATTGTCATGGGTTTTTATATATACATGTATATAATTGGGTATTAAATTAATACATGGTGTTACCCCCTCCTATAGGTCCCTAATCAGATCTTCCAGGATTATACAAAGGATTCCTCACTAAAGTGACCACCCGTGAAACCTGTGGATAGTGGTAGTCCTGTGGCCTGGGCCCCCCATAGACCGCTAGAGCTAACGCTGCATGGCACCTTTCACCTGGGGTGGCACATATATATTTCAGTATGTTCCTCCCCAATTTGATATACACTTCCTTTTGATTAGATAGATATTTCCATTTCTTTATCGCGTTATCTGATTTAATAAGGATACTGAAGGAGCATTTTTATTATAAATCATCCCTTCTCCTTATTGGCGAGATCCGGTTTGATTTGCAGAATAAGCTGTTTATCATGAATTATCCTATTTTCCTTGCTGGTGAGATTTAGTTGGATTTGCAGGATAAGATGTTTTTGGGGATTATCCTACTTCCCTTATTGGCGAGATTTAGTCTGATTAGCAGGATGTGGGCCTCTCTTGGAGTTATTCGTGGTTATCTACCTTGAGCAGTGGATCACGCTTTCGCTTTGGGCCGACATCAAGGGCTCATGTTTATCGGGTTTCCGCTCTTATTCGGCCGCGCGGGGCCTCCTGCACGCCTGTTTTTCAAACCCCATCAGCCGCCCTGCCTCAGTGGTACGATGTGCAAGGGCTACAAACTTTTCTCGCATCGTGTGATTTCCACGTGGCCGCCTCTCGGGTCGGATCGCCAGTGGCTTTGTCGCCGCTGTATGTGTCTGATATGATAATGATGACTTCTGCTTTTCGCGCCATTTCTTCCTATTCTTTTCACCTTCCTTCGTTTTTTTTCCTCGTGAGGTCCTCTTAATCGTTCTCACCTTGGTAGTTTTTGAACTCCTGCTTTTTCTCTTTCTTTGCTTTTTAGTGAGTTCTGACTTCCTTTCCTTTATATTCGTTTGAACCCTTCGCTGCGTAGTCCTCAAGGCTCGCTGTACAGATAGCTTTTTTCTGTTTATCTCACGAAGGCAAGGCAGCAAGTGCTCTTTCTCCCTTCGGTGTCTTTTTTAGTAATACAACGAGGTGCTGGGGGGTGGCTAGATTTTGCCAAGTTGTGCTTTACACGAGCTATCAGCATGGTACGGGTCGCTTTATTCTTGAATATTGGAGGTGAATCCCCACATTGCCGCCTGCTCATGGTTGGTGGCGCCTCCACCGCCTGCAGGCTAGAGTTGATCTTCAAGACGCCCGCAAAATCCTTTCTTCCCTTCGAGGGAGTGTGGGTGGAGAATTGATTTGAGATTGCTTATCCCGGATCGGAATATTCAAAGCTCCACAGTAGAATGTTACATGGATTCCAGTGAAAGTCAGTCCTCCCTTATATTGGGCCACTTCGCCGTGCGTTATAAACCTCCTTTGGTGTCCGGGTCCTGGGTCCCCCGACGCTTTGACCTCTACGCAAGTCTCCAATTACCTAAGACGGGTGTGTTTTTCAAGTGGCCTCTCGATAATCCGCCTGCCGTGCTTTCCCCCACACCCCTTCTCATAAAGGGGGTTTGGCAAGACTTCAATGTCCCACCTTCCTAACTTTCTCATTTCCAATTGCTGGTAAGATATTCAGTTTGCCATTGGTTTTCTCAGGATAGCATCTCAGCAGATTCCCAAAGAAGGAGGCTTTCGTGCCTTTGATCTTTAGCATGAATCACCCGAGGGCTTCCTTATTTTCCAAAGGCCTGGCTCCTCTGGTAATTTTCAATCTTCCATTTTCCCATAGGCTTTAGAATGAGCGTTACTTCTTTGTTAGCGGCCGCAATTGGGAGTACGACCCTCTTGACAGGGATGACACCCTAGGCATTCCAATTGCCTGGACCACCCCCGAAAATCTACGTGAGTATCGCTGCTTGGTATACCAGGAAGTCATCGGGCATCTCTAATTCCGCATTGACCGGTACTTTTCGTGTGGGTTTGACCCAACCTCACTCGAAGATACCGTTATGGGTCACAGGAGTCGGGCCGAGTGTTCCCACGCCCTACTCGTAGCCGAGTTCCGATTACCCCCGATCTCAAGCTTGAGGTTCACCCCCGTCTCGCCCTGCTCAGGCTTTCACCTCCGCGCCATGCAAGAAATGCCTCCCGTCGAGCCTTCCACCGCCAAGGCCCACCAAGGAGAGCTTTTGGCTCTGGGTGGAGGCACGCCCTAAGTCCCGTGAAGGTGAAGCGATAAACTCGACCGCTGAAGTGACCGCCGGTTGGGGTATAAAGGTCCCCAAAACCGGGCGGCCCCCTCTTCCCTTTCTATCCATATCCGCACACGCGGGTGTCGGTGTCTCGCCTCCTGGGCTAAGGTCCCAAGCCTCTCGAGTTCGCAGCCTGCTCAAAGCCTCTAACACGCAAAGGCAAAAGACTCTCAGAAGGGTCACGAATACCGCTGAGGTTTCGGTGCTGCCCGATTTGCCGAACTCTACGAAAGTGCAAGCCTCCTCAGGGCTTAGAAGAGTTGAAGAGAAGGGCTCCTCGAAACTCCGACTCAGGGAGATGATTCAGCTCAATGCCGAGCTTGCAAGGCGCTATTCCTCACCCATCCTCAAAGATCTCGACCATGCGAGGTGTCGCCCCCAGCCCGCTGAGGAAGCCTGGGGCTCTATCCCTTCGGGCTCCCTAGTGAGCTCCTCGTATTCGCTGGCCTGACTTTAACTCAGTCGATAATCGGATCTTGGTTGGGTGTGGGCAGTGGCTACTCATATTGAAGAGCTTGGCTAAAAAGGCCAATCTAAACGAAGGTCATGTCAAAGCCGCCCGCGTTTCCAAGGCGAGGGTGGCTTCCCTTACTTCTGAGCGGGCTAAGTTGCGAGACCGGGTGCAGAGTATGACCGAGGAGGCGGTGAAGCTTAAGTCCGATTTGAGGCATACCTTGCCTGCCACAGCTCTGCCGAGGGTGAGAAGATGAGGCTAGAAACATTTATGAGCTACCGGTCTGGGGCCGGAGGTGTTAAGGGATGCGGGTCAGCCGGCTATACAAAATGACTGCCGAGGCTGTGGATGCACGGTATCGCCTACCGAGCTTCGCACGAGTTCGGGAATGAGCCGGTTTACGCCTCGTATGAAGCCGCGGGCCTAGAGAAGATTCAAGGCAAGTACTAGAGATGGAGGGGCCATGCGAATAAAATAAGACCAAGCAGACGAGTCGCCTGCGAGGCTTCCACGTCGGTGCCTCAGGAACGCCTCGACCAGGAGTCACGGGTTTGCAGGGACCCTTCATAGGCAAGAGACTCGGTCGCCAGGACGGTTATAGGAGAGATCGAGGACGAGGCCCCCGTACCAATGGGCTTCGTGGCTCTCATTTTCAGGAAGGTCACACTCACACCGAGCCTGACTTCAACCCCACATTCTAGCGACCCAGGAGGCTTAAGAGTCCCTCTCTCGCAGACTATCCCGGAGATCCATACTCCCGCCGAGGCCCACTCCTTCACCTTCCGTCCTTCCTCCGATGTCCACCCTTCCAAAGCATATACTAGCTTTTGCTTTTTTTTCGGGGCTCGGGACCCCTCGACATACGTAGCCTTTCCTAATGAATATTCATTTTTATTTCAATTACTTTGCTCTCTACTGCTTATCTCAATGTTTTGTATGAACCGAAGTGACTTCTTGGCTATATGGCCTGAATAGAGTGGTTGGGCTTTTCAAACTGAGCCGCTAGGCTCTTGGGCGATGAGGCCTACTTAAATTGCCCGGAGTCGAACCGACCATTGGGCTTCATGGCCCGAGTGTAGTAGCCGAGCCTTCAAACCGAGCCGGGCTGAGGTTTCAAGGCCCTGATCGTCTCGAGCCGAACCGACTCTCGGGGCCGCGCAGCCCGAGAGCGCAGCAGCTGAGCCTTCTAAACCGAGCCGCCGGGCCTATGGTGCCGAGGCCTTGGGCGCAGATTGCCCGAGCCGAATCGACTCGGGGTTGTATGGCTCGGGAAAGCAGTAGTTGAGCTCTTCAAACCGGGAGCCACTGGGCTCCTCGGCGCGAGGCCTTTGGGCGAGATTGCCTCAGCTTTAACCGACTGTCGTATGGCTTGCGCAGTAGTTGAGCTCTTCAAACTGAGCTGCTGGGCTCCTAGGCGCTGAGGCCTTTTGGGCGAGATTTCCTAAGCTGAACTGACTCTTGGGTTGCATGGCCTAAGCGCAGTAGTCAGTCTTCAAATCGAGTCACTGGCCTCGGGCGCCGAGGCCTCGGGGGGGCGAGATCGGCTCGAGCCGAACTAACTCGGGCCGCATGGTCCGAGCGCAGTAGTCAACCCCCTTCAACCCAGCGGCGCCCGCCTGCAGCTCTCGGGCGCCGGTGACCTGGTCAAAGAGCTCCGCAAACCAAGTCAAGAGTCTCAGGCGCCGAGGCTGCCTCTCGAGCCGATGAGCTTCCGCAAACTGAAATGGCGAGGCTCTATGAGAGCCGTGGCTTTCCCGACCGAAGAGCTCTCGTGAACCGAAGCCATGAGTCTGGGCGCTAAGGCCTTCCCTCGAGCTGATGAGTCGTAAAATCCAAGCCGAAGAGTCTCGCGGCACCGAGGCCTCTCCCGAGCCACGAGCCTGGCAACCGAGCCAAGAGCTCCATGGCGGGCGCCGAGGCTCTTCTCTTCAGCCGACGAGCTCTACAAATCGAGCTTAAGAGCTCCATGGGCGCTAAGTGGCCTCTCCCGAAATAAGAGCTCGCAACTGAGCAGTCAGCAGCTTCCTGCAAAATCAGCCGGCGAGCTGCGGGCGCTTAAGGTCTTCGAGCCGGCAGTTGTAATTCGCCGGAAGAGAGCTTCGCGTAGCGCCAGTTTTCGAAGCCGATGAGTTTCGTACCGAAGCTTAAGAGTTGGACGCCGAGGCCTTCGGAAGCCGTGGAGTGAGTTTCGCAAATTCAAGCTAAGAGCTGGGCGCCGAGGCTCTTCCTGAAGCCGACGAGTTTTTACAAATCGAAGCTGTTGTAGGCGCCCGACTTCCACTGGAAAAGACAGGATGTCTTCAATGTCGCAGTGGTTTATGATAATCGGAACGACAGGGCAAATTTTCGAATGCTTTAGCCTTCCTATAAATGGTGGCTCCTTTGCTATGGAACCCATACTCCGAATCTTCTTCCTTTTTAGGGCGTAACTAAAATCTCATGATAATGAAGCATCGCAGCCACATATCGCTCGCAGGATCCGCCTCGATTCTGCTTTCAGCCCACGGACCTCCCCGCCTCACAGTGGGAGCTGTGTTTTTCCCCCAGTCTCTCCTTCACGGGAGTTGTGTTATCTCCCAACTCTCGTGCTAAGGAATGCTCGGGAGAGGGCTGGGTGAGCACTCAGGGAAAACACACACCCTTTTTCTATTTTTCTCCTCTCTTTCTTCTTCCTCTTTCTCTTCTTTCTTCTCCTCGTTTCCATCTCTTTTTCCTTTCCTTTCGCCTTTCTCTTCCTTCCTTTCCCTCTCTTTCTTCTCTTTCTCCTTCTTTCGCTTTTTTTTTTCGAGGGAACCGCTTGCACCGCTTGCTTTCCGAGATGTAAGGAATGACGCTACCGATTGTAATCAATAATTGTTCCTTTATTGTATTAAAGAGATGTTATTTATTTTTTTTAATCTTGAATTTTGCACATTCGATGTATGTGAATTCAGATCTCCCCGACTCGCGACATGTCCTAATTCGTGAGTAATCAATAAACATACAGTTCGTCATCCAAACACTGATAATCCTTTATTTAAGATTACAAACCGTGAGTCGCTGATAAAAATGCTTAAGGTGCTCAAAGCATTCCAAGTACGAGGTAGAACTCTTTCCCCTTCCACTCTGAGTCTTAGGTCGACAGTCCTCGGGATTACACAAGGTCGACTCTACATATGTGTCTCCCCACCGGGTCTCTAGTTTCCATGCTCGATTTTCTTCACCGGTAGGAGATTTAAGACCAGGTCTCGTGCCTGTAACTCCCGGGCTCGACTGGTTGTAATACCGGCCTTCCTTTGGTATTCTTCTCCGTGCGCTTTAGACCGCTCCCTCAAGCTCATCTAAGAGGTTCAATTAGGCGGAGAGCCTCTGGCCATTGTGTTCCACACTTGCCAATTCGATCCCCAGGACTTTAATCCGATTTTGACAAACACGCTTTTCTGCAGGTTATGGCTAGGTGTGAACTGGTTTCTCGAGTTGCCGACTTATCGTAGTTCTCGTAGCTTCCATAACACCTCGGGGAGGTATTCTACCCATTTGCCTTTAAGATCTTCCAATTTGGTCTTCAATGTTGCTTTAAGGGTTCTGATGCTGACTTCTGCATGTCCATTACATTACGGATGTTTAGATCGGTATTGAAGCTGATCCCAGCTTAGCACAACTAACTTAAGATTATCAAATTATTTCCCACACGATACCGTGAGCTCTTGGGATACCAAACCTGCATATTATGGAACGCCATACAAATTGCGTATCTTTGGTTCCCTTGATAGTAGCTAAAGGTTCTGGCCCCGCTCATTTGGTGAAGTAATCACAAACGATGATGAATGAGATTGCCCTTTCCAATGGACGCAGGTCCCAAGCATGTCTGCGTTAAACCCCACTGGAAAGGCCAGGGCTTGTGACCGACGCCGTCAACGGGAGGTGAGAGATTTTTGGTGTGCTCTTGGAAAATCTTTACTTCCTGAATCAGGTTGGGCTCGCTGCTCTTCGAAAGCATTAGCCAATAGTGACCCAGCCGGTAAACTTTTCCCGCAATGCCCGGAGCTCCGACATGTGGTTTCCCCGCATACGCCTCATGTACCTCCTGAGTACGTGATTCGTCTCCTCCCTTCAATACACCTAAGGATGGATGCAAAAGCCCCCGCTAGGAAGACGTCCTTATGAACAAGAGAACCCTACGATCTTGCCCCGAGCTTAGCGTTCCGGGTCACCATATCAGCGCCCTCATATTAAGTAGTCCCAAACGGGTCCATCCAGCCTTGGCTCGACGTTGGGACAGTGAGACCCCACGCCCTTGAGATCTATGGAGGCCCGCGAGAGGTGCCTCGACGCTATCGCCCACCGGCGTCTCTCTCAGGCCGGGCTGCCGCATAAAGTATTCGCTTCTGGAGTTCCTCCGCCTCCGATATGTGCCTGTAACTCCGAATCCGCATGAATTCTCTTCGCAATTCGCATTTCTTTAGATATAAGATCTTTTTTCACCTTTGGCTTCGTAGGTTTCTTCTATTTGTCTTACTACTAGTTGGGAGTCGGCCGTGACCTCGAAATAGTCAACTTCCATGTAACGGCGAGGCCAGTCTCGCTATGACGGCCCCACACTCGCTTTCATGTTAGAGGCTCGGGAACCCAAACCCCGCGGCATATTCCGATACTCACCCTTTTCCGGGGAGGTTAAGATTAGTCCGGCTCCGGCCCCTGAGAATCGGGCGTCCCCGTTCACTAAAAAGACAGCTTCCGTGACGGGGAGGCTCAAAGCCACAAGATTCCCACAGGGCCCGCCGAGGTGAACTCCATGACGAAATCCGGCCAAACCTACCCCTTTATTGCGGCTGTTTATATCCGACATGCTCATTCAGCTTTAACCCTATGGCCCACTTCATCAACCTTCCCAGCCCTTCCGGGTTTGTGCAGCACCCTGTTTCCATCGGGTATTCTCGTCGACTTCAACGGTATGAGTCGGGAAATAAGGCGAGTTTCCGTGCCGCTGCTACTCAGTGCCACCGCTCCATCCTCGGGTACCTCTCCCCTCCGCCCTCCCAAAGCTCTGGGCCGCAATAGTAGACAGATGCTGCGCCTCGGCTCCGCCTCATGACGGCGCCGGTCGAGAAATCTCGACACCGCCGTACAGCAAGGAGCTCTCCTCTAGCTCACCGAATGGGGGAGAACTCGTGATAAGTCTTCGCCATTTAAAAATGCTTCTTCGCAACGCGGGTATCCCATTGAAAGGTTTTCTTCTGCAGACCTTGAAGAAGGGTTAACATTTATCGCCTTAAACACGAACCATTTTTAATACATTATTCCCGCTAGACGCTGGACCTCCTTTATGCTCGATGGTGGCAGCATGTCGAGCACAACTCTTTATTCTGAGTTTTGATTTGCCTCAATTCCTGCTAAGCTGACTATAAAACCTAAGAATTTTCTACTGAGATCAAGGCATGAATGGATTCAACTTCATGTTGTATTCAGATCCGAATGCCTCGTATTAGACATGAGAGCTATGTGGAGCCTTGGCCAGAGGTTGACTTCACCAAAGATGTCATCTATATGTTAACCTCCATAGATGTTCCTATTTACTGAAACATCTTGTTCAACTCTTCCCATAAGTAGCCTCGCTCTGGAAGCCCAAGGGCATCATAAGATGTTAAATAAAGTTCGTCGCGGACTAACGCAGGCTCGGGTCGACCGGATCCATACTCGACCGTTGTAGTCGAGAAAGCATCCATAAAACTCCGAGGAGTTCATGGCCTACAGCTGGCATCTACAAAGAGGTCGATTCCGCTAGCGGGAAATTATCTTTTCGGGCATGCCTCTGCTGACGCCTAAGTCACGCAGTGTCGCCACTCGCCGCTTGCTTTTTCGACGAGGACGACAAGGCACAACCATTCATATTCCACCTCTCTGACGCTCTTCTTGGAGGAGTCGTCACCTCCTCGTTGATCGCTTGTCTTTCTCGCGTGAAGCTCCTTCTCGCTTAACCGGCTCAAAGATGGATTGGACGCTTAGCCGGCGAGCGACATCGCGGTGTCAATTCCTCCCATATTCGCCGCTTCCATGCGAAGAGCATTACTCCCCGTTTGCCTCGCAAATGGGTGAGGCTTCGAGGTCTCCCGCAAGCTCGAACCGATGTGAAGAGAGAGGTGTCTGTCAAGCCGTCCATCTAGCATCGGTCCCAATTCTTTCGAGAGGGCTCAGCAGTGCTCATCTCCCCTATCGCACATGTCGAGCCTCGTCTGTGCATAAGGTGTTATCACTTCTTTGCTTCATGGATGCCGAATAACATTCCCTGGCTATGCGCTGGTCTCCTCGAACCATCCCCACTCCGCTTGTGGTAAGGAACTTGATCATCATGTGGTAAGCAGATGGAATGGCCTTTATGGCGTTAAGAGAGGGTATGCCTAATAACATGTTATAAGCGCATTTCCAGGCGGTCTACAACGAAACCTTATCGCTATTGTCGTCGATTACCTGGGTTCTCCTAAAGTGAGCACTAATCGGATTGAAGCCTAACGGTAAGCACCTCTCCCCGTGAATCCTCGCAGGTGGGTGTTGACTGGTTCTAGCTTCTTCCTTCCAATGCCCATCTTATCGAAGGCCGAGGCGAAGATGATGTCGACTGAACTTCCATTGTCTACCAGGACCCGATGGATCATTTTGTTAGCCACCACCGCCCTTATTACCAAAGGGTCGTCATGAGGGTGCTGACATCCCTCCAGGTCTGAATCTGAAAACATTATGGCTATGTCTAGTTTGGGCGATGTTTGGGATGACGCTCGCACTTCCATTATCTTCCCACCGATGTCAAAGGTGAGATGGGCTCTTCCTAGCTTAAAGCGCCACCCCCGCCCCAGCAAACTTCTCCTCCCGAGATCCCGTGGAGGCCCCTTAGGCGCCTGGGTGCGAGCTGTCGCCGCTGAGGTGGTGGCAGGGTGCTGTTCGAGCCCGACTCCGGGGGGGGGCCTAACCTTCAGATAGCAGAAGCACGGAGATATCCGCGCCGACCAGCCGATACTCTATTTCTTCCTCGAGTTGTATGCAACGTCCGTGCGATGTCCTGGTAGTCCCTATGGAACTCACAGCATCAGTTATTCGAAGCTGGGTCTCGACCCATTGAGCGGCTGCCCTCAAGAATCGTTCTTCGCGGCCGCACTCGCGTAGACCCGCGAAACCGGCGACCGCCAGAGGAGTAAAACCACCACAGGTGAATAATGTTGTTGTCGCCGGGCCGTAGGTGGACCTAAAGGGCCTCTAAGGCTTCCCGCCTCTTCGAGGATCGCTCTTCTTCTTTCGACTCAACTGATTGACCTCAAGCTCTTTGCAGCTCTTCTTTATGGTCAAGAGATGATAACTCCTAGCTCTTGTATGTTCGTCTAATGAAGAGGGAAACGAATCCAATGGAAAGCTCTCAATGAGGTGATCAGCACGTGGAAGCTCCGTTAAACCAAGCCAGTGCTGGGCCTTTTAGCGTGATAGTGAAAGCTCTGCACCGCACAGGGTCCTCGAGAGCCACAATGCATTTGATTCTTAGAAGTGTCGAGATGATCGACAGATCTTTTGGCACCATCAAATGCTTCCATTTGGGATCTTTTGGCACCGTCTCGAATGCGCTTGGGTGCCCCCGACGTCCCGAACCGGCCCGGTAGGGGAGAGTTAAGACACCCTCATTTGTAAACGGAGACTCAGGTTTGTTGGCCTGGGGTGTCCATGGGGTCGAGCTCGACCCACCCCTGACTTAATGGCCTGGTGGAGCTCTCTTTGGAGACCATGGATCTGCTCCCCGCAGTCGCTCCCGCTTCTCCTTTGTAACGTGGGGGGTTGGGTTCGTTGTTTCCAACATGCCCCAAAGTGTTTGCTTTTTGTTCTGCCTCCTCTCCGGGTGCAAAAGTCCGTACCCAGCTCATTGCCGGATTCTGGCTTTTTCGTTTGGCGACTCTCGAGGGGGGAATGCCCGGGAGGTGTGGTTGCCCGCCAGTGACCGGGCGGCATTCTGACCGCCTAGCAGGGTTTGGCTCAAGCGCCCTCGGTGGATTTGTTGCATCTGTATGGTGAGTTGCTCTAATTCTCCTATCAAGCATTGGTTGGTGAGGTGGAGGACCTCCACCTCGTCGTGTTAACTGCGTGAGCATAACTTATCTTTGGGAGGTCGGTATCTCAGTGGCGTGATCTGCATCCCTTGGAGGATTGGCGTTGTTCTTGTTTCGTGTTAGAGTTGATACCATCGATAATTGAGAGATCTAATGTCTTATTTGTAAAATGAACTTTAGTTCCCACGGCCGGCATGGCCAGTGATGCTTCAATTTCAGCCGGCCCGGGCTGCGGGCGTGTTGGGGCGGCCCAGGCGGACTAAGTTGTTCTTTGGGGGCTGGTGCGGGCTGTGTCACTCTCACATGTGAAAAGAACAAGAAGAAAAGAGAGGGTCGCGAGGGGCTTGCGTGGCGGCCGCTGTCTTTAAGTGGAGTTCCTCCACACCGAGGAGAAAGAAGATGGCCTTAGAGGGGCGGGTGTTGCTGCGTACCTTTCACCACGGGGGTGGCATGATATATATAGTGTATGTTTTCCCAATTGGATGGTGATAAGGACTCTTTCCCATTGGATGGGATATTTTCTGCCTTTATCGTTATCAAATTTAATAAGGGATATTGAAGGAGCAGTTTATTGAGAATTATCCTTCTCCCTTGTTGGCGAGATCCGGTTTGATTTACAGAAATAAAGCTTTTTAATAGTAGAATTATCCCTATTTTCCTTATTTGAAGTTGAGATTTTACGGTTGGATTTACTTGAAAGGATAAGATGTTCTTGGGAATTATCCTACTTCCATTATTGGCGAGATTTGAGTGATTTGAGGAGAGATATAGACCTTCAGTTATCCGTTATTATGGCCTTTGGGGCGAGCGGATTGGGCTTTCGTTTTCGGCTGACATTAAGGGCTTGGGCGTTTCATTGGGCTTGCCTCTTATTTGGGCCTGGCAAGTGGGCCTACGCGCCTATTTTTCAAACCCTATCAACATCCAATGATCATTTTTAAAACAAAATTCATTTGTTTACAAACCAAAACTTGTTGGATGTTACACCTCAAATGATCATTTCATATTGAGCCATGTGTGTGTCTTTTATTAGGCCCGAATTTTTGGGGTCGCGCGAGGTTCCACACACCTTCCCGACATTTTTGGACTTTCACCATTAAGATAATACAGAACCGTGGGTGTTTCTGATGGAGTATCTAGCTCTTCTTGCTATTACCTAACCGCAGTTTTTCATAGTTTTTATTCCACCAGGTGTGACTCTATTGGGCTTAAGCCCCAGTGCAGAACCTACTCACCGATCGCTAAGTGGGTGATTAATTTTTAATCAAGGCGCTATACCAATCCCCAAAAGTTAGTGATTAATTTTTTTTTAATCCATGCACTCACATAATATAATGAGTGTTTCCCGAGTGCGTAATGTAATGTGATGCACCATTGCATATCTATGTCATCTTACATAAGTAATGAATGTCATATGGACCAATATAGGCTTATGCGGCACATAATATGCATCATTGACAATTATATTACCACATATAATTTCCCAAAACAAACATTCATTTCAATGTCAATATATAAGCATACCCATATCAACATTCATCAAACAACAATTATTAAGAATGTTATTACCGATTAAGTAATAACACCTTTAACTCTCAAGACCAATTGTGACATATATAATGCCCACAAGAAAAAAAGCCCACTCAAGCAGCCCCAAACCAGCTATTAAATTGGCCATAAAACAGGCCAAACAAGCTCTTAACAGTCCAAATTAATTTTTTTTTTATCCAAACAGTCCCTAAACACTTTTTGGGACATATTACACACAATAACAAAACAATTCACAAAAGGTACGCCATAGCAGGACATAAAATATCCATTAAAAATCATTTAACATAGTCGAATAGCCGCAACGATTCAGTTATTGTTATTTTTAAATTCAAATGGGTCCACTAACAGCATGGGGAAATGACCCACACTATCACAAAACAATTCATGCAACGGGCCATAATCGAGCATAAAAACATCCAGAAATAAACCAGCACCAACACAATCAAACAAGCATATGAGTCCAGTTATTATTATTTTTATCAAAACAATCCTTAGCGATTTTAGGACATACTAAACCTTGACCATAAATTTATTCACCGAGACTAATTATAACGAGCCAGTAAAACGGCCGTTAAAATGATTTAAACAATACTAAAGCTCAACAACTTAGAAGTGAAAACATAATGGCTTATTTTAAAGGGTCGAAATAGAAGAACAAAACAAACATACATAAGGGATTGGAAATAAACAAGGTAGGAAGAATCTCTGCCTCTTGGGCGTAGTAGAAATAGAAGGAGGGTCCTGAGAACCTCTTAGACGAGAAAATTCCGATTTCCCCAAATCTCCTTCTTTGGATCTTCGGTGAAATCCTTTGTTTTTGGTACCAACACGTAGCCCTCATTGAGACGATGAACTTTGGTTTTTGGCCCGACAAATTCCGACCGATGAAACTCCGTGGATCGTGGAAAGAAGGTTATATTTCTCTCCTCCTCTCCTCTGTCTCTCTTTTCTCTCATGGCTAAAACCAGAACATAATGAGATGTTCTCCTGATTTTTAACCCCCTTTTTGTCATTTTAATTACTTGGCCCACATCACGTCACATGTCCACAACTTATTCGGGTTCGTTTCTGCCCTGAAACAATTTATTTCGTCCCGGTTCAAGTTCAAATTATTTTAAATGAAATTTATTTAAATAATTTTTCAACGTTTGAAATTTTTCCAAAAATCCCGTTTTTGGGGGTCATTGGACTCAGTCACCTTCGCAAAGGGTGATTCCGATTGTCTCGGGTCGACCGAGGAAACCGTCAGGTAACTAGATTTATGTGAACAAATCCATCGGCGAGAAGGTCCGTTTAAATCATACGGATCTAGAAAAATTTGAGTTGTAACTGTGCAGTAGCAATTTTCTTATTTTGTGCATTTTTCGAAAAAATTCAAACTTACCCGGGTTTTCCATTCTTCCCCCCTTAAAAGAATTTCATCCCCGAAATTCACACACACAAACACATTCAAATCACATGCATATGAAACAGTCATTTAATCACCAAATGACTAAAAACATACCTTCATCCTCAAACAAGAAAGAATAATTGGCACACACAGTGTCTTCGCATTCCCATGCTACCTCCTCCACTCCTCGGTGTTGCCACAACACCTTCACTAGCCCCTCCACGGGTTTGCCTCACAAAAACGATCATCATCAAATACCGTACCGGTCCCTCCTCGAGGTTTCATCCACATTGACCGACAAACTCCTCTACACTGATCACTACATGAAGGGTGGGATGGGTGTACTTAGAACGCATGGAGACAGCTGGAATAGCGCCATGAACGAATAAAGCTTGAATGCATGTGATAGCTTAAACAGTCATGCCCTGCTCTCAAGTACCCAGAAGGCCAATATACCTCGATAGCTTTCCTTGCCTACCAGAACGACCCAGCCCTCTGCTTGGGGTGTCACCTTGCATGATCTCCCATCTCAAACTCTAGAGGTCGCTGCCGTCTGTCAGCGTAGCTCTTATGTCGACTCTAAGCCGTGAGAAGACGCTTCCGTATCAAATCCACCTTCTCAGAGGTGTTTCTAACCAAGTCCGAACCGATGGTGGGTCTCTCTCCCACCTCCGTCCAACAAACTGGAGATCGATAAGGCCTCTCATATAATGCCTCATAGGGTGTCATCTATATGCTCAACTGATAACTATTGTTGTAGGCGAATTCCACTAAGGGTAAATGCTCTTCCCAACTACCCTTGAGATCAAGGACGCATGCCCATAGCATGTCTTCTAACGTTTGGATGGTCCTCTCCGACTGACCATCTGTTTGGGAATGAAAAGCAGTGCTCATCATCAATTGTGTCCCCATGACTCGTTGGAAACTCTTCCAAAAATGAGCCGTAAACCTAGGATCCCAATCTGATACTATGGATATTGGTACCTCATGCAATTGGATAATCTCTAGTATATACAACTTGCAGAATTCCTCCAGATTGAAGGTCATCCTCACAGCCAAAAAGTGTGCCAACTTAGTAAGCCAGTCCACTATCACCCACACCACGTCATGCCCTCACAATATCCACGGCAAGTGAGTCACAAAATCCATCGTGATATGCTCCCACTTCCACTTAGCTACCTCCAAGGACTGGAGTAACCCCGCTGGCCTACGGTGCTCAACCTTTACCTGTTGACACGTGAGACATCGATGAACAAAATCTCCAATGTGTTTCTTCATCCCTCTCCAGTAATACTAGCGATGAAGATCATGGTACATCTTCGTGCCACATAGATGCACTACAAAATGAGAACAATGGATCTCCTTGGGGATCTCCTCTCTCAGATCTACCGATTAGGGAACTACAACCCATCCCCTATACCGATCTATGTGAATGGCCCAGCCTTCGTCACCTGTATCTAACCATACACGGTCCCTGATGGACAATATTTCTATGTCCCGTCCCTAGAACTCGATCACTCTGCTCAATAGGGAAGGCGTAGCCACTAAACTCCCTAAAGTACCCTGAGCCTAACCCCTGTAATGCAGCCCAAACTGTCCCACAGCCTCAAGCATCTGCCACTCTCGAGAAGCCACACTAGCCAACACTCCCCATGACTTCCGACTGAGTGCATCAACCACCATATTTGCCTTATGAGGATGGTAATGAAAAGCGAAGTCATAGTCTTCCAGGTATTCCATCTACCTGCGATGCCTCATGTTGAGGTCCAGTTATGTAAAAATGTACTTCAAACTCTTGCTGGATGTGACCTGACCCGATAATTCCCTCCTGTGAAGGTCCCCTGTGGTCCCGCTCTAGTGAAGTCCCACTCCGCACAACTATGAACATGCCAATGGGACCCACCTAAGAAAGAAGTAAAACACATGCAGCACTTAATAATACCTCAATTATATAGAAAAAAACTAATCTACTACTTATTAACTACTACTCGACTCCATCTAAATGTAGGTCATAACCACAAACATATGTAATATGGACTCATATGAGTTCAATACTAACATCGTGAAAGCATTCTAAGAGTCTTTAGAATTTAGGGGTTACAAAAATGAAAGTAAATAGATCCAATAAAACAAAAGAACATGTACAAAAAGATGACGATAGAGTACTCCAGCTTGTCTCAAAAGAGCTGTTGTTGAATCTAAATACAGGCAGCCCTACGAACTCGTCTGACCTAGGGAATGATTCAAACAATAATCGTGAGATAATAAATCTCAAAGAGTAGTATAATTTATAAGGAAAATAACACTTCATTTTGAACATTTCTTTCTCATGACTACATCCACTTTTTGTACTGTCTCCCCGCTTAAACATTTCACAAAACCCAACTTTACCAAAGCCCAACCAATATGAAATTCATGCTCAAAAATTCAACCGACATCATTATCAAGAACCTTATAACCTGAATCTGTTTCACAACATACCATTAAGCATAAAATTATATAACCCTCATATCGTAAAAGGAAAATAATCAGGAAAATGCAAAAACCATAAAGATTTAAATAGCTACAGTTTACCCAGAAAACCAACAATATACCGTACCATATATCAATAGTAAACCGTCGAGTAAACCCGACCTCACCACACCGCGGGCAAACTAATAAAACCGTCGGGTAACACCGACCACGTGCACCGCGGGCAACCAATAACCATCGGGCAACACCGACCACACAAAGACCGCGGCAACTAATAAAACCACGATAAAACCAATTTCACGCATACCGCGGGCAATATCCGGTAAAGATACTAAACTGTTGGTAATCCCACCACTACCGTGGTATTAATATATAATCGCTTCCTTTACTCGCAAGTACCTTTCCAACGATATCCTGTATTATAATCATTTCAAGATTCCCAAAATCTCTTTCTTAAAATAATAAGTTTCAAAGTGGTTTAAAACCCTCAATCCATCGCACTCCAACATATTTAAATACCACAGATCATCCAAAGAGCTCAAGAAACTTCCAAAGATGAAAATGTTGACAAATTCATAATAGAAATGATAACTTGTTTACAAAGATCGATATATCATATTTATGGCCAACCAACCTGTCCGATCAATAAATAATATATATGTAATAATTAACCACAATTATATATCATAATAATACCCCAAGCATTTTAAACAACACCGTCACATGACGCTCAGTCCTGCTCCCATCGATCGCCTCCGCCTGCCGTGAGTGCCCCAGAATATAGATAAGACACTACTTAGGCTCCAATAACTAACTAACAAATACTAGATGCCCAAGGCCTTAGGAATAACTTTTAACTATGAAAACCATCTAAATCGACTTACAGGTCCACTACAATAAAGCAGCTCCTATGTGACTCCAAGACTCAAAATTGGGGCTTTTCACCCGGGAGCTAATTTCTTGAAATTGAACCATCCAATAATTCATAAAATATCCACTTTCACTTAATCTAACTTCAATTTTTCCTAATTTGACTAATCGGTACTAATCTCGGTCCCAACCTTTCTCGCACTACACTCCTAAATGACCCAAAAATGGAAAACTAACCAAACAACGTCCAAAATTCATAAACCACATATCAATGGAAAGTCCAAGAGACCAAATACATCAAGATTCACCTGGGTCCAGCGTATTGCCAGGTACAAACCTCAATCCAACAATGCCAACCTCTTGCTTTTGTCGATCTTCAAACTGAGAACCCGTAATCAATGGAAACGAATAGAGGTCCGTGCCCGGTGGAAGAGGCTGGGCTCACCGAGATACAAAACAAAACTCCACACCGCTTCATCAAGCCAGCCGCTCACTGTCCAATCCGGCGCCGCCCGCATATCGGGCCCGGAAATTTTACCGCGTGGTCATCTAGTCGCCCCTCCTCCTCCTTATTCAGCTCTACAAAGCAGGCCAAATCGGGCCCTACAACCTGGAATTTGAACGGCCTAAAAATAGGTCAAAACGACCCAGTTTGGTGCTTACAGGTTTGGGGAGTTTTTCTAGGGTTTTTTGGAGCTCAAATGGAGCGCTCGTGGGGCTAGGTTCCACGAAAGCCATGTGTATATATGGCCTAGGTCATTTCGATAAAACTTTGAAAACAAATTGACACTAGTGAACATCACGCTTGAACTCCCTAAGTTCATAACTTTCATCCGTAGTTTGACTTTCAATGCTCAACCTGGTCATGAACTCAGACTCGGCGCCTACGGATGGTGCCTTAGTCAACCCAAAATTATGCATCCTTGAAAAAGTCAACTTTGGGCCCACATACTAAGTGTGGTCAAACTTTGTCAAACGTTTTTTAAAAAAAGAACTTGTATTGTTTGGTACGGGTCATTACAACTTGTTACTCCCTTTAAAGAAAATTTCATTCCACGAAATTGTATCAAGCCATGGAAGAGATGATACCGGTTCCTAGCATTTGGCTCTTCCCAGCCCCAAGTCGCCTCTCGATTTTCAGGGTGGTTCCCTCCCAAAGGACTCCTTCACTAAGGGATATTGTCTTGTTGCTAAGCTCCTTCTTCTTCTACCCCGTGGATCTCGCACTCGGCCGCTCCCTCATAGGATAAGCTCTTCATCCTCAAATTTCAATCTCTCGTGTCTCCAACACATGAGGGGTCCTGGGATATACTTGCAGTAGCATGGAGATGTGGGAAACACATTATGGGACTCGTGGAGAAAGCCCTCCGTAAGTCTAATTTATAGGCCACACCGGATCTTATTCTCAGCTAACTTTATAAAGGCCCAATGTAGCGAGGACTTAGCTTTCCCGCTTCCAAAGCGCACTCACGCCTTCCAAGGAGAGCCTAAAAATAATTCCATCTTCAACCTCAAACTCAAGATCCTTCCTACGCTTGTCCGCATAGCTCTTTTGTCTATCCCGAAATAAGCCCCAACCCGCATCGTATAACATTAACTTTGTCCACAAGCCAAGCTTGTACAATCTCGGTGACTCTAGTAATTTCTCTTTCTTGGCCGGTCTTCATTCTAACATAAGGGAGTGCGAAGCATTGTTTCCATACGTTGCCTCATAAGGTGACATCTCAATGCTTGGAGTGATAGCCATAGGTGCGAACTCGCAAGGGTAGATATTCATTCCAATGTCCCTTGAATTGCAAACATATGATCTCAACATATCCTCCAAGGTCCGAATAGTCCCTGGCTGACTTGGCTCCATCGGTTCGAGGTGAAAAGGGGTACTAAATTCAACTCACCTAGTCTCTTCCACTCTCAACCTCTTCCCAAAACCTCGAATTGAATCGTGGATTCTATCGTAGATGATCGACATCAAGTAACCCATGCAAACTCACTATGATTCATTAAGAGTTCCGCTAAGCCAGGAGAAAACTTCACTTAATAGTGAAAATGCGCGGATTCTGGTGAGTCGATCAACTACTACCCAAATGCCATCATGTCTCGAATCGTGGAGGAGTTTGAATACAAAATCCATTGTAATGCCCATTTCCACTGGGATGTAAGGGTCAAGCCCGTAAGGCTTTTGCCCTCTTCCTCACTGTCGATGTATGAAGAATTTAGATACATAGCTTCATAATTTCTCTTTCATCCTCGACCACCAATAATATTCCTTCAAAATAAGACGAGGCATCTTGGTACTACCGGGTGCATGCGATAAGCATCCATTCTCCAATACTTGCCTTTAACTCTTCAACCGCCGAATACACCCTAATCCAATCACTGGCGCCCATCAGTTCTAATAGAAAATCCGGTAATGTTCCCTTCCTCGACCTCTTCTCATGCCTTTACCAAATAGAGACTCTAGCTGTGCCTCAGAACTGATCTACAAGCACGATCGTAGCCGAAACTAGCAAAAAGTGCTCCCGGCTTGTTATATCCTCAACTCAACACCTAACTCTCAGAATCGACCATCAATGGAAGCTGTATCATTCCGTGATATAGCTTCAAAGAGCCCAGAGACTTCCTACCAAAGCATCCAGCCACCACATTTGCCTTACCCGGATGGTAGTCAATAGTGCAGTCATAATCCTTAAGTAGTTCCATCCACCCTTTGCCTTAAGTTTAACTCCTTCTAAAACATTTAAGGCCACGGTTTCATGAAATATTTGGTGTCACGCCTCAGAGATATAATGCCTTCAAGTCTTCAACCTCGAAAATTACCGTGAGCAAGTTCCAAAGTCAAGTGGGTAGGATAGTTCAAATTTCATGTTTCTTCTTAATCGTCTCTGAAGCATACGCCATAACCTCTTATGCTGCACTGGGCTCACGCGCAACCCGAACTCGTATGAAGCATCTCCAACTCGAACCCCTCGCCGCCCGCAACAAGTCAAAACAGGGTCAGACTTCAACTCCTTCCTTCAAAGGTTTGGAAGCTCCCCTCACACCTGTCAGTCCACTCAAATTTAACCCCTTTTCTAGTCAAACAGTGAAGTGGTCCTGCTATTTTTGAGAACCCTTCTATGAACCTGCGGTAATACCCTGCTAATCCTAAGAAACTCCGCACTTCCTCACACGAGTTGGTTGTTCTGGGCCATACACGCCTCTACCTTCAGGATCCACAAATGTGCCACGCTGAAGAACTACATGTCCGCCAGAAATCCCACTCGGCCCAAATCCAAAACTCACACTGTTGAACTTCAAAGATGAACCTACGCCTCACTTTAAAGTCCGCAACACCAAACCCAAATGTGTCTCGCTCCAACCCACTTCCTCGAGTACAATTCAAGATATCGCCGGAGAAGACAATGACAACCGATCCAAGTATGGACTTAAAGACCCGGCCCATCAAGTCCATAAAGCCGTTAGCCAGGAGAGCCTGAAGACATCACTAGAAACTCATAATGCCCATATATCTCGGCCCCGAATGTCACTTGGAATGTCCGATCTCTAATCCTAACTTGATAGTACCACTCAAGGTCAATCTTGAGAACACTTTTGCACCCTGGAGGTTGGTCAAATAAACTCAGTACAATCCGGTGTGCGATATTTGTTACGAATGGTGACTTTATCTTTAACCGCCCGTAGTCTATGCACAACCTCCAAGTACCATCCTTCTTCTTCACAAATAACATCGGCGCTCCCCAAGGTGAAATACTGGGCCTAATAAACTCCATCCACTGGGTACTTTGAGCCAGCCTTCAACTCTTTCAATTCAAATAAGTGTCATCCTATAAGGTAAAAGAAATGAGCCATAATGCAGTGGACTAAATCAATGGGAAAATCTATCTCTCGTTCTGGAGGTAAACCTGGAAGATCGCCAGGGAACACATCCATAAAGTCCCTTACTACTGGTACGTCCCCTAATCTCGCTTCGTTGCTACGAGTGTCAACTACGTGAGCTAGATACCCCTTACAACCTTTTTGAAGTAAACATCTAGCAGAATGGCGTAAATCAAACTCCGTGTTCATCCGTCTCCATAAAAGACTACTAATGTGCAATCTCGACCGTCTAAATATCACTCCTCCTCAAGGGAAACAACCATCGGCATAGTTTGCATGAAGCTAATCCATCCCAAGCATAATCACATCCAACCCTCAGATCTATTAATATCAACTGGCTTCCAGCATTCTGGCCTTCACGGAAAACAGCTTTTTACCCTTAAGCATCCGACAGGGCCAGGGATTCTCTCAGGTGTGGCACCCAAACTACAAACCCAGCGGAGTCGAGTCGCCTCGACTGCAATATACTCACGTGAAATAAAAGAGTGTAGCCCGGTCAACGAAAGTACACGCATCACACCAAGAATAGATAATGTACTGGCCATAACGCTTGGGTGTCCTATGCCTCCCGACCGTCATAGCATAAACTCCGCCTAGCAGTGGTCCCCCTTCCGCCCCGCCTACGCTGGTGTAGACTGCTGTCCCGTGCTGGGGCGCGGAAATCCACCCGCAGGTTGGCCCCGTCTCGCGGTATCCGATCCTCCATGCCCACTAGCTCACGGAATCGAAAGACCGATCTTGAGACCCAGTCCGTTAGAATCTCATAGTGGGCAAATTCCTTCAAATGTCCTGGGCCTTTCCCAATAATCAAAGCATGTATTATCCTCTAATCGCATGTCCATCATGGATCTTGCCGCGAACGCCAAGCAAACCGACGGAATCGCCCCGCCTCGCACTCAAAGAAGCACGCCACCGCCTTCACTAGTCAAAAATCCAGCCCGCGGTGTGTCCACCTCTCCTCGAGCCTGGCTAACATCGCACTCGGTTACTTCAACCCCACCGGATTGTTCGCTTCCAAGTCCCAGATTTAAAACTACCCCTCTGACGATCCTCGACTGGGCTCCCCGAAGATAATCCATCGGGGAGGACTGACGCCCCTGTCCTGGGCGATCAGTGGTCCCGCTCTCTACTCTAGAGCGCGGCCTCTCAGATCGACCGTACGTGGATGATCGGACCCCGAGGCCTCAAAGCTATCGTCTCTACTCAACCCGCCGAGAAACCTCCTTCGCTTGACTCATCCGCGCAGAACTAAATTTAAGGTAAATCGATAACTCTCGAACTCAAGGCCAGACTTCAACCGTTATACTACTCCCGAGGGATAGTCTCGAACTCCAAATTTCTCGTCCCAACAAAGGTCAGCAAATCATGTGAAAGGCAGCCTTGACTGTGCCTGTGTGACGCTTCCTAGTCCTCCCATACGCCCCACCACTTCCTCAGATTACCCCGAGCAAAACCCATTTATCCCATCATGTCCTCATCCTGACATTGCATACCCGTCCGTGACCTTCTCTCAGGTCATCTAGCCGTGATAGGGCCACCTATGGGATCCAAAGGCGCCCATCATAACCCCACTCCGTCTAAGTCTTAAGGCTTCTCCGATCAACAAGACGCCAGTGAACCCACTCCCTCTCCAGTGATCGACAAAGGCCGACAAGATTTTCTCATAGTTAGGTGCACTTGAAAGCTTCACCAAGCTCGGGCTGACCTACATCTACCTCGCGCCATCCTAAGGAGAATCATTCCTAAGAATCAAAGAATTAATCAAATTCAATGATAAGGTTAAGAAGGTATACAACACCAGATGAGTCGCACAAAGAATGTACAACCCTAAGGAATTTAGAAACCTAGAGCCTGACATCAACAAACTAACTGCAATCTAAACCATGTAGATATTGTCCAGCTGGGCCTAAGGGGCTCCTACCGCCAAAACTGCCTTAATAGCTGAGGAGCCCACTTAGTATAGTGCCAGAAGTTTCTCCCCCATCCGATGTGGGATGACAACACCCCTCATGCGCACACACCGCCCTTTGTGTCCTGGCGGGATTGGTGGCCACAAAACGAATGCACTCCATTATCGTGGTCTGGGATCGCCTAGCTACTGTGGTCCAAAACACTAACTATTCATCGTGATAGATAGTGGTGCATCTCAAGCCTGGTTGCAAAAGACAATGGCCACCAACTCCATGTCATGTGTAAGGTAACTCTACTCGTGGTTCTTTAATTGTGGAGAACCGTAAGCCACTAGCCTCCCAGACTACATCAAAACACATCCAAGTTCATCCTGAGCATCACAATATTAATCGTACCTCGTCTCCAACTTGAACTAATGTAATAGAGAAGTAAGTTCCCTCTTAATTCTTAGAATGCCCTCCTCACAGCTGCCATCCCACCAAACTTGACCTCCTTCCGAGTCAATCTCGTCATAGGTGCAACTAATTCGCAGAAGTTCTCAATAAACCTCCTGTAATACCCTGCCAATCCCAAGAAACTGAGTATCCCGAAGACTGACTTCGATCTCTCCCAGCTCATAACTGCCTCAACCTTCTCTAGGTCCACAGATACACCTGAAATCGATATCACATGCCCCAAGCATTTCACCTCAATAAGCCAGACCAAACTTCATCGACTCTTGGGCAGCACACAATCCATGGTCTCTCAAAACTCTGACACAACTATCATATGACCTCATGCCCTCTCCCCGTGACTTGAGAGGACCAAGATGTCTTCTAATGAAGACTACTATTAAATCAATAGATAGGCTTGAATACTCATGCACAGATCCAAGGAATTACACTGGAGCATTCAAGCCAATTTGAAGGCAATTATTGTGGAACCTGAAACGCCTACCGCATCCCCAACATCTGCCTTAGGGATATCTCGCCTCCTAACTCCTCACCACAACTGCGAAGATCTATCTTGAACAAACTCGCGCCCCTCCCACCTAATCGACTGTCATCAATCCCCAAGTGTGCTGAGTACCTATTCTGATAGCAACCTCATTCAACCGGTCTCGTAGTATATGCATAGCTGGGGAAGGGTCTTGTCATTCTTCTTAAAACAAAGACCGGAGAGCCCGCTGGTGAAGTAATTGGTCCAATGGTAAACCCCTATCCAACAATTTCAGAATTGACCCCGGAGTTCCTCGCAACTCGCAGGTGCCACCCAGCGGAGTCATGAAATAAGAGGATGTACCGATGCAACCCAATAGTGAAGCCCACATCCTATGCGGAGGTAAACCTCGAGTTCATCCTCGGAAAACGTCCATACCTGCCACAACCGCCCTAGGTGTGACCGACCCCATCTCTCGCCGTCCTCCAGGCAAGGCCGGTCCACAACCCGATCAACCGCATGTGCTGGCCCAGAGTCGCATACTTGGGGTAAAGCATCGCCCTTATCCTCAACATAACACAAATACCATCCGATGTGTACGCAATAACCCTCCTACGATCACAATCAATGACGATTCAGGTCACAACCAATCCATCCTGGGCATGACATCAAACTCCAACATGTCTATGATCCTGAAGGTCCCCACACAGTAGAATCCTTGAGGATCTCTAACTCACAATCCCAAAGATATCTTATCAATGTTCACCTTAGTCTTGTGGGAGAACTCACATACAACGGTTCCAAGGTCGAAACCTCTAAGCCCAAATCTTTCACACTTGATGCAGTAATGAAGGAATGAGATGCACTAGAATCAAACAACACTCTTGCCCATAAGCGAGAGAGTAGAAATGTACCCTGAATAACCGATTGATCTACAAGCTCAGTCTAAGGTGCAATGTTGTAGACATGTCCCTAGGTCCCTGAAGTTCCGGCTTGTAAGCCCTAGCCTCGACCTTGACCTTGACCTATGCCTTAGCCTATCTGGCCTGATCGTGAAGTAATAGGGGCATGTGCAGCGCCCTGGGACTGATACTGGCTCCCTTGGCCCATGATGGGGTAGGAAAGAACAAGCTGAGTTTGTGAACGTCCCACTAATGATCGGATCGTGTCCATAACTCGAGGTTCCTATCTCTGGCGACAATCCTGGTCTCTATGTGTTCAAGCATCAGGCAAATGAAACATGTCCTCGCCTCTAGCTGGCTAGCCTTGAAGTGTCTTCCATCTTAGGATGATTAACCTTGGCCTTAGCCCTAATAGTCGCGGCCCTATCTCTAAAACCCTTACAGAGCAGAAGTCCTCTGCTTCTTCTCTGAGCTAGAAAAAGAAGGTTAGCTCACCTTCTTCTTATCTTTAACACCCGCATCCCGGATGCTCCGATTGTTGTCCACCTCCCTCTCAATGGTCATAGCTGTCTTGACCAACAAGTCCATGTCTTGTAGGAGGAATCCCTCAATTTTACCCCGAATGGACAATTTTAAACCATCCTCGAACTTTCTCACTTTAGCCATGTCTGTGGCAGCATAGTCATCTAAAAAAACGAGATAACTCAGTGAACTTAGCCACATATTCGAGCACTATCATCGTTCCTTGTTTCAATTCTAGGAACTCCCGAGCTTTTGCATGTCAAGAAGACACCGAGAAATACTTGCCCTTGAATAGCTCACTGAACTCTTCCCATGTCATCGCTCTCTAAGTTCCTCAGGCCTCACCCAATCCCACCATACTTGTGGGATTCGCCTCCAGCTAGAATGCAACTAACCCTATCCTCGCGGGCATCGGAGGTGACCTATAGTTTTTAAGATCTTGTTTGACTTGCAAGAACTAATGACTGCTCATCGGTCCCTCCCTCCTCCTTGAAGGTCGGAGGATGATGTGCCCTTGAACTCCTCCTGAGGTTACTCCCCGCCTCCTCGTCTCGTCGCCTGCACTAGCCCATGCAAATGCCAGCAGCCACACCATCCTGCCCACTATGGTCCCACACCCAATACTCCACAGTCCATGGGGTCAAAGGTCAGTATATTAATGTTGTTCGCTTATCGCCCTCAAGATCCTCTTCCTTAACTAGCCATCTACATAAGTCAGATAGCAATTCAGTCATACATAGTATCCCAAAGAAATAGGGATCAAGTATATACTTGGAGATTTCTCTCCCTGTCTAACTAGTAATGCATGTGCTAACCACTAATAGACCTCAATGTCCCGAACTATCCCGTTCGTTCTCTTTCCCGAACCCCCAAGGTTATGTGTTCTAACCCTAGTGTTCCTCTTTTCCATATACACTTTACCATGTATATTATTCACATAACACACAACACACGAACATGAAACATAGTAAGCACACAACATGAAATGCACAATGAATGCAATGGTCTAAACCCATTCTCATCAAGCCCTAGGTAATTACATACCTATGCTCTGATACCAAGCTGTGATGCCCTAAAATCCGAGGGTCCACTGACACGACGTCCACGTAATGCTTATATGGATATCGTGTAATCCCAATACCACCGTTGTGTCTCTACGTATCGGGATCCATAATTTATCAAAAATTGGGTACACCTCTTCAGACGAGAGTTATATCCAAAACCCAACCTACACAATATACAATAACACGACCCATCCGGGGTACAATATAACACAATGACCGCACTAGGTCCATTTATGAGTAAAAATTGACCACATCGAATCTATTTATCCACATTCAGATAAAAATATTTAAGGTTGTTTTAAAAACAGCCCATATGAGTTCAATTACAACTCTTTACATATTAGTACATGCCAAAAATAATTTTATTCCGTTGATTTACAAAAATAATTACAAGTAATTATAAAAGCCACATCGGTCGTGGGCTTTCTTCACCCTTACTTACCCGATGAGAATCGTCTAATTACAAGTCCCACACTGAATTGTTTTTCCTGTGATAGGGTATGAGCCATACCCAGTAGAGTAATTCCTACAGAGGCTACTCCCTGCTTAAGTGCACATGCAATGTTTACACTTGACAATTCACATCAACATTCCAAAACTAAGAATATGCTATTTCTAACTTTGAATTCTACATGTCATGCTATGAAATGAGATGAGACTCACTCATGCACTATAACCCGGGTCTTTACCGACTCTCATCACACAATGCAATACCAATATGTGATCAAATCTGTCAATGGTGGATTACATCCACCGATCATTTTTAAAACAAAATTCATTTGTTTACAAACCAAAACTTGTTGGATGTTACACTCCCCAAAATGGATCATTCTACATTCAAAACCATGTGTCTGGCTGGATGTGGGTCAGATGTGCCACGCCTTCCAACACTTTTTGGACTTTCACCGTTGGAGTGTCTAAACCTGTCAGAGTCTTTCACCCAAGGGAGTATCTAGCCCTTTTTGCTATTACTCGACACAAGTTTTTACTCGCTTTATTCCTTCCTTCCCCACAGACTCAGATTATTAGCTTCACCTGCCCAACTAGCATCGAGCTCCACTCAAATTAAATCACCAAGTGAGGTGATTAATTTTAATCATGCACTCACACCTATGTAATTTGATGTTTCCCATTCATAATGTAATGTGATGCACCATTGCATGTCTATGTCATGCCATATATGTAATGAATGTCATATGAACAATATAAACCATACACTTTGCCATTATCCTTGACAATTATATTACATGCATATAATTTCCCAAAACAAACATTCATTTCAATGTCAATGTATAAGCATACCCATATCAACATTCATCAAACAACAATTATCAAGCATGTTATCACCAATCAATTAATTACACCTTTAATCCTCAAGGCCAATTGTGGCATATATAATGCCCACAAAAAAAAATCTCACACAAGCAACCCCAAGCCGACTCTTAAATTGGCTACAAAATCGGCTAAACAAGCTCTTAACAGTCCAGATTATTTTTTTTTTTTGTCCAAACAGTCCCTAAACACTTTTTAGAACATATTACACATAATTACAAAACAATTCACAAAGCCGGCCACAACCGAGCCGCAAAACGACATTAAAGTTGTTTTAAAACAATCCAAATAGCCCCATAACGGTCTGGACTATTATTATTTTTAATCCAAATAGTTCCTAAACACTTTTTAGGACATATTACACACTATCACAAAACAATTCAAAAATCTAACCATAACCAGGCCGTAAAACAACTATTAAAGTCGTTTTAATACAGTCCAAACAGCCCCTTAATAGTCCGAATTATTGTTTTTTTTTATCCAAAACAGTCCCTAAACGATTTTTAGGACATACTATACCCAACCACGAATTTATTCACCAAACCGACCACAAATAGGCTGTAAAACGGCCATGAAAGTCGTTTAAAACGTGTCAAACAGCCCCTTAGGGCAGAAAACATAGCCAAATGGCCCCTAAGGGTGGAAATATAACCAAAACAGCCCTTAGGGTGGAAATAAACCAAGGTGTGAAGAATCCCTACCTCTTGAAGCTTAGTAGAACCGAAGGAGGTCTCGAGAACACCTCTTAAGCCCGAAAAATCCGATTTCCCTAAATCTTCTTCTTCAAATCTTCGGTGAAATTCTTCGTTCTTGGTACCTACACGTAGCCCTCATCAAGACAATGAACTTTGGTTCTTGGCTTGACGAACTACCGACAAAACTCCGTAGATCGTGGAAAGAAGGTTGGATTTCTTTCCTCCTCTTCTCTTTCTCTCTTTTCTCTCACGGCTAAAACCAAAACAGAATGAGATGTTCTCTAAAAACTAATTTTGACCATGTCACACCACGTGTCCACAACTTATTCGGGTCTTTTTCTACCCCGAAATAATTTATTTCGTCTTGGTTCAAGTTCAAATTATTTTAAATGAACTTTATTTAAATTATTTTCCAACATATTAAATTTTCCTAAAAACCCCCTTTTTTTTTGTCATTGAACACTCATCACCTCTAAAAACGTGAAAATTTCGACTATCTCGAAATTCGATGAAATTTGTCTGGGTAATTAGATTTCGCGAGACGAATCCAATGGTGAGGTTCGTTTCATCATTTGAGATCTATAAAAATTCAAGTTTGCAACATGTACCATAGTGGTAATTTACCGTTTTTTCCTTTTTTGGAAAAATTCAAATTTACCCGGGTTTTACAATGGTTGTGAAACGTACATCTTTATTTGTAATAAAAAAGTATAATGGTCTACATAAATGTTTCAATCCTTGCTTGAATAGGGATCATCAACAATTAGACTTCAACTTGGTTGTTGCTCATATGTAGGCAATGATTAAGGCATATATTTCATTATCAGTAGCTTCTATTCAATCAAGCATTATGGAGAAGGATATCAAATATCATACAAGAAGGCATTTCTTGGAAAACATAAAGCAATTACTAACTTATTTGGTTACTTATATAAGTCATATGCACAGCTGCCTCATTTTTTCATTGCCTTAGAGCAGGCAAATCCTAAATGTATTGTAATATAGAAAACATTTCCTAGTAATATGCAAAACACCGAGATATTTCATCGAGTTTTCTGGGCATTTCATGCATCTATTGAAGGCTTCAACCATTGTAGGTCCTTAATCAGTATGATGGTACACATATGTAAGGGAAGTATAAAGACACTTTAATGATTGTTATGGGGTGTGATGGAAATAATCAGTTGTTTCCTTTAGCTTTTGCTATAACAAAAGGCGAAAATATTGATAGTTGAGGATGGTTCTTAGCATGTATTAGATATAGAGTTACTTAAAGGAGGGGACTTTATGTAATAACTAACTGACATCCAGACATTATGGCAGCAATGACTGGTGTACATCTAGGTTAATCTAAACCATATGCCTATCATAGGATTTTCATGCTTCATCTTACTAGCAATTTTATGACTCGATTCAAAGATAAGATATTGAAGAATTTGGTGTGCAGAGCAGCTTTAGCAACCAATTTTGAAAAATTCAATAAGCATATGGACACAATTAGGAGAAATAATGTGGAAGCCCAACGATGGTAGGAGGCAATTCCTCTTGAGAAATTGGCATTTTCCCATGATAGAGGACAAAGATATGATATAATGACTCCAAACATGTCAAAGGTTTTCAACAGTGTTCTTAAAGGAGCTCATAGCTTACCCGTAACTGCATTGGTTCAATTGATATTTTTTCAACTCAATAGTTACTTTGTTGTAAGAAGGGAACAATGTGCTAACAGATTGATCTCAAATGAGCAATACACTCCATATATTGATGCTAAGATTAAGGAAAATGTGGTTAAGGTTGGATCTTTTGAAATTGTTTTTTTACAATCACATGCAGGGATGATTTCAAGTCAAGGCGAAGAGTGGTCAAACACATAGCCTCAATTTATGTGAGCAAAAATGCACATGTGGTAAGACACTCATATATATGGATTTCCATGTAGCCATATTCTAGCAGCATGTTAGTTTCGATTCGTTGATTTTCGATCATTTCAAGGCTATTACAGTACTAAAACATACTATGATACATGGGCTACCTTGTTCCATCTCATCTTCAATGAATCTGAGTGGCGTCATTATGATGATCCAACCATTGTGCCTTCTGAATCAATGAAACTCATATCACGTGTATGACCAAAATCAAGTCGTTTACATAATGAATTGGACATTAGATAAGGGAACACTCATGGGGGTTGTGCAAACAACATGGTCACAATTGCCTCTCTTATCAAAATAGGAATCGAGTTGATTGAAACATGTGATGTATCTTTCTTTTTATATTAGGATGTAAAAGACTAATGTACTTTTTTAAGGTCATGTGCCTATCATGTACTTTGGTTGTCTCTTTATGATACTATCTATATGAAAGTATTTGTTCATTGTTATTGATTGCAAATGTTGGTGTTGATGTGTATTAGAGATTTCCATAATATAGGGTAAACTCTATCAAAATTTTCATTCTTTAGATTAAAACTTTGTTTACTTATGAACATGAAATACTAAAAATTGCTATGTTATAGATATGGCATTCGGAGGGCATTATGATCTAGATCCATTAGATGGATTTGTATTGGTTTTAGACGACAGACATAGGTCTCATTTTGTGGACATTACTCAGGTATGGATTTTGCTTGTATATAATTTTTTTTTTTTTTTGAAATATTCTATAACTAAGGGAGTAACTAATTGATTGATTTCGTTGTAATTTGTAGTTTTCTTCATTGTTCACTTGTTGTCAAAAGATGTCCAAGTTCATGGAAAAATGGCAAATGGACCCTTGCATTGGCACATATGTTATCTAATCCTAATTTTATGTTCTCTACTGCCTTGGACTTGTCACACTCGACTAGGAACTAATCACTAATCTCGTTGAGAAATGGCACCTAAAGACACACACCTTTTACTTACCGGTTGGGGAGATGACCATCACACTAGAGGATGTTGCTATATAATCCTAGGACTCTATATCCATAGACTACCAGTCACTAGCACATGTGACTTGGATTGGTCGTTGCTTTTATGTGCGATCCCACTATCAACTAAGATTATAGGATCGATCATTTCCACACGATGGTTGTCTCAGCAGTTCTCTACTCCACTGCATGAGGCAAATAATGTCACACTAGAGTGTTGTGCACGAGCTTTCATCCTAGCATCATTAGGATCCACTCTATTTGCAAACAAGAAGGGTATGCATGTCCAGCTCTGTTTTCTCCCACTACTTCAAGACTTGAAGGAGACATCTATGTATAGTTAGGATAGTGTAGTTCTAGCACACTTATATCAGGAGTTATACCAAGCGAGCTTGGATGCTGCTATTGATATTGTCAGATGTATGACATTGTTGCAAGTATTGATGATTTTTTTAGACACACATTCATCTAAAATTCTATCATTAGTATGATAATGTAGTTTTGTTTTTTATCCAATTGTGGTCTTGGTAGAGACTTCATGTGGGTCGACTTGATTTTGGCTTACCACCAACCCCTCCATTAGCTCAACATTTACATGATGATGCAATTCATGATTTAGCAATTGATGGTGAACACCATGGATTACAGGCTAAGCCTGAGCTAGGTGATCCATTAGGGTGTAGGTGGTGGAGAGTACCTTTATCATGGGCGCATAACCCATTTGGTGTATTAGCCTTTTATCGAGACCTGTTAGATGCACAAACTCCTGATCGGGTAATTGTAGATTATAATCTATTATTCTTATTCATAAACACATTAACATTATTGACATAGAGTGGATATTTACAAGTCTTGTGGGAGCCTTACATTGGAGACTTGGTTACTCATTTGCCAATAATATGTTTAGTTGGTCAAGATATTCTTTGAGATTGATAAGTGGCATCGACCAAAGCGAGTCTTGCGTCAATTTAGACTTCAGCAAGGGATACCTCTATCTTGTTCGATAGAACAAGAACTACATTTCATTGATAGACGAGGACAGTCCAAGTACAATTGGAAGACATATCATGCACATTATATTACATTATGGGCTACTCATGTAGAGTGCATCACCACATCACCACTTATGGCTAGTATTAAGGATTTTCATGATCCATATATGGAGTATTATCGACGTAGTACACAACATTTGATTACACCACCACTCCATAGGGATCAAATGAAGTATCATAATACAGTAGTAGCATCTTAGTTATTGGTAAGAGTCTTTGAATTCTCAATTATTTTTCAATTTTTAATGAATAGTAGTAGATAATCATTTTCAAATGTTTGCTTTGTTTTTTTAAATCACTAGTATGGTTGACATTTTTAGTAGACCTGGTGGGGCTACTTCAGGCTTGGTATACGATATACATCATATTGCGACTTTTGTTTTACGGTTTATTGGAGAGGAGCATTGCACTTATGCACACGATGGAAAGACATCTACATCATATGGACCATCCATCAGACCTCCTATGTCATCCACTTCAATTAGGATGCGGCCTATTTGAGGTCGTGGGTGAGCTGATTGATATACAGATGAGATGATGTTGCCACCATCTACATCGTCTACCCCATTTGCACCTGAGGCTTCTACACCACCCTCATCTACTGTTCTACATGTCATCACACCATTATCACCTACATTTCCACCCTCTCCACCCTTAGAGGCCACTTGCCTACCATCTCCTATGTCACTAGTCGTTGATACTACCATGGTTCACCTACCTCCAAATTTTGGTGTATGCCCACCTAGCGACGTCACGCTCCACGTAGACGTCGAGTCTTGCCTCCATCAACTCCATTTGAACTTACACATATGGAGACATTTCAAATTGCACAAGCCCCTCCAGAACATATGGTTGTGTAATGTAGGTGTCTTCAAAGAAAGAAAAAAGCTTAATTATGTGGCGCCATAGTTGTGAAAGGTGCAAGGTGCACCAAGGCACAAAGGCCTCCTAGAGCCTTAAGGGGCAAGGCACACTTAAAGCGCGGGCTTTTTTATGTAAGTTGCATTCCATTTTACATTTTTTTTAAATATAATCAAATATAACAATCATTTATCATCAAATATCATCTAAAATCTCAATCCAATCAATAAAAACAAGTAAACAATACCTATAAGCATAAAAAAAATCATAAGATGTGTCAACAAATCCAAACTCCAAAGTTTCTAAAACATCCATAGAAATTGTCAATAGTGTTATCAACATGCAAACACATCCCTTGTCCAAATTCATAAAACATCCAAACAAAATAGATTAAGATAACTAATTTGTCCACAACAACCGATCATCATTCATCCTCTACATCCACATAATGATCATCATCATCATCATTGTAGCCTTTCTCATCCTCCTCATTTCCCCAATAATCAATTTATTCATCTTCATCTATTAATAAAAGAAAAGGCATGGGTATAAAGCTTAAAGTTGTGTCATTGCCCCTTGATGTTGGCAACATGCTTGAGCATGCTCTAGCTCTAGTATCAAATCTAGGCTCCTTACCTTCACTTGCTCTAGCAACATCACTCCATGTCAAGTCATCATCATCAAACACTAAATCATCTTGTGCATCTATATGGTCATGAGAATCTTCATCATCCATTCTTCCTTTCAACCACTCATTGCTCTCATCAATTTCTTCCAAGATTATTGGGTCAATGGTATCACGTTCATCTCATCTTTTCTTCAAGGTTTGATTATACTTGATGTACACCAAATCACCAAACGCTGGTGCTCTAAATCTATTCCCTCCTCTTAGTATGGATTTTACAAAATTTATACACATAAATACTTTATTACTTATATTTAATATTTTTTAAAGTTTTTAAAGCACATAATATTACTTACGTTTTCAAAGATACTATAATTCCTTTCACAACCTAATGCACTATATGTTAGGATAAGGACCTTCACGACAAACTTTTTCAACTTTGGAGTTGAAGCTCCAAATAAAGTCCACCATTCTATTGTAATATAAGGATAAAATGATTTAGTGATGAAAGTCGAAACAATTCACCTATTTTCTAGTATCTAAAATATAATTTAATAAATGAGATAAACAAAATTTAAGTAACTAACCTGGTGCTTTAGTCTTCCTTTTTTAGTAGTCGAGTCCATTCCAAATACTCCTTTAGCCTTTATATATAAACTCAATTCGTCCACAACTTTCTCTCGTGTATTAATATCCTTATCAGTATTTCAATGCATTTATATAATTGTCTCATAATGGCTTCATCATGCTCCAACTCTAGTTTATCATAAAAGACTTATGGGTTCAAGAAATACCCAGCTGTGTGCAAAGGTTGATGAAGTTTAATCTCCCACCTCCTATCACTGATTTTGAATATTTCCTTGTACTTCTCTTCAAAACCAAGAAAACTTTTCATGATAGTTTTCTTAGCTCTAGTCATGGCTTCATATATGTATCCCATAGGAGCTTTTTTTCACCATCAACCAAGCGAAGCACACGAATAAGAAGACTTGAAATCTTTAAACAAAATATAACAGTATTCCAAAAGGAATGCATTATGACCGTCTTAGTTACATTCTTCCCATTTTGCTCCTTTTCCCATTTACTTTATGACCAATCTACACTTGTGAACATCTTCCTCAAATTATTTTTTTGCTCATGTAAGTGAGACAATGTGATGAAAGCAATGGCAAATCGTGTCTAAGTGGGCCTAAGCAATTCTCTTTGTCTAGTAAACTGCCTCATCATGTTGAGTAGCCTTGAACGGTTATAAATGTAGCCATTTAGTGATATGGCTCTCTCCAAAGTCCTCTTGATGTTCGGTATCTTTCCATTGTCTTCTAATATCAAGTCAATGCAATGTGTGGCACTTGGTGTTCAATACAAATTAGGTCTTCTTTTTTTTGCAACATCCTTCCTACATCATATTATATAATAAATTAAAATACATCATTCAAAAATTAAAATCAATAAAATTTTAATTATTCAAGTCCTAAAAGGAGTATTTATTACCTAACATCTTATAGCTTATGTGACTATCTATGACAACTTGAACTACATTTTCTTCACCGACTTGGTTCATCCACTTGTCAAGTAGTTCAAACATCTTTTCTCCCATCTTAATCATTGAAGAAGCATCAATGGATTCCATGAACATGGTTCCCTTAGAACAATTCACTAAAAAGTTCACCAAAGTTATTTCTTTCCTATTCGACCATTCATCCGACATAATGGAGCATCCATTCTTTTTCCATTCCATTTCATGATCCTTCATGGAATCTTTTGTAAGCTCCAACTCTTTCTTAAAGTGAGTAACCCTTACCTCATAAATAGTTGGTTCCCGACATGTCGGCTCACCGCCTTGGCGAACGAAGGGGAGCGAGACTATAATGGACTCTTTACTCGCTTTTCTGCATACTGTAGGCCCAAGTCTTATAACTGAATCAAAATATCATATACAAAATAAAACTACCACCATAGTGGTGTTTATAGTGTCACACATATACTGAGTCCCGTTTATATATACATATACAAAAACTGGATATTTATATTTACATAATCATAGCGAAACTCCACATGTGGTGAACTCCTCACAAGTGTGTCGGCCTGGAAGCAAAGAGGCGGATTGCGGACGCCTCCTCCTCAGACTACACGAATTAAAAACCCACGTGTTCTTTAAAGACAGTGGAAACATATGACTTATAAAGCATGTACACATGCATTAATACTTTACGTATATAACAAGAGTGATATACAAAGAGTAGATATCGAATTTCTTACAAGTGAAATCATATAATCGAACTAATACAATATTACTTCTTTACTTATAGCAGACTTATACTTGTTCAGTTCTCCCGTAGGAGTTACAGAGCTTATACTTGTACAGAGGTACTCGTAGGTACTACAGAGCTTATACTTGTACAGAGTAGAACGATGTACATTACTTTACTCTTATTCGTTATTCAGACTCTTATCATATAACTGTGGGATTGCTTATCATATAACTGTTGGATTACTCATCATATAACTGTTGGATTACCTAGACCAGTCATAAGGAATGAGTAGGACATTAAGACAATAAGTACCAAGGTACTATGGCACCGAGGTGTCGTAGTTAATGTTCAGGAGTGCCGGGCATCATCGTGAGACGCGGTCTGCCCACGTAATGTATGTCATAAAGACTAGTAGGAGTGTCTGTAACCTGATCACACGTGCCTACCCACGTAAATGTATGTCGTGAGCACCAGTGTGAGTGTCGGGCCACGTGACCAGACGTGCCCGCCACATAACATAAGCGTCACATTCCATATCCTGGCCTTAGGTAGTCCTGTGTCAAATTATATGTGTTCAGGAACTTACGATCTTATCATACGAGCATTAAGTTTGCCCACATCGAACTCGCCAAGGTGGTGAGGTACGGTCTAATTTTCCCTTTACCTTACAAACATGAATGAACCCTTTCATACAATTATAGGGTCCTCATTTGTCCAATAGACGTAGTCCTACAACGAAAACAAAAACTAAACAAAACACCAACTTCCATAATCGCGGAACAAAGTTATGCCATGGCGTAGCCCTTCACCGCGACGTAGCGTTGCTATGCTGCAGCGTACTCGAGGCTGGCCAAATCCTCCCTCTTAGCCACGCCGCGGCGTGGGCCTACGTTGCTGCGTGGGATCCCTACGCTGCAATGTAGGACCCCATAATTTGCCCAGATTTTCATGATTTCCTCCATTTTTCTAGAAAACCAACCAAAAATAAAAGAATACTCATATACTCCAAAACATCTTCAAGTGCGTTCTAACTCCAACCAAACCAAAATAAAGATTAAATAAAGGGCCTTTCTCCAAACCTCACTCAACTACTTGTGGCCAGGCTAACTTTCTAGCACCCAATCATGTATCCATACTCAAAAGGGAGGAGTCCCTACTCATCTTATACAAACTAGGCTTTTACCAACCCAACTCTCAACAAATCTAGGGTTTGGATAAATTCCTAACTAAACCCTAGAAAATGGAACCAACTAATATCCATACAAACTCATACAAAATCATAAAAATCCATATATCTCCATACAAATGCCAAGTTTCCATACAAACCCCTAGTATCCATACCTTTCTTCTTCTTCTTCGTCTTCTTCCTCTACTTCTTCTCTTCTTCTCTCTTTTTCTTCACGTTTTTGGCTCTCCAAAATGAGAGAGACCAATCTAACTGGCCCCTATTTGACCTTATTTAATTTTCTTTTATTGCACTTAGTCCTCAAGTTTCTTTATATTTGCACTACAACTTCATTATTCCACTTCGCATAATCTTATTATCTTACGACTTTTATATCCTATTTTGACACTCACTTTACCCTTGCCTTGAACAAATCTGGTTTCTTAGTTTTCACGCTTTACTTAATTTAAGAAAATTCATATTATGCCTACAAAATACCCTAAACATGATGAAAATGACTAGGGTATATTTCGGAGTGTTACACTTCATCCCCACACCATATTGACAAATAGCCTCAATCATGGGTTAGAAACTTAGATACGTGACTGCATTAAATGGAGTGGCAGCCTCATACATCCTCCTTGCAATAAGAGAACAAGCTATTTCCCTTGCTTTCTTATAGGCATCATTGATTACTGTTTGAGCCATTTTCCCACTCATATTTTGAACTGCCGCTTCCGCATTAAGGGTAAAAAAAAAATTATCCATCAGGCCTTTCTCCCTTGATATTTTCACACTACCTCTACCCCCATTGCTTCCTCCACGTGAAATATTAGAAGCAACCCTTCTACTTTCAACTTCCTCATCAATGTCTTCAAAATCTTCATAGACATTTTCAATTACTTCTTTTGATTCTTTTTACCATTCATATATCTTTCATCTCTTGTCTAACATGAACCGGGCATTTCATACATTTTTTAGTATTTCTATGTCCGCCAACAAGATGTTTTTTGTGTTTATAGATGCCTCCCTTGGTTACCTTATCATAAAATATACAAATAATTGTATTCAAATATTTTTCATTAGGTAACCAGGCATATTTCCATCCTGGGTCTTTTTTTCACTTCCACAAGTAGAGCCAACTTGAGTCTCATTTTCATTGAAATTCATTCTTGCTTCTTACAACTTTGAAACAAATCAACAACACGATAATAATTGAAAAATACAAATTGAGACATTTCTTATAAAGCATTTAAAAAAAAAAATTCAAATGAGTCATATGACTCATGTCATGGTCACATGACTTCATACTTGAGTCATTTTACTATTAAAATAAAATAAATGAGTCATGAGACTCATTACTTATTTACATAAGCTAAATCATAAACCAAAATCATCAATAAATTCAAGAAAAAAATTAAAAGTCGAGAAGGAAGCAAATACCAATGGAAATAAGAGATTTTTCCTTTTTTCCAAAATTTTCTTGCAATTTCTTGGCTATTTTGGTTGATTTTCGACCTCTTCTTCTCTTCTATAGTGGATAGGAGTGTTAAGGTTTTTTGGCTTGAAACAAGGCTAAAATGGGGGTTGGAACACCCAAAATCGCGAATATTAGGGTTCTGCAGCCAAAATAACGTCATTTCGGGTGCCACATGATTTTTGTTTTAAAATTTAGTGGATATTCCAAACGACATCGTTTTAGGATGTCTTCAATATATATATGTGTACACACACACACACACACACACACACACACACACACACACACACATCATAAGGCCAAACGATGTCATGTTATGTCCCAAAGATACCAAACAACATCGTTTTAGCCTCAATTGCAGAAAAAGAGGATCTAGGGTTTTGCGAGCCTGATGCCAAAGAAGAAAAATAAATGAAGAAGAAGAAGAAGAAGATATACCTACCTGCCCAAAGGTGCGCCTTTGGAGAGCTTCGCACCTCAGGTAAGGCGCGCACCTGAAGCGCCTTTACTGCACTTGTGTGAAGGGGCGTCGCCCCAGCTTAGGCAAGGCACTAGGCCTACACATCGTGTGCGCCTGCAACTAGGAGTTAGGCATGCTTTTAGAAACTATGTGTGGCACTCATTGATATGTATTTATATTTGTATTACGATTTTTACTTTATTATGTAATGTACTAAGAGACATCAAATTAATAGTACTGGTGCTTTTAAATGACTTTGTACACAATCCATATCGAAGAAGTGTTAGAGAAGTTCTCTAAAGGCCATCACCTTTAGCACTCTTATTGTACGACTTAATTATATTCATTTATAATAAACACATCTTCATTTCTTTGATATATGAATTGATAGCGATCTTAAATCATTTAATGAAGTCCATGATACATTACACAGCATGAAGGAAATCATGATGTGATCATGATAGTGAGATTCCTATCATGTGTAATTATGTAGTATCTAAACTATTTCTAGTCATACGATCAATAAGATTGGACATTGTTGATCCGAACAAACGCTAACATGTTGTACTCCTTGATTTGATCAAGTAGTTTGTCTCATAAACTATGATCATCATGATGATTAGAGTAGATATGTGGATGCTTGCTAAGAGTAGTCAAATACATCGGAGACCTTCTATGAGACAATCATATGGATTATCTATTCAAACATCAATGATAGTTTCATCATAGCAATGGTGCAAGTATCCTTAGACTTAAGGTGCTTAAGGATATCTTGGGTACTGATTCTATACTTTGACTTCGATCCTCGTTGCCTTTGAGAGGTTGCTCATAGGATGATGATTAGATATAACTTGAGGTATTCAAAGGTAATTGAGTAGCCAATAGAGGATTCACAACGGTATACCCTAGGCCTCTTATAGGGATCATTACTCAGAATCTTTGACCATATTGGAAATGTCATGAAGAGAGTCTTCAACGGCATGCTTTATGAGTAATGGATCTTGGAGACAAGATAAACACACTTGGGCTAGATGTGGCGTAGCCATTCTAGTGGGAGCTAATGTGTAGACCATGCTCTGAACCAAGTCGGGTATATTATGGAGTGAAAGGAAAGCATTGCACAATATGTTGCATATGGAAAGGTTTGTAGTCATACTCTTGACTCTCCAGTCAATTAGGAGTCATGATGTGTTGCTAGATACCGCTCATGACTTACTCGAATTAAATAGTTGATTCAAGTGGCCAACATAACCGGAAACCTAATGGGTCACACACTTAGAAGGTTTGAAAAAGGAATAAAACGGTCTTAGATGAGATCCAAGTTGAGAGAAAGTAATTTGGATGAGATCCAAATTGAACATGGATGCTAGGGAATTGGACCAACTTGAGATTAGGAGAATTCCGGGACCATTTGGATGGGTATTAGGTTCATTGGGCTCAAGCTATGGCTTGGAGCCATGAGATAAGCGGCCTTGCATTGGCTACAAGACCTAGCCGCCCCCCCTCACTTAAGTGAGGGGGACCTATGGTCTTTTCCCCACGTTTTGGCTTATATTTAAGCCACATATCATAACCCTACTATATCTAGTCATCACCCTCAGTTCTAGAGAAAAGAGAAATCGTTTTCTCCTCTCCTCTAGCCTTTTCTCACAAGATCCTTGATCTTGGCTAGCACCAAGGATCAAGTCTTAGTCGTTTTCCTGTGGAGGTTTTCTTCTCCGTCCTTCGTGTGGATCACCATTGGAGGTGCTACACTTGAAGCATTCGTTTGGCAACATACCAACATCCTTGGAAGGTCATCTTCATCAAATCTTCATCAAGAGGGAAGCACGGACCAAAAGGTCTGTATTGCCTTTTTCCTCATCTTCTATGCTTATGCTTGTTCTGATGATCCAAGTGAACATTGGAAGGGTTTGGCATGAATTTTTTTTGTTATTCCGATGTGCTAACCTCTGATGCAGGTCGTGTAGAACCCTAACAAGAAGTACTTTATTATGCAATCCATGTTGGGTTTAGGACTTTGTTGGAAGGTGATACAATTATAATTCACATGTTAAATTTAAATTTGTCAATGACTACAATTTTAACTTGAAAAAAATTCAAAACCATAGTCACTGACTACAATTTTGATGGCATGTCTTCCACGTGGTTCAGACGCACTACTTTAGGCATTTGTTTGAAAGGGATAATACATTAGTAATTTAAAAAAAAAATCAACTAAAATGGGACAAAACTCTAACTTTTCCAACTGAGTAGACCCAACTCATTCACTAGTGGTTTCCAAAACATAATAATTCAAAAAGGCACCTCATATGCTTGAGACGGTGACAGGGCAATGAGGGCCTTATGGGTATGCCTTACACCCATGAGAGTACCTGATATGGAAGGAAGGTAAGTGGGATAATTGGAGAATTGGTGTGCTAGGGCCTCGCGCACACGGGAAGGGTCAGGCACTACCCGACCTTGGGCATCAGACATGCGAGATGCATGTCTTGAGGCAGCAATGAAATCCGAGACTACGGATAGAGACTAAAGCTTGGAGGCATCTACGTAAAAAAATAAGGGAAAAGATGAGGGATAATTATTTAATTTGATAAATGATTATTCAAGATATTGTATTATGTATGCTCAAGCTACCTTGATGTTTCCTCAAGACACAATGGAAACGGTTTATAATGCTCTTTAAGGGGGTGAATACATAACATGAGGGCACCAATGTCAGGCCTTGGGCGCGTCTTGCCAGAACCTTGGGGTAGGCTTGGCATGTGAGATGACCCGTGACATGGTGTGTATGGGCTCCATGACATGCATTGGATGAGACGAGATTATCTCTCCTTTGGTGTCGACACGGGAGCACTTCAATGCTAACCTTCAAATCGTTATCTTAAAAATATTATTAAAAACCACATTGTAAAAACCATATTTTTTTTTATCAACATCCATAGACCATAAGTTCAATCCACATCAATCACAAAGGACAGATAAACAATGCCCAAAACCAATCTGCATTTTTTCCGATGTGCATTTACACAAATTATAAGGAAAAAGGTCCGAGTGTTCCAAATTGCATCCTGCTTTGATGAACAGAAGAGGATGATACAAACCCTAACAAACCAAATAATGTACCAATTGTAATACAATATTCAATCAACCATTGTCTCATCATCCTAGTAAATGTTGTACCTACTGATCTTATATATAAAACTTTACCTGGTTACTGCTTCTGGTTTTCATCATTCAAAAGTAGAGCAGATAATCAGGCAACAGCTCCAAAGTGTGGAACTTGGAACATAACATCTGACTCATTTAGAACCTTGCATAAGAGGAGAATCAAGATAGCACAATAGGGAAAAAAACTGGGATTAGTTCAATGGCACAGTAACGAAAAGGACAAAGCCGTGAAACATGCAATTAAAGGCTAAAAGACGAGAAACATTAGTTATCATAACGGATAGGAGATCCATAATTCTGATTTGTTATTCATAGTATGGAGGGATTGATTGCACACACAATTCATTATCATCTTCATCTTCATCTACCTAGTTTCTAGGATGGTGTTGCAAAAAAACCACATGCATTAGTTTCTGTTCTATCTGAAAGCGACCAAGCAAGAAAAAATGTGTTATTGCATGAGTGCTTGCATTCAAAGATGCTACCTCTCATGATCAGATGGCATGATAAAATTAGATCACATACCAGGCTAAAGGAAAACCACCAATCCTGGATCCAAAGGAAGATTTCCCATTAGGACTGAATCTCAAAAAGCAATAAACATTAATCATGACACGACACTTTTAAGATTCATTTGAAGTTTGATGCCTAGGCCTCGGACATAATACCAAGTATAACTGTTTTTCGAGATGTCTCTTTTTTTTTCCTGCTATCATTTCCTATCGTGCTCAATAACAAAATTGTGCTTTACAAACAAAAGGGTAGAAGTGGGGAAGACCTAAACAATCAAATATAGTGAAGGAAAACATCAAAAAGAAAGAAAACTAAGCGAACTAAAATAGAAAATAATAAATAAATAGCAGCATGGGATTTATAAGTATCTTACCCGCCAGATTTCTCAAAATATAAAAGAATATCAACTTCACATCCCTCATAGAAAGACAGAAATGCCTGAAATTTGATAATCCAATATATACACCAACAGTTAATTATAGTAGTGTGAAATGATACAAAATGATTGTAATAATGATGATAGGGTTGTTGTACGGATTTTGTCAAGTTTATGTAATGAATCTTAAAACTAGATTTCAGGGAGAGGTCTATGATAACAATTGGGTGTGCAATGAGGACTAACTGGCCAAAGAGTTTTTTTTTTAAGATAGCTATGGATGTTCCCATGCATTGTGCGCACCTCAACTAACTTGCTGACTTAAAGTTATCGACGGCAAACCTTTAAATTCGCTGGTGGAACTTAATCGATGACCTTGCAATTAAACCCAAAGACCTTAAACCAATTAAACTACTTTTTAAGATTAAACCTCTAATGATCCTAAAGAGTCATTGTCTACGGTTGAAATTTTGAAACTCTAATATTAGATAGCATCACATATCACCAATTATAGTGGTCAGTCAATGTGATTATGGTTCAAAGTCCAGTTCTCTATTTCGAAATTAAAAGAAAAAAAAAAGACCCTCTTGCTCATTGCTACAACTATCCATCTCTTGTGAAAGATGTACAAAATGTCATCTTAATGTTATAAACAAATATAAGGTACTCTCTTGCCACTCTATAGTGTAAGCTTAGATTTTATAAATAGTAAAACAAAAAATTAAAATTATAAATAGTAATGATGTTATCTATAAAATATCTATTAATAAAATATTGTAAAATTAAAAAAAAAATTATGAAGGTTAAAACTAGGATTTTCCATAAATAGTAGGGATGACTAAAATAGGGTGGCAGCAACAGCAGTACCACAACAATAACTTAACGGCTAAGAGTTACGAAAACAACTCCTTGTAGTCACACGCTTTCACCCCGCCCCTAGAATCTTTCAAAAACCCCACGATAAAACTCTCGTTCTACGCACGTCAAAATTCAACAATTTCAGCGCGCCTTCTCTTCTGCCGTTTCTCTAACGCAGATTTGTTCCATTTCTCCCAACGCTTTCTTTCTGTCTCTGTTTTCCTGTTTTGAAATGGCCGGGAAAGCGATTCTGCCCAGACAGGAGATGGTATGTTTTTTTTTTTCTTCTGATTTTATTTGTTTTTTTTTAATTTTGGCTGGTTATGTATTCAGGATGCGAGAGGAAATTGCCTTTGATTTTTCTGTTGTTTTGTTGTTGATAAGATGTTCTTGTGTTGTATTGTGGGTTATGGGGAAAATTAGGGTTTGGAGTTCCTTCTGTTCATGATCATATTGGGAGGACATGGAAATCGAGTTGAGGACTGAGAAATAAGGGTTTCATATGAAATAGTTCTGGCGATTGAGTTGGGGGTTTTGGTTGCTAATTTTATAGTCGGAATAAAGATGTGGTTTTGACATACTTTGTGGGAATTTTGAACTATACTCCCTGTATGTTTCCTGAGAAATGAAGTGGGAAAAAGGGGAAGTCCTCTTTATCAAATTTTATACTAGCTGGGTTGAGATTTTGACCCCCTGTCGGGCAATTGGGATAATTATAAATAAATAAATAAATAACCTAATATTGGAATGCAGTTTCGTTTCTTGTTCTTCATTTGCCCAGCAAATATTTTTTGATTGCTGAGAGATAAAGGCCTGTTTGTTTACCCTTTTAGAAAACTGTTTTTTGTTTTGAAAATAAGAGAATTCTAATTTTTTTGTCTTCAGAAACATCAATATAATTTTAAAAATTCAGATAACAAAAACGAAACATCAAATTAGTGATCTGTGATTTCATTCTCAAGAACAGTATTCAAATACAGGAACAAACATGCCCAAAATTTCTTGCAACAAAAACTGATTTGATCATCTTTTTCGTTCGTGATTAGACTAAAGAAGGGGAACAAAGACTCAAGTACCTTGAGTTCATCCAAGTTGCAACCCTCCATGCTCTGCTGTACTTCTCAAACCTCTATGAATATGCCAAAGAGAGGTCTGGTTCTCTGAAGCCTGGTGTTCAGACTGTCGAGGGAATGGTTATAACCATTATGGCCCCCGTCTATGAAAAGTTCCGTGGTGTTCCCATTGATCTACTCAGGTTCGCCGACCGCAAGGTGAGCACCCATTCTTTTCAAATCAATCCTACACATTTAGCTCATGAGTATATTGAGAAATCAAGAAACATTTCAATGTTTACCTTCTGTTGTCATGAATGTAGGTGGATGAATCTATAAGCAAGCTCGAAAAGCAAGTCCCACCCGTGGTCAAGAAGGTGTCAACCCAAGCTGTCTCAGCTGCTCAGAAGGCTCCAACCATGGCTAGGGCCGTGAAATCAGAAGTTCAACGTTTTGGTATTGTCGACATGGCCTCAGGGTTAGCGAGCTCGGTCTATAATGAGTGTGAACCTGCAGCCAAGGATCTCTACACCAAATACGAACCAGTGGCTGAGCATTATGCGGTGTCTGCATGGCACTCACTCAACCGGCTTCCCCTCTTCCCTCAGGTGGCTCAAGTTGTTGTTCCTACAGCTGCTTACTGTTCTGAAAAGTATAATCAAACGGTACTCAGCACTGCAGAGAAGGGTTACAAGGTCTCAACATACTTGCCATTGGTTCCTACAGAGAAGATCGCCAATGTGTTCAAGGCTGAGGTAGCTGCTCAACCAGAGCCATTGATTTCTAAGAGCTGATGTTCTTGTGCATTGAGATGGTACTTTAAGTATTTTACAGCACAGTGGTACTGTCTATAGTTATTTTTCTAGTTTTGAGTGAATGATTATAGCTATGATAAATAAACAAAGGAGTTTGTTTCCGGATAGTAGTTAACTATATATTATGTATTGTTAAATTATATTAGTTAATTCTTTGCCTTTGTAAACCCTGAGAGGTAGTCTAGTTGATCTGGCCTTGGGTTTGCTTCCGATTAGTCACCGGTTTTAGTGTTCTTAGGGTCATTGGAGAATTACCTACCTGATCATTAGTTTCAGGTCCCATGGATTAATCCAGGTGCATGCAAGCGGATATAGACACCTACGATTATCAAAAAAATGTCTATTAGGCTTCTCCTTTCGTCCAACTGAGAGTTGGTAATGCTGACTTTCCTAATCCAGAAATAATTTATAAAGTCTTCTTCCAGCGTTAGCTTCGTTGGGTTTAAACTCCTCAGGGCTTTGGCCACCTATAACCTGCCCATGAAGATCATGCGGTCCCCTATTCAATGCCGTACGTCATGAATGGTTGGGGGTGAATGACATAGCATTCAAGTTTCTTTACTACCCAACTTCATTTATTTCGGTAGGACATGCTTTTCAGCAGTTCTGCAGTAGTTTTAGGATCCGAGTCCTGAACTTCCCAACCCAGAAATGCCTTTTAGACTCTGACCAAGTCCCTTTGCATTGGACAGAAACACCAGCATGAACGTTACGGACGTGACATCTGAATCACGAAAATTTTCTAGAACATGAGAATGAAAAAAAATTTCCAACCGGGGCTAAGTGTTGGCCCCTCGGATACTTGAGACAGTGGCCAGATGATGAGGTTCTCATGGGTGTGCCTTACGCCCATGAGGGCACTTGATATCGAAGGAAGGCAAGTGAAACCAGTGGAGAGCAAGTATGCTGCACGCAAGGCCTCACGGACACAGGAAAGGGCCATGCGCTAGCAAGGCCCGGCGCATCAGACGAGCAGGATATGTGTGTCTTGAGGCAGTAGTCCATCCAAAGACCCTGGGCAGAAACTAACTCTTGGAAGCATCTGCATGAAGGAATAATGGAGAAAGTGAGGGATAATTATGTAATTTGATACATGTATACATCCTAATATTGTATTCTATATGCTCAAGCTGCCTTAATGTCTCCTCAAGGCATAATAGAAAAGGCTTAAAAAGGTCTTTAAGGGGTTGGATACTCAACCAGAGAGCACCAAGCCTAAGCCTTGGACACACCTCTCACCATGGCCTTGGAGCAAGCCTGGCATGCAAGATGACCCGCGACATGGTGTGCATGAGTTCCACCGGATAAGATGAGATTGCCTCTTCCTTAGTGCCGACATAGGGGCACATCAAAGCCCGTGCAATCGAATGCATGGCCAGAATCGATTGGCCCGGATTGAATGTTTATAGTGCATGGCTGGTGAGCAAGTGCATTAAGACCTTGCAATAGTGAGGTGACACCTCGAAATGGCTAAGGAAGGATGGGCGCACCCAATGCTCGACGAAATGCTTTACTGAATATGGCTTGCCCAAGAGACTTGGAGGAACATGGCCCAAAGTAGCTAACTGATGCTGAAGAGAATCTCTGGCAATATGTGGATTGCACCAGTTGGAAGAGATGGCTTTTGACACAACTCTTCAGCAAACACCAGGGGGGCCGGGCCTAGGAGGACACTAGGATGAATTATGGGGGTTGGCACCTGTTTGGAAAAGGATGTGATTGATCAAAGGAGGTAGCAGTCGGTGCCTTTGGTGCACCTCTTGGGCCACACCCAAGGGACCATGGGCTTGCACCCGTTCAGAGGAGAGGCAACCGATTAGAAGGAGCGGCGCCTTACTTATATAAAGCCTCTGTCCCTTGTTGCTTGAGGCATCAAGCAGAGTGGTTTCTTTGTATTGTAAACAAGTGTTGAGACACTTGAGAGATCTTGAATTCTTGTATAGTTGAGAGGTAATACAAGTTGGGGAGTGTTTTCCTATACAACATATCTGTGGCCTCTTTACGCTGCTTTTGTAGGCAATAGAAGGGAAGATTGGCTGAGACGGGTTCTTAGCACCACTCACTAAACACAGAAAAATTGTGATCTGTTGACATGTGTGACACTAAGGACCTAATTCATTCATCAATAGTTTCTAAGACATGATAATTCAAAAAGCATGCTAAGTTTCCAATTGATTTCTGAAAAAATATACATAGATTTAAAAATAAGATTGTAATAAATATATACAAAAAAGACGATATTTTTTTTATCATAATGTCTGGACATGTCCATAGACCATAAGTCAATCTACATCAGACAGGAGTATTCCAAATTGCATCTTACTTTGATAGACAGAAGAGGATGACATAAAAACCCTAATAAACCAGATAACGCAGCAATGGTAATACAACACAAGCAACTATTGTCTCATCAGCCTACTAAATGCTGCATACTGATCTTATACATAAACTTCTGCCTGTGGTTTTCATCACGCAAAAGTAGAGCACATAATCAGGCAAAAAGCTCGAAAGTGTGGGATTCGGAACACATATCTGAATTAGTAAGACCCATGCCTAAAAGGAGAATTAACATAGCACAATGGTGAAAAAACTGGGATTAGTTCAATGGTAGAATAGTTAAAAAGGACAAAGCTGTGAAACATGCACTTACAGGCTAAACTAAGAGAAACATCGGTCATCAAAGGAATAGGAGATCCAGAATTCTTATTTGTTATTCATAGTATGGAGGGGTTGACTGAACACACAGTTCATTATCATCTGCTTCATCATCATCTTCATCTGCATCTACCCAGTTGCTAGGATGGTGTTGCGAAACAACATGAGCATTAGTTTCTGCTCTATCTGAAAGTGATCAAGCAGGAAAAAATTTGTTATCGCATGAGTGCTTTGCATTTGTAAGGTAAGCCAAATAAACTGGTTCTTTTACTAACCTTGAGGATCTTCCGCCAGATCTGCTTCTGTAGGTTGGCAGCTAACACATTCAGTCAAGAGAATTACATTTCTTTTTTCTTTTTCTTTTTTTTCTGGCAGAGCCATGGAGTGAATTTCTATATATAACAAGACTTCTGCAAGACTGTTCTGACAGCCTTAGTATTCTAGGGTGAACAAGGTGCTCAGGATAATTCTACTTTCCAAGAACAGAGGTTTTGTGTTGTTTTCTTGACTATTATATGAAGGGTGATAAGTCTGGTTCATTCCACATAACAGCAACCCAACTTTCCATCATCTAAAGCATTGGTAGATGTAGCTGAACAGTAATAAAGGTTTTTGAATTCCATATCTGACATCCACTTCTTTCAAACAATTACTTAAACTGACAGATCCTCTGATTGCTTGCTCTTCCCGCCAAATTTTTCACAGCGATGATTAATGTTTGCCATTAAAACCTCCAAAATGACAACTACATCATGTGTTTGCTTCCTCAAAGTTGCTACCTCTCATGATCAGATGGCATAATAGAATTAGATCACATACCAGGCTAAAGGCAAACCACCAACCCAGGACCCAAAGAAAGATTTCCCATTAGAACCAAATCTCAAAATGTAATGCACGTGAATCATGACAAGACACTTTTAAGATTCATTTGAAGTTGATGCCTAGACCTCAACATTATACCAAGAAAGTATAACTGTGTTTTGAGATGTCTCCTTTTTTTTTCCTGCCTTGCATCGTTTCCTAACGTGCTCAAACTACAAAATTGTGCTTTAGAAACAAAAGGGTATTACTGGGGAAAACCTAAACAAGAAAATAGAATTGGCCTGTGTTACAGTCAAAGCATATGGAGGTCCTCAATAATCCATACTGCATCTTTGTACCACCCCCTTCAAAACAATAAATACTCTTTCACAATTGTGAGCTTTTTTAATATTAACTCTAAGATAAGCAAACTATTACCTCCCTCACTAATTTGTGGCATTTGCATATGAGATTACTCCAATATGAGAAAACATATAGAAGCAAAAGGAATTGTAGCAACCATCAGTAAAGAAACAAAGACTCCAATAGGCCATTAAGCTAAGACTTGAGCAGACAACATACTCCAGCAAATAAAAAAGTTTAGGATACAGATTAGGACCACCAGGCACATTTCCTCCAGCAGATCTTACATTTGAAATTTGCATTGTACTAATCCTTTGAATATCCCTTTGTTCAACGCTTTTCAGTTTCTTTCATCCTGAACATGCCTGTAGCCTAAGACACACACTTTGCAAACACCTTTGGCTCCACTTCCTGATTCGCGACAATGGTTGCAACAACCGATCATGATATATTGTCAGTATCGAACAATGAGAAGATAATTACCTGAGAGGTCAGACCAAATTTTGGTGTGATCAGATGGATGCCCAGAAACATTTGCTCTTGGAATCCCTTCTTGTGCTTGGGAACCCATCCCATGATCAGCTTGACCATGCATTATATCATCTGCTGCTGGAGCTTGTGAGGGATTCCCCTCATGGAGCTGTGACATAAGCATGGTCGCGAGAACAAGTGTAGCATCAAAATTTGAACTGGACCCGTCATCCAAACCGAATTTTGGTGCCATTAAAATAGGCCTGTTTTCCGAATGCAAGTTTTTACATGATCAAAACCATATATAGCATGCTGTAAAACTTTGATCCAAAATGTAAAAAACAAGAACCATGAGTTTAAGCATTTTAGTAGATGATCACCTCCTTAAGAAACATGCCCTTGAAACCACCAAGTAGATGCTCATAAAGTTAGTGAACTATTCATAGCTTCATGGAGGTTCTTCCTTTATATTTTGTCCAATCATCCAAAATCAGAAAAGTAATAAAAATGGCCTAATCGGTTTACTCATCTGGAAGAATTTGAACTTGTGGTTTAAATTTAAATGCTAATGATACCAAGACATATTGGTAGTGGGCAATCGGAATTTACGATTTGATAGAAAAAACACAGATTCAAAATTAGTCACATAAATCAGTTTTGATACGTGGTAAATTCAAACTTGGGGTTTAAATTTGAGTATTAATTATACCAAGACATATGGGAGCAAGCAACAAGGACTTATGATGTGATAGAAAGGTATATTCGAAACTAATCATTTTTGTCTATAATTTGTGGAGTTTGAATAGGTTGTACTTAGGTAAAGAGGTCTCTTCTCTAGTGGGTTTTTTGGAGTGGTGGCCTCCAACTGAGGACTGGTGAGGTTTTTTGTTGCAGCCTTGTTTTTTGGGTTGTTTCAGCCTGCTTTGTATACTTCCTGTATACTCTTGTCTTTTTGGTACTATATTCTGTGTTTATTCATCAAAAAAAAGAAAAAAAAAAAAATCAAAACAACTCTTTTTTTTTTTTTTGATAAGTAAAAGAGATTGTATTAGGAAGGCTCTAAACTTCGGAACTACTCATATAATCATGATACATTAGTCCCCTCATGGCCACTAGAGGTTATACCCGTTCGTTAAATTCAAGGCCCCATGAGATTAGTCAGGTGCACCGCAGACTGACACAGCCTGCTTGATTAATATATATGTGTGTGTGTGTGTGTGTGAGAGAGAGAGAGAGAGATACATAAGAAGATGAATCCAGACCAAAACCTATTTGCTAACAAAAATTGTAACATGGTCTTGTGTGAGTTTTATGCTTGATTTTCATTAATATATGAGGAAAAAGGGTAGTAACCATAGGTGTGTGTGTGTGTGTGTGTGTGTGTGTGTGTGTGTGTGTGTGTATAAGTACACAATTTTGTCCTCACTGGAACTTGAACCTAGTCCCTTCCCCTCCCTATGCCCACCCTAGCCCTTAATCATTGAGCTAGGCCTCAATGGCTATATAAGTACACAATTTTGTCCTCATTGGGACTTGAACCTCGTCCCTTCCCCTCCCTATGCCCATCCTAGCCCTGAACCATTGAGCTAGGCCTCATTGGCTATATATATATGATACATTAGAAGATGAATCCAGACCAAAACCTATTTTTCTAACAAAAATTGTAACATGGTCTTGTGTGAGTTGTATGCCTGATTTTCATTAATATCTGTCTGAGGAAAAAAGGGTAGGAACCACAGGTGGCAAGTACCAGGTGCCAAATTATAACATAAAGAAATAAATGGTGTTTTTGAAAAGCAAGTTTCTGCATTTTAATCTAGAGAAGGAACTTTGTTATGGATAAATTTAGGCTTGTATTTATAACATCAAACAGATCTGGAACATACACCATTTTTCTGGTTATGTTTGTGAGTGTCATGATACAATATAGAGGAGAAGATACAAGTCCGGGCGGCGCCAAAATTTATTACTACTCATTTTTTACTTATCAAAAAAAAAAATTAGAGGAGAAGATACTTTGTAATTGTTCCATCCAAAAGTATTCTGACATTTTAAAGATACTGATGCAAATATAAAATTTTAATATAGTAGTGTCATAGATCAGAGAGCACCACTTCTAACCTTTTCCAAGTTCTAACTAATCTTAGTAAAGAACAGTTATTTTTTTATTATTCTCATCATTTCAACATGTGCTTTTCTGTTCCCAGGTTAGTTCATGACTACAGCCATAGTACACATTCTTTTAGTCTACCATTTCATCTTGGTGAGGACCAAGTTGTATTATCATACAAGGCAGTATTGACCCTTTTTTAGTTCACCTTGTCATGAATGAAAGCCATTCACAGAACTACGAATGTCCAAGATTAATAATTTGAATAGTCACTTTAAGCTTGCAGTTCTCTCTAGAATTTATCTTTGCCGGCTATCCTGTTTTGGATGGATGAAGCAAGAAAACATACACCAAAAAGAAGAAAGCTAGGTGAACTAAAATAGAAAATAGTTAATAATAAATAAATAGCAGCATGGGATTTATAAGTATCTTACTCGCCAGATTTCTCAAAAAATAAATGAATATCAACTTCACATCCCTCGCAGAAAGACAGAAATGCCTGAAATTTGATAATCCAGTATACACCAATCAGTTAATTATAGTAGCTAAAAAACCTTACATCCAGGCAGTGTCAAATGATACAAATGATCGTAATAATGATGATAGTGATGTTGTTCGGATTTTATCAAGTTATTTTAATGTAAGTCAAAACTAGATTTCAGGAAGGGGTCTATGATACCTTCAATTCTTTCACACCAAATGTCACATCTACAGGGTCTCCAGTGTGAGCATACTGCACAAACTCTTCCATAGGATCTATCCACAATTGGGTGTGCAATGAGGAGTCATTGTCTGCAGTTGAAAATTTAAAGCACTAATAACTGTTAATGATAATAAAAGGAGGCAGGGGAAAGATGATACCCTGGTCTAGCTATGGTTGGATCATGTAATTTATAGATATGGAATATCTTCACCTACCTTTGGTTGGATCTATATAGGATCTAAGTTCAACAGCTTTTCCTCCGATTTCACCTGCAGCATCAGAGGGTAAGGAAGTAGGTTCTGTTGCAATGATTGTAATCTCCTGAAGAGATGACTGAAAATTAGCCAGCAGTCTGTTGAGATCTCGAGGCCTCACTACAAAGTGGCTAGGGAATCTTGTCCTATCAAGGGACATATGTTGTATTTCGGGTTCGACATTGCAAGTTATCCAATAGGTTTTTTTCACACCTGCACAATTAATGGTCTTAAGTTTACCCCTAATGGATCCAAATGAATTATGAAAGAAGGACATGTAGCATCAAACATCACCAATTACAGTGTTCGATCAATGTGATAATGGTTCTAGATTTCCGATTTCCAAAACTCCAAGTTTATTAAATAAAAAAAAAAAAAAAAAAAAGACCCTCTTGCTAGTTGCTAGTTGCTACAACTATCCATGTGTCTGGAAGATGTGCAAATGTCATCTCAATGTTTGTCTACAAACATAAGGAACTCTTTTGCCACTCTCCAGCGTGAGCTTTTAGGAATTATTTACTATGGAATTGATCAAGACATTTGATGGATTTAAATAACTCATTTGTGTTCCTTACCTATTAAAATAAGGACATAATTTCAAATGACCTTGTTTACATTGGGTTAATATCATGCTGGCAAATACGGTGATGACTCCATTTTACAAGTCCAACTAATCTATCAAAGTTGCATGAAGAAGGATTTCATTTGAAAACAACACCTAATTAAATACCATCATGGAAGTTAGCATGCTTTTTGTAAACCATATTATGGGATATGTGAAATTGAATATCATCTATTAGCACATGTGTGCAAACTACATAATATCAAATTTTTAACATGTGGCAGAGTGCAGGCCATCCCTGAAAGATCACTTTCCCTATATTCATTGAAGAAGGATAGATAACACGTAAGAGATAGGAAAGAGCCCTTTACCTGTCGTAACATTCAATGTCCATTGCACTTTTGATGCATCAGGATCCGGCAATTGCACCAACAAATGATCGATACTTGCAATGGGTGTCCTCAGAACAGCACAAATGGCCTAAAAGGCTAAGTTAGAGTCGATGACACAAACGTGTGATCCAGTTAGTTCTAACAAATATATTATGGTAGCTTACCTTCAAAAGCACACTGCATTGCACTTGAGGAACGAACATGTATAATCAAAGAAATCAGGCTTAAATGAAATAGATTGGTAGGCCGACCGTGATGAATTGAGTGTGTGAAAAGCAAGCTGCAGAAATTTTAAGTAAATAAACAAATAAGCTTTAGCATTATGCCAAAAAACAAGCACAGTAAGTTATTATTAATGACAAAAATTCAATAAGCCATTTGTTACTAATTTATCCTTGCTGCCTGTTCTGATCTTTAATACCGGCCAAGAGAGTTGAAAGGGTCCAAATCAGATAAGGATTCTATCTTCACTAATGCTCTTTAGTTGTCAGGAAACAAAATAAGCTATAGTAGAATTAGCTAAAAATAATCAAATTTTCAAATCTTGAGAGCCCAGAAATGAAAATTTTCACTCAATAAAATGTAATGCCTGTAGGTAACATAGATCTTGTTAGGCAGTTATTCAACGAACTTGCAATCTTATTCTTTGCTCTTTTTCTTTTCTTTTCTTTTCTTTTATTCTACAAGCAAGTACTGCGGAACAGTGAATTACCTTGTTTTCAATTGTATTGATATTAATAACAGGTTGTTAGCAAACCAAAAGAACACAAAAAAATATATGCTAGAAGGTTTAATCTATCTTCTTTTCTTCCAATTTCACAGAAACCAGTCCAAACCTTATCACTTTGCTTCATCCACAGCTTACAAGCCCTAATCACGTCGCTTTACCACAGCTTTAATCTCAAATGTCATTGGCAAAAACCAAAGCAATCCGCATATTTTGAGATAATTCTAGGGTATTCCATGACAGCAAAACAAAAACGCAAGTAGACAAATTCGATTAAAACTATCGTTCAAAACACTACTGTTTCCTTGTGGAAAACATCCAACTGTAGGGTTGAATAAGACGATGAAAAAAATTGAAAAGAAAAATGGACCTCTGTTTGGTTACTTTAGAAAGTACCTGAAGGAGAAGCTTGATTGGCGGCTCGTTTCCGATACGTGCAAGGCACGTGACAGACCAGCGAAGGTCTTGGCTTGCGCGTTCCCGCTCCAGACTCCCTCCATTTCTTCTCTCCTAGTCTACCACTCACTCTTTGGCGGGAATATATATATATATATATATATATATATATATATATATATATAATTTCAAAGTGGCAACAGGAAGAAGTTTTGTGGCATTTGAGTTTTAAAATTTTTTTAAGCTACCAGTTTAAACACTAATTTAGGTATAATTTTCAAAATATTAAATTGATATTTGTTTTTAAAAATATATGTATTATTTTGGGATAAAACTTGAAGGGTCGAGGTTAGTCTTGAAATCTTCTGTGAAACTAAAAGTTTATTAAAATTAAAAAAAAACAAAAAAATTATATTTAATTTAAAGGGTGTGAATGGACCTGAGGCGATCCATGTTAAATCTCATACGAACATATTCGCATTGTTGAGTAGCGATTGAATGAAATTACATTTATGAGGAACGATTATTAAATGGCTGGTTAGATGCTTCTTAATTCCTTTTTATGGGTTTTTATTTTCTTTGTTCGTTGAGTCAAAAAAATCATCGGAACATCTTTATTGGTTCTTGTCATCCATTCCTTTCTTGAATCCTGCCAGCGAGATTCAACTCTCTTGGAAGATACATCTTAAGTAAGGATTCTATTTAGATTTTGTTTGGTCTGCTGTATCTTCTTTGTGATAGATACGAACATGTTCTTGTTCGTCGAAAGTGACAACTGACAAGGGTGATGTCTTTGTCGGTTGAAGACAAATTCTTTATCCCCAAAAAGTAAAAATCATGTTAGTCTCGAAGTAGTAGAGAAAGCGAATTTGTTTTGAGGAAATTGTGGTACATGGCTAGTCCAGATTTCTTCTGCTATATTTGTTTGTATATTCTTTTCTTTTCTCACGCCCCCGGTTTTACTTTGGTGTATTGCTTTTGGCGCTAACAATCTTGAAACAAATTGAAAGGGAAGTAAAAAACAAAGCAGAGGAAAAGGGAAAAAACCGAACTAGCAAGATTAAGTCAGTAAGTTCGTTTAAAAAAATGAAAATAAGAAAAGAATGATTGTTTGGAAAAAGGACAAAAAGAAAAATATAGTGAGTTAATCTTTTGAAAAGGGAAAAAAACCAAAAGTTTTCCATCATAATCTATTTGATGGTGCTTTTGTACTATCTTGGAGCTAGAGCTTCACCGGGGTCGTTGGGCGGTTTGAAGGAGTCGAATCATCGAGATGACACACGGCCTACCGCAGGCGGGTGATCAAGCGGGGGTGTCTTGACCCACTGCTCAGATGGCTAAAGTCAGGTTTCTTTCTTATAGGAAAGGAAATAATTCAACTCTTTATGGCATTCTTGTTGCTTTGCTTTTTAGTGGTGGAATGGTGGTATTTATAAGGGGGAAATAGTGATTTTTATTGTTGGATGGTGTCTGGTATCTTTCTCGTAGGTGAGGAGTTTCCATTTTCCATATCATGGACCGACTCTTAAAGATAATGGAGAGTGAAACAGTCATGCACGATCTTTGCTTTCTGTCAATTGGGAATCATGGATCATGGGAGGTGGGCACTTTTCGCTCATGGGGTTTGGGCCACTGTATCACTTGTTTAAAATGAGTCTGGTTTGGTCGGGCCACAGCCCCGAGTGTTGTGGCATAGGTAGGGTCTCGTAGGTGACTTCTTTATTGAAGTCCCCGACTCAGCTACTTAAAGTAGGGTTTGGGCTGCACCCTGCAGGTTTTGCGCTCTAGGCACATTGTATGTGGGTCTACCACCTGCATCGAGTAGCCCCCGGCTCTTGGCTAAAGTAGGCTTGGGGCTTGAGGTGGGCGTTTCTTGGATCGGGTGCGGCTTCCACGTGGCTGCGGGGGATGGTTTGATCGACTTTGTTCTTAGTCAAGCGTCTTTGGCGATAATATTAAAGCGTTTCAATTTTTCACGCCTATTTGAATTTGTCGCTCCTCATGCCTTTTGAGAAACATTCCTTGTATCGCACTTTTCCACTTCTTCTTTATTACCGTGTGAAAGGTTTTGGTCACCCGATCTTTTTAAATGGCTGGAGTTCTTCTTGTTTATGCGTGCCTTGTAGGCTGAGAATTTCTGAGGCTCTCTTGTCGTGAGCAACAGGCTCTTTGGGGCGAAGACTCTGTGCTCCATGGCTGTTCCTGAGGCTATTTTGAAGGCGGGCTAGGGCTCTTTTTGAGCGGGCTATGTTGCTCCCGCCCGGAAGCAGAGCTACAAGGCTCGCAGGCTACAAGGCTCTCTTGAAACTAAACTCTGAGGTTTTAAGGCTACATGGCTCCTTGAAACCGAGCTACAAGTCTCTTGAGCTACTACATGGCTCGCGGCTGCTTGGCGCTACAGGAACATCGGGTTCTTTATGGGGCAGAGCTGTACGGCCCTTTTGGATGGAGTTCAGAGCAGTTTTAAGCGAGGTACAAGGCTCTCTTGAAATTGAGCTACATGGCTCCTTGAAACTGAGCTACAAGGCTCCTGAGCTACTACATGGCTCTTGAGCTACATGGCTCCTTGGCTACTTGGCCTTATGGGCTGTCATGTTCTTTATGAACTGAGTTGTACGGCCCTTTTGAAACTAATTTGTAGGCTCTGCTGGCTCCTGAAACTTAACTACAAGGCTCTGTTACTGCATGGCTCCTGCTACATGGCTCCATGGCTGCCAGCCCATACAGTACAATCGGGTTCTTTATGAAACCCAAGGCTATCTGACAACACGATCATTTTGCAAGGCTCGTTGTGAAACTACATAAACTCCTTGGCTGGAAACTCTGAGCTCTGAGCTACATGGCTCATGAAAGCGAGCTCTGGCTCCTTCGTCTTCTCTCTGAAGCGTGCGCGGTTTAATCTGAAATCTTCTGGAGAATCAGACAGCTAGCATTAGCTTTCCGAGGCTTCGGTTTCTTATAAATTGTTGCCTCTCTTTGGCGGTTTGTGTCATGCCGGCTCTGACCTTCTTCCTCTCTTGATTAATGAGTTCGTACATGGTGAAACTTCGAGGGGTTTGATCGTCATTGCACGGAGTCCCTGCATCGGTGATCCGCGGTCGGCCCGTTTGGTTTAAGTGATGCTCACCCTTTTCTGGGAATTTGTGTTTCCTCTATTCCTCCCTCTGGGAGTTGTGTTGTTCCCTAGTCCTGCCCATTGATGGAACTGGACCGAGGAAAATATTCGGAGGGGGCGGTATGCTCAGAGGGAATATTTTTAAGTCTCACTTCCTCCATTATACCTGTCCTCCCATCTTTTCTTCTTCTGCTTCCTTTCCTCTTTCTCCTTCTCCTTCCTTTTCTCTTTCTCCTTCTCCTTCCTTTTCTCTTTCTCCTTCCTTTTCCTTTTCTCTTTCTCATTCTCTTTCTCTTTCCCTTTCTTGTGGTTTTACTTGTGATTAGGTGTTGACTGTAACGAAAAACTGACCTTCTTTGATTGTAGTTTCTGAGATGTAAGAAACGACTTTCTTGATTGTAATCTTCTAAAGATAACACGTATAGTACAATCTTTTGAAAACATGTGTACTTGTCTGATGTTTTTTTTTTTTAATTGATCTGCGAGAATATTAATCATGTTGAAAATGAACAAAGATTGTTATTACTCAATAGCGTGAATTTCTTATTAAGCTACTGTCAGAGGTCTATTGGTAGAAAGCGCTTGAGGTGCCATTCCAAAATTAACGAGTTTTTCCCTCCTCTGTTTGAAGTTCATAGTTGTTAGGTTGGACTATTCGCGATATCACGTAAGGTCCTTCCCAGTTAGGTCCTAGCTTCCCGTGTGTGGGGTCTTTGCTTGATAGTAAGAGTTTCTTTAGAACTAGGTCGTCGGACTTAAAAATCCTTGGCCTGACCCTTCAGTCGTAATATTTTGTTGTATTCCTGTGATAGTCCTCAGCACGCTTTAGGGCTTGCTCACGCTTTTCTTCTAGGAGGTCAAGGTTCAGGTGGTGAATTTCCTCGTCGTGCTTGGTATTTGCGAACTCAACTCTTGGTGGCTTGCTTGACCTCGCGAGCTATCGCTTTACGTGCCATCTGCAAGAAGCGATGAGGTTTCTTGGAGTTCTTGATCTATGTGTATGGTTCTATAATTTGCCAACACCTGGAGAGATATTCTACCCATTTCCCTTCGATTTTCAGTTTAAATCTGCACCACCCTTGAGATCGCCATAGTGACTTACCTTGCTCGGATTGGACTCACGGGATGAAATTTGAGGATGGTAGTAATTCTTGATTCTGAGCTCAGCGTAGAAATCTCTAAACTTGGGATTGTCGAATTGTTTCCCATTCTGAACCTGCATATTATGGACCGCCACACAAAGTTACGCACCTTTTGCTCAGTGGTCATTGCTAATGAAAACCGACCTCGGCCCACTTGGTGAAGTAATCCCTCTACGATGAACTTGCATGGCCCTTCGGCGGGTAGGGTCCCGATAAATCTATTTAGCGTTGGAAGGGCGAGGAACTTTGTGATTGAGGTCAACGGCTCGGAAGGAAGGTGAGAGATCTGAACATGCTCTTAACAGATCTTGCATTTTTTTACTAGCTCCGCGGCGTCTTTGAGTATTGTAGGCCAATAATATCCTTGTCTTAGTGTCTTTGCTGCCAAGGACCTGGCTCTGATATGGTTGCCACATATACCTTCATGCACCTTTCTAAGCACGTAATTGGCATCTTCCTTTCGCACGCATTTAAGGATGGGTGTCGAAAAGCCTCATTTATATAGGGTTCCCCAATGAATGGTGAATCTAGCCGACCTAGTCCTGAGCTTGGAGGCCTCCTTTAGATTGATTGGCAAGGTTTTGTCCACTAAGTAATCTCAGATGGGGTCCATCCAGCTCGTCTAAGACATTACCGGGGACACTTCTTCACCGTCGATGTTCACCGAGGGTTCTGGGAGGTGCTCGACTAGTATCAATACAATGCAGATCCTCTTGTGAATTGTTGTCACTAGCTTTGCTAAGGCATCGCCTCAGGTGTTCTCTACCCTTGGGACATGCGACACTGAACGTGTAAACTTTTAAGCGACTCTTGACCTTTTGAGGTAAAGGATCATTTTCACCTGCGGCCCCGTAGGAGTCCTCCCCATCTGTTTACCAGCGATTGGGAGTCACTACGTATCTCGATTGATGACTTTCCACTTAAGTGGGCAGATTAAGCGGAAGCTATGACCGCTTCGTACTCGACCTCGTTGTTGGAGGCTTGAAATCCGAATCTGAGGGCGTACTCCACGTCAATCGATGGGAGGTCAGAATTAGACCCGCACCGCTTCCTTAGGAATTGGCGGCCCCATCGACAGACAGCCTCCAGATGGGTAGGTCGAGCCTTGATGGAGTAATTTTGGTAGAAATTTGTGCGGGGGTATTTGAGGGTGCAGATTCCCGCGATGGAAATATGCCAAAACCTACCCTTTAATCGCCGTCCTCAGCTTGTATTTGATGTCGAACTCACTAACCTCTATGGCCCATTTATGGTCTTCCCAGTCTGCGACATTACCTATCACGTCTCATTGGGTGTTGTAATTTAGAACCGATATTGAGCACGGAAATATGGTCGAAGCCTTACGGAAGTGGTCACCCGATCTTTTAGGATCAACTTCTCCATCTTTGGATGCCTTTCCATAAAACCCTCGGGCTGGTACGCGGTAGTAGGCCATTGCGTATTCCATCTCGCTCTTTGACGAGCGATCTTGGTTGAAATACGAAGCGACCAAATAAAGGGTAAGGGTTTCTCCTTCGGAGGGACTTGCGGGACGGGAGAACCGGGTATGTTTAAGCGTCGAGAACGCCTCTTTGTATTGGGCATCCTAGTAGAAAGCCTTTTTCAGAACCTGGAAGAATGGTCGACACTTATCGCTGGATCTAGATACAAAGCGGCTCAGAGCAGCTATTCTCCCAGTCAAACGTTGAATCTCTTTGGTGTTCGAAGGTGGGTGCATGTCTAGCATGGCTTTTATCTTATCTGGATTTGCCTCTATTCCTCAGCTGTTGACCATGAAACCCAAGAATTCCGGCTGAGACTCCGAAGGCACACTTGGTTGGATTTAACTTCATGTTATAGTTCTTGGGACACCGGAGCGACTCGGCCAATTGGTATGTAGACTCGACCTTAACGATTTTACTGACATGTCATCTATATATACCTCCGCCGATGTTCCAATGTCCTTCTGAAACATTACGTTTACTAGCCTTTGATATGTGGCTCTGCATTCTTGACGAAGGAGACATCACACGATAACATTAAGTACCTTTGATTACGAATGGTCTTTCTTGAATTAATTTAGAGATTATTATCGTCGGTTGTATCTAAGAAAGCGTCCATAAATTTGAGAAGCTTCGTGATGGCCCAGGTTAACCAGCGTCAGCTCATCGATTGATCAGGGTAGGGGAAAACATCTTCCCGGACATGCTCTATTATTCTCCGGTGAAGTCAATGCAAAGTTGCCATTTGACGTTTGCCTTTTTGACAAGGACTACGTTAGCCAACTAGTCAGGGTATTCCACTTCTCAGATAGCTTTGTCTTGTAGGAGTTTGTTAACTTCTTCATCGATCTCCTTCTGCCTCTCTGGGGTAAAACTCCTTAGCACATGGCGGGTTTGAAGGAGGCGATGGTATGCCACGACTGCGTGTGATCATTGCGGGGTCAATTCCCCCCATATCCTCCTGCTTCCTAGGCAAATACTTCCATGTTCTATTTCAAGAAGTGGATAAGGGGATCGCCAACTCTTTAGCTAATTGGTTGGTACCCAAACGAGATGTTAGGCTGTTCATCGAAGCTATCTCTGGTTTTAGTTCTTCTGAGGTGTAGGTCGGGTGCTCATCTCATCTCTCATGTCGACTCGTCCGTAGACCTTGCCTCATAGCTTTTGTTTCATAGATCTTAGAAGTAGCACTCCTGGCTAGCCCGTCTCATGAACTATTACCCATTCGTAGTGGGGAATTTGATAACCATATGATAGGCGGAAGGGATGGCTCTCATGGCGTTGAGGGAAGGTCTGCCCAGCAGTATGTTATAAGTTGATGGGGCATCCACTATGAGGAATCTCACCGTTGTTGTGGCCTGACACGGGGGATCTCCCAAAGTGAGCACTAGTTGTATTGACCCCAGGGGCAACACTCTTTCCCCGGAGAACCCCTGCAGGTGGGTGTTGGCGGTTCTGGTTACCCTCCGTGCCCATTTTGTCGAGAAGTGCGAAGATGATGTCGGATGAGCTTAGTTGTCAACCCGAGGACTACGTGTCTTGTTTTGTTGGCGACAAGCGACCATATTACCGGGATCGTCGCGGGGATCATGCGACCTTCCATGTCGGTCAGAAAGTTAATGGTGTTGTGCAGCGGGAGTTTGGATCTGCGTATTTCCATCTTGATTACGATCTTTGCGAGATGAGCCTTCGGCCAGAGCTAGACTCTCACTCCCCGTGTCTGAAATCGCGGTTCCCGGGGTTGCTAGAGTTGAGTTGGTGTGGGCGACGGGTGATGGGCGATGCCTGGCCCCAGGCCTTTTCGGGGCCACGAAGCGACAAAATGTCACGTCGGATCGGTGTTCATTCCTTCCTCAGTTAGGATGTCATTTGTTCGGTGTCCATGATCCTAACCAGATTCATAATACTTAGTTAAGTCTCTTAGTTGGAGTGCAGTCTTTATCAGAGACGGCCACCTTAAAATTTTAGATTGTTGCGTCTCACGTAAGACCTAGGACAGAGGCATCCAAGGGTGAATTTTCGAAGTGGATATAAGTTGCTATAGCTCGGGGGTAGGAGTGGGCTGCGATCCTTGTGCATTACCTCAGTCTCTTTGAGGCCGTTCTCTCATCTCTGTTCATGGTAGAGGATCTATCTCTGTCTCCTCGTCTTTGGGGCTCAGCTCTCTTTCTTGCTCACCTTTTCTCCTTTGCGTAAAGAGTTTTCCAGCTTAGATAGAAGGAGCTTCCTTCTTGGATTGATGTACTTCTCTGCTTTGCGAGCACCTGAAGCCATCTTGCTGAGGGTTCTTTGAGATGGAAAACATTAGGTCTTTAGACTGCACACCAAGCCCGGCGATGAAAGCGATGATGGCGAACTTCTCATCTAGGATGTCTACCTTTAATGACTCCGCGTTAAACCTTTGGATGTAGGACCTCAAATTCTCTTGTGGGCTCTATTTTATGGTTAGCAAGTGGTAGCTCGGCTTCCTGTATGTCCGAGCTCCAATGAAGTGGGAGACGAACGCAATGGATAGCTCTCTGAAGGATGAGATTGACGAAGGTGAAGTCTGTTGAATCAAAAGCTAAAAGCGGACCTTTTACAGCATGATAGAAGGCTCTGCATCTAACGAGATGCAGTGCTCCGTGTAGCTCCATCTTATTCTTGTAGGTATTAAGGCGTCTACAAGATCTTTTGTTCCGTCTCAATCATTTGGTTGGGCGTTCTGAACTTCGCTAGGAGAGAGGAAGTATGAGCCATACGACTATGAACGGGGACTTTGTTTGTTATTACCCAGACACATCCATAGGCTAGACTTGTCCTTTCACACTTCCTTCATGTGGTGACTCTATTTGGATGTCCCTGGGAGAAAAATCATGACCGTTATCTATCTCTGCTTGATGCGGGGATGATTAATGCCCTCTACATTATTCCCTCTGGATACTCCTTCATTGCGATCCTCTCCGGGGGGTTTATAGGGATCATGTTCCTTGGCTAGGCTAGTTTCTCCTTCCCCGTCAGCGTCTCGAGAGGCCGTCAGTGGTGTTGTTATTTATTTCAATACCTACAGGATCATTGTATTTGTCACAGTGAGTTCTTGAGTCTCTCGGTAAGCGTTGATTGAGGCGGAGTGTTTTCCATTTCATCCGCATTGGCTGCGAGAGTTTGAAACGTCTCTGCCCGGTGGTCATTTGTCAGGTCACCACAGTGCGCTTCCTAGATGAGTTAGGCGTGACTCTGTACTCATGTTGATTAAACCATGATCGTGAGAATACGGTTTACTTAACAAAGAAAATTTGTTGTTCCCAGATGATTGCCAAAGCGTTGGTGCTTTTCTCTAGATACTAGGTGGAGCTTCTCGGGAATCGTTAGTAGGTTGATGGTCGGATCCTTGGGATGACTACCTTTGCACAAAGGGGTATTCAAACGGGGTGTCTTGACAGTAGCTCAGATAAACTCAAATCGATTCTTTCTATGAGAAGGAAAGAATTCAACTCTTTATGTGGTTCTTCATTTGCATTACCCTTTTTGTGGTGGAATGAATTAGAGTCATTTTATAAGGAAATGATGATTGCGCCATGTTGGATGGCGATATCAGATATCTTTCTCATTGGGTGAGAGTTTCCTTTTCCTTATCATGGACTGACTCTTAGGGGACAATAAATTACATTGATCATGCACGATCTTTCTTTCCTAATCAGTAGATCCCGGATCCTTGGAAATTAGGCACTTACCTTTTCCGCAAGGTTTTTAGGCCTTCTCACTAGTTCCAGGCAGAACAGTTTCAATTTGGGCCACAGCCAAAATCTTTATCTTATCGTTGGTCTCGATTCGTGTTGAAACTTCTTTGTGGGGTCCCCCAGCTCCCTTTATAGCGGAGTTTGAGGCCTCGCCCAGGGTTTACATTAACTCTGGACCTATGTATATATGAGTTCTCATCCCTGCATCCATTTTTTTCCAAAAGGAAGAATGTCCTTAAAAAGAGGGCAAATGGAAAAAATGGATTTTTGAAGGGGTTGAAGAAGGTTTATTTGGAGAAGCAGAAAAGTTTTATTTGGAAGAAGTTTGAAGAAGAAAAGTTAGGAAGATAATCCTCTCTCAGGAAAAAAGGTGTCTTTTCTTAAAGATTGCTTTTTAGGAAAAAAATGTTGTCTTCTTAAAGAAAAAAAAGTAGGATTAGACCTGCAACCTTTGGATTCACATAATTATAAAGTATCGGCCACTACACTATAATTATTGGTTATGTTTTTTCTTGCGATGAATATATGATAAGGAGATAAGCCTACTAGATTAAACTCTACTCTTTTGAATTTGTATCTAGTCTTTGGTTTTACTCTTGGGAGGTAAGAGTACGATATAGAAGTTCTCCTAGAGTTTGGATCATAAACAAGGTTGTTTATGATCCACAATCTCCTATAGGCCCCGAATATTTATCTAAAGGCTTGGTTGAACTGGTTTTTTATACCCCACCAGTCTTTTCTAAGAATACTCTATAACACATTATTTTCAATTATTATGAGAATTGGTTTTGGAAAAATAAAATTTTACACATTTTCGACAATTTGTAGAAATCGACTCTAATTGAGCAATGTTATTCCGAGTTACATGCATGATGGTGACCCCTATTGGCCATGAGTGCTAGAGTGATGTCTATTGTTATGCCTATCTATGTCTGACTTTGGGAAAAGTAAGAGAAGTTCAATGGACTAAACTTTAAAAGGTGGCAACATAAGATGTTATCCTCTACCTGACTATCTTGAATTCAAGGAGATTCTCTAATCGAAGATGCCTTCTAAGCTCAACGAAGATGAGCACAATATCCAAGTCATCAATGTTGTGGATGCTTTGAAACATTATGACTTTTCATGCATGAACTATATCATGAATGTTTTCAATGATTCTTTATACAATGTGTATTTAGATAAAAAAAAACAACCAAGAAGCTATGAGAATCAGAAGACCGAAAATATAAAATTGAGGATGTCTAAGAATTTTGTTGTGCACCATTTCCTCGACTACAAAATGGTAGATTCCAAGACTATGGCTAGTTAAGTCCAAGAACTTTAGGTAATCCTCCATGAGATACATGTTGAGGGAATCATGTTGAGGGAATGATGTTAAGCGAAACTTTCCAAGTTGCGGCTATTATTGAGAAGTTGTCTCATTCTTGGAAAGACTTTAAGAATTACCTCAAACAAAAGAGAAATGAGACGAGCATCGAAGATTTGATTATTAGACTTCGCATCGAAGAAGACAATAAGGGATCTAAGAATAAATGAGCACACAATTCAGGCAAGGCAAAGGCTAACTTTGTGGAACATGGTCAAAGTTCCAAGTTCAAGAAAGCCAACAATAAAGGGAAAGATAGTAAACTAAGACCTAAAGGGGTAATCTCTAAAAAGCAGAAGTTCCAAGGGAAATGCTTCAACTGTAGGAATCAAGGTCACAAATCTTCAGATTGTAGACTGCCAAAGAGGAACTTACCCAAGGAAACCAATGTGGTTGATGGCATCACCAAAGATGTGCCTGACATTGACCTCACAGTAGTAATCTCTGAGGTGAACTTTGTGGCATCCAATCCTAAGGAATGGTGGATTGACACTGGTGTTACTCCTCGTGTGTGCTCGAACAAGAAGATGTTCTCCACTTTTGAACCAATTGAGACTAGGGAAAAGGGCTACATGAGAAACTTTTCCACCTTTGAAATCAAAGGCCAAGGAAATGTGGTCTTGAAGATTACTTCTGGAAAGTAGTTGACTTTAACAAATGTATTGTATGTGCCTGAAATCCGAAAGAACTTGGTATTTGTTTCATTATTGAACAATCATGGATTCAAGTTGTTGTTCAAGTCAAACAAGTTTGTACTTATCCTAAAGTGAATGTAAGTAAGGAGCAGCATATGAGAGATGCAGGCTGTGGAAGTCAATCGTAATCGACTATTATTAGCTCAAACATGAATAAAGGTAATTTCACTTACATGCTCGAGTCGTTTAATTTATAGCATGATAGAATAGATATGTTAATTATGATACACACGTAGATTAATTAACTTTAAATCATATACCAATCTTTCCAAATTGGATGCAAAGCATAAGTGTGTAGAAACTTGTGTTGAGTAAACCGACTGTGCCATCTTTTCAAAGTAGTTTAAAGACACACTAAACCTCGACTGATCCATAGTAACGTGTGTGATTTAAAATTTGTACAAACAAGATGTGGTAATAAATATTTCATTACCTTTGTCCATGATAGCACCAAATACTGTTATGTGTACTTACTCAAAAGTAAGGATGAGACGATAGAGAAATTTGTTCTCTATAAAAACGAAGTTGAGAATATGGGATCTAGGTGGTCTAGGTGTCTATAAAGTGCTAAGAAGTGATCTAGGTGGTGAGTATAAATCACCATTAGTTGATGTTTGTGCTCAATATGGAATTATACATGAAACCATAACACCTTGTTCACCTCAATCCAATGGTGTGGCTGAGCGAAAAAATCGCGCTCTAAAGGAAATGATGAATGCAATGATGAAAAGTTTTAGTCCACCACAAAACATGCGAGGAGAAGCCATTTTGTCTGCTAATTACCTTTTGAATAAGGTACCTAAAAAGAAAGCATAGAAGACTTCATATGAGTTATAGAGAGGACGATAACCATCCTATAAATACTTGAGAGTGTGGGGGATGTCTAGCCAAAGTGATAGTTCTTCCACCTAAAAAGGTGAAAATATGACCCAAAACTATTGATTGTATTTTCATTGGTTATGCACATAACAATACTGCTTATTGATTTCTTATTCATGAGTCAAATATCTAAGATATTCACAAGAACACAATAATGGAATCAAGGAATGCATCATTATTTGAAGATGTATTTCTATGTAAATCCCAAAAAGAGCCAAGTTCATCAAAACGAGGGCTTGAGACTATTAATGAAAATAGTAAGGATGAAAATAATGATGGTGGGGTAGAACCTAGACGTAGCGAAAGAGCAAGGGACAACGGATTTTCTGATGTTTATGGTTAAAGGGGAACCTTAGACTTTCAAAGAGGCAGTGAACTCTACAGAGAGTCTCATGTGGAAAGAGGGCATTAAGAGTGAAATTGATTTCATATTACATAAACATACTTATGAACTAGTGGATCTTCCACCAGGTTGTAAACCTTTAAGTTCCGAATGAGTTTTCAAGAGGAACCGAACAATAGATGGATCAATTGACAAGTACAAAGCAAGACTTGTGAACAAAGGCTATAAACAAACCGAATGCCTTGATTATTTTGACACATATTCTTCTGTGACGAAAATAAATTCCATAAGGATGGTGCTTGCAATTGTTGCCTTAAGGAACCTTGAAGTACATCAAATGGATGTGAAAACAACATTTCTTAATGGATATTTAGATGAAGAAATCTACACGGAGCAACCTAGGGGGTTTTCTGTTATAGGATAAGAAAAGAAAGTCAGTAAGTCGGTGAAATCGTTGTATAGGTTAAAATAAGCTCTAAAAACAATGGCATGAGAAATTTGACAATGTCATGAATGTGACAAATGTGTGTATGTCAAGGATACAGAACATGGATATGTCATTGTATGTTTGTACGTAGATGACATGCTTATTTTATGTAGTGATGATAAGATGATTACATATACTAAGAACGTGTTTAATTCAAGGTTTAACATAAAAGGCTTAGGATTTGCTGATGTTATCTCAGGGATAAAAATCAAAAGAACATCATATGAACTCATTCTAAGTTAGTCACACTATGTTGACAATATTCTTGGAAAGTTTGACAAAGATAATTCAAGCAGAATACCGGTAGATGTAACTCTACATCTCTCCAAGAATAATGCAAAGAGTGTTTCTCGAGTAGAATACTCTAAGGTAATAGACAGTCTAATGTACTTAATACGTTGTACAAGACCAAACAAAGCCTATGCAGTCAACAAACTGAGCAGATACACGAGTAATCCTAAAGCTAAGCATTGGTAAGGAATTATGAGAGTATTAAAATACTTACGATTTACTCGTGATTATGGAATACACTATACAAGATATCTTGTTGTACTTAAAGGATACAACGATGCTAATTGGATATCTAATGTTAAAGATTCAAAATCCTATATTGGTTATGTGTACACATTGGGAGGAGCAGTAGTCTCATGGAAATCCTCAAAACAAACGGTTATTGCCTAACTAATTTATGGAATTCCAACTTATATTGGGATGAATGTGAGGAAGAGGCTAGAGTGAAGGCGCCTTACTTCCTAGAGGATATTCCAAGATGGCCAAAACTTGTGCCTCCAATATGCATATATTGTGATAGTCAATATGCTATTGGTAGAGCACAAAGTAGTATGTACAATGGTAAGTCTAGACATATTCGTTGTAAACAAAACATTATTAGACAACTACTTTCAACTGAGGTTATCTCTTTAGATTATGTAAAATATAAAGATAACATCATGGATTCGCTAATCAAAGGGTTAAACATAAAGTTAGTTGAGAAATTATGGAGGGGAATGAGACTAAAGCCCATAAAGGAATAAGTTGATACAATGGATGTCAAACCTAGTTGATTGGAGATCCCAAGATCTAGGTTCAAAAGGGACAACTAAATTGTAAAAACTTTGATTTGATAAATGTGGGGATCTTCCCGTTGTCCATTCCTATGATGAAACAGTGATGCTCATAAGAAAAATGTTAAGCTATGCTTTTAATAATCTCTATGCCTTGGAAAAGAGTAACATGGGCTACTCTTAATTTAGGATATCACCTATGTAAGGGTGAAGTGGGGCCGCTTCAAAATGAATTGAACAAGGCACAATTACTATTGAACTCTTGCAGAACCAGGTTCATGTTCATGGCCAAAATGAACATAAAAGTGAGGACTAGAAAATGTTGCAAGATTCAGAAGATATGTCATCATCTAGCTAATAAATGACATAACAGCTCACGACATCATGTCTACCGCTTACTAAGATAAGAAACATACTTCTACGTTAAGGTTCAAAGGTAACACCTACCTCCTACGAGGTTTCAACCGCTATCTATCACATGCCTGCCTCAGATCCTTGGTGTCAATTTCATTTATGTGGGGAATTATTAGTAACGGTTAAATGAAATTATCTTTGTGTGGAACGATTGCTAAACGGCTAGTTAAATGCTTTTTAATTCCTTTTTATGGGTTTTAATTTTCTTGGTTCGTTGAGCAAAACCGTTGAAATATCTTTATTGGTTCTCGCCATTCATTCCTTTCTTGAATCCTATTTAAGTAGGGATTCAACTCTCTTGGAAGGTGCATTTGAAGTAAGGATTATATCCGAATTTTGTTTGGTCTTTCATCCGTATCATTTTTTTATAGATACTATCGGGATTTTTTTTGGTCTTTCCTCTATGTATTTTTTGTGATAGATACGAAGATCTTCCTATTCATTGAAAGTAATCAAGTGATATGATGTTATCACAGTAGTTGAAAGCATCATCAGATCATGGGAAACAAACGCTACACACAAGACCATAAAGAGAGGCAGCTTTAATTTGCTTTTAAAGAATCACGCTACACAAGACTCAATCCATTTTCTTGCTCTGTATTTTGTTTGTTTATTCTTTTACCTTCTCACCTTCGGTTTTACTTTAGCTGTGTTGCTCTAACATAACAACTATAACGTAATATGCAAACCGAATATACATGAATATATATATATATATATATATATATATATATATATATATATATATAAAACATTAAATTATCATGATAAGAACATGTTTGATTTCTTTTTTTTAATTCCGAAAAATATTAAATTTAGGGAACAAAAACAGTGCTTAAAAAACATCAAAATGATGTCCTTCGTGTTTTCAAAAATTGTTATCAATAACAGGTTTAAAAAAATGAACCAATCAAACAATAATTATCACAATTTTAAAGCTATTAAATATAGTAAAAGGGTTTTGTGATAGTGTTTTTATTCAAAATAATTTTAGCAAAAACAGTGGGTCCATGTTCAAGGAATATTTGGCGTGATACAATAAACAATTATTGGATTGAGGCTTGCCTCAAGTAGTAAACGAATAGGAAAAGGTTACAGAAAATCCAGGTTTGAATTATTGTAAAAACATGTTACTGCAATGTAATAGGTATAGCTACGAAACAGGCCAACTCAACCTATATGGATTGAGCCCATTGCTAGCCAAAACAAGCCAAGCAAATTCGATATATATTTTTTAATAGCCCAATTTGAATCCATGGCCAAAATGGCTGGACATTTTTTTAAAAATAATAATAAATAAAATTTTTATGTAATTTTACATTTGGTATGAAGGTTTTTTTAATACTTTATAGTTTATTCTTAAGTTCTTAAAAGACTATGAATATTATCATTTTAGTTATTTATATTTAAATTAATTTTCATACTAGTATTATTTTATTTTATTAAAAATAAATATTTTAATAACTATTTTTTTTTCTATAAACAGCTATTTTATATTTTTCATAATAAAAAATTAATATTTTTAACAATTAGAAAATATTATATAGCCATTTAAAAAATTAAAATAAAAAATGGGTCAAAATGAGCCAAGCGGGTCGTCTGTCCACGCCTAATGGTCATGTAATCTGTCAGTCAACAGCCCTAATTCCATTGCACCACCATTTTTCCACCTGACCTCAAAATTAAGGTCAAAGAAAACTGTACCCCACCACAAGTCAATCTATATTCCACCTCCAAATAGAAAGCCACTACGACGACCACAGAGTTGCTAAACAGCTAACCCAACTCCATTGTGGCCAACCTAACTCACTGGGCCACCATCGGTCGCCAATAAACAGTCGTGGGCTAATCTTACCCATTTATTCTGGTTAAGTTTCGACTAAATTCAACTGAACCTCATGCTAGCCATAGAAACCAAATGAGCCAAAACTTAAAATAAAAATGTCGTTAATTTTACAAAATGAATCATTCTTCAAATAAAAAAATAAATAATATATAAACATATAATAATCTACAGATATAAAATGACGGCCCTCACCAATATAATAATATGAAACAAACTAAAAATAAATAAATAACGTTAGAAAGATCAAGAGTAATCAAAAAGATCAAACCAACTAAATGCCTAAATAATACAAAACACAAAGAACAACTTAATAACATATTTAAAAAAAAAAAAAAAAACTTCAAAATATCAAATACATTCGTACATGTCTCCACTCATTCCCCATCACATATCCAATAATAACACGCGATTCCACATTAAAAAGACAGACATCTTCGATAAATACTGAATACATCACTCATTAATTAAAATTTTAGAATTTTAACAACAAAAATTTCATTTATATTTGGAATAAAAAAAAATTCTAAAAATGCATCTCAACCGTATAATAATGAAATGTCCTATTTGTTTTGAAAATCTATCTTATTAGAAGATATAATTATATTAAGAAAGAAATAATAAGTGTATAATTTTTGTTAATTATTTTTAAAATAACAATATTTTGTTATTAACACTAGTTTAAATAATATAACTCCTACTTTTCTTTCAGAATATCATTAACATCTCTCTAAACCCTAGTCTCTATTTCTCTAAACTTTTCCTTTGTTAGCCGTTTTTTATTAATGAAGGGCATTTTGGTCAATATTTGGTCGACATCACCCATTTACACCTATTTTCCATATTTTTTTTTCTCAATAAAGTGGTTCTTCCACATAAATCTAGGTTTTTAATTTTTATTTTTCGTGATTTAGTTATCGCCTTGGTGCGCTTAAGTGATTATTACACCTTATACAGACAAGATCGCTGCAAGGACGGTTGTATACTGCTCTCGTGATGACGACGGAGCTACGATGTTTGTTTGCGTTAACGATTCAAACTTTGAAGAAAGATATACGATCAAGACAATAAATCAAATCAATTATTAATATTACGCATAATTTGAAATAAAGATATTTTAGCTACAATAAGAATGCTTAAATATCAACTATCAACCCATAAACTTCTGAAATATTTCCATTACGCTATTAACTCTGATTTTGTTTCATCCTTACATTTATGTATGCTTTTAATTTTATATTTCTATCAATATATTGGAATCAATGAAATTATTTTTATAAAAAAAAAACTAGTTTAAATAATAAAATTATTTAAAATACACTAATAATTTAGTTATTAAATTTAATTTAATTTATAAATTAATACAACTTCATTTTTATCAAAAAAAAAACATAAATGATTAAATAAAATTTTAAAGGATAAATAAAAATGAAATTGTAAATATTTAAAATACGACACGAGATAAATAAAATATATTCAATATTAAAATCGTACTTATTTAATCGTAAACGTGATTACTGCACTTTTTCATACAAGATATTTTAAATATTAAATTATCATATAAATTATACTAAAAATATTATACATTTAAAATTAAAAAATAAAATGGGGCTTAAACCAACAAAGCTTAATATATCAATCATATATTATAATACTATTATTTTTAAAACCATTGTGCTACAAAAATAGATAGCAAAAATATCAAATTTTAGAGATAAGTTATTTAAAATTTGAATTATCAAGTTATTTACTTAACAAAATTAAATAAAAATTTTAAACCAGTTAAACTAATTCGAGTCAAACCCACATAGGTCATGGGCTATATAATCGTCTAACATTATTCAAGAAAACTCGCATGTCCATTCATGGTCATAGTCAGAAGTCAATCAGCTGTCCCAACCATGAATAACACGTGTCAGGCGAAGATCAGTATAAAACGAGAAGCCATGACACGGGCAGAAAGAAAATCATCAATACTAGAAAGTAGAAACCTCAAGCCCTAAGACCAGAGTGAACTTCGGTATGTTCGGAGGACCTTCAAACGTTATATACGATATAAAAAAAATTATTGAATCTTCAAATTTTATAATTTTGGCATGTGTTAAATTTATTTATATTTATATGCGTATATTTAAAGGTCTAGATTATCTCTATACAAATGAAGGGTTAAGATTAAAAATTTGGTAGGACGTCTAAGAATTTTGTTAGCTAGCATTGTAGACTTCAAATATGGTTAGTCTTAATTTTGTTTTATTTATTTTATTATTATTTTTGATTTGATTTGATTGTAGTTCTTTTTCTTTTTAAAGAAGAAAAGTTTTTTTTTTCAAGGCTTTTGGGGGATCAAAGACAGAGAACTAGGATTAAAGGATTAGGTTTTTGAGGCTTAGAGAGGAAGCTACGATGAGAATGTGATGGCCCTGTCGTCGTACTCGACTGCACCTAGAGGCCTAACCCCACCCTGTGACGCAAGCACTACCTTTCTCCTTTTTTTTTTTAACTACTCGAATAATCCAAATACAATTACTTTTCCAAATACATTTTAAATACTCAATGAAAAAATATATATGTAAATTCCACTTTAATATAAAGGGGGCCCATCATTTGATCACAAAACTCATTTTTTCATTCGATGTGGCATTTCATGCTTATTTGGTCAATTTCCCATCTTCAGACAACGCGCAGATTATTAAATGCTTTCAATATCCAAATATTTACAAACATAATAAGAGCTCACTGTAATAAAGGCTTTCAGACAAAACGAGTCGACACTTCCTATGTATACACGCCGACTAGCTTTACTTATCCTTCGCGCGACTTCGACGACGACTGATCATCATGTCCACGCTTTCATACCGCTCACCCAGACCAAGCAAGAACGATAGCAACGCTAAGCATTTTTGCTAATGTTCTATATAAGACTCTCTTCCATTTCGCCAGTCAAATCACACAATTTTTCTAAACCACGTTTGAATCTTTTAACAATAAAAAGATAATACATATATTTATTTCATATACATTCATTTACGGTTATTGATTATTCCAACATGCACTTTCATACGCAATGTCAATTGCAAACACAAATCATGCATTTCACAAATATTTTATCATTGTTTCAAACGACCAGCCAATGTTTTCAGCATGAGATACTGTAGAAAGTCACTAGACGGTCCCACTGGTCAGCTGCCGATATAAAAACATTTCGCTTTATAACACACACGCCTCCCGGGCCGCTAACTCGGTTATTAAAAATCACCTGCGTGAACACTAGCCGATACTATCCCACCATACGACGGAGCGACACATCATTACATTCATTCTAAAGACTGCCAATCTTGACTGCTGGTATATCAACATATAACTCGAATTTAACGGTTAACATTCTAGTAAGAGCGTTTAAATCATTCATAGCAAAATACAATATAGTATATACGTCTATATGCAAATAATTCATTTTTCAATACTCATGCAATTTTTCATATGCAAATCATTTCACAATTAATTACCTCAAATCAATTAAAACACTTCAATATGCAGTTTATTGAAAATCATTTCAATAATAGAACAATGATCGTAAAACTTGAATTAAGAAGAGATTGAATGGAGAACAAGCTCCGAATGGAAACAAAAGAGAGAGTCGAAGAACAAACCAAAAGACTTGTTGCACTTGGATTCCAATCCTCTCGAATCTCGATCAATTCTGCTTTCCTCTCACAACCCCTATTCCAATACAATTAATAATCATCGCTGACTTATTTAGGTTTCTAGTTAGGGTTGTTTTCTACCCAACATACCTTCACTTGTAAAAATTTTTTAGGAACAAATGAGTCATATTTTACCCAACTTCCTTCAACTCCCCTAAAAACCCAACATTTTCTTTATACAAAAATTCCTCAATTGAGGATCACAACCAATTGAAACCACAATACACCTTGAAAACTAACCGAATACAACCACAAAACAAACAAATATGGAATTATGAAGGGTTTCTAATTTTGATTCTCTTGCAACTTGAAACCCTAACTTCCCTTTTACCTTCTCTTCTTCCTTCCTTCTCTTCTTTTCCTTCACTTTGCTTGCAAAACCTTGGACCAAATGGGGGACAATCAACCCAACAAGGTTTCTCTCTTCTCAAAATGTGAGAGCCCTAGCTCTCAAATGTGAATGCCCAAAATGAGCTCCTTTTAAGACCAATTTTTGGTCTTATCCCATTTTATGTGTAAGGCCATGTTTGACAAACATATTTTAATCATCTTTTCTCATTTTTCTCACTTTAAAGTTTCATTTCAATTTCATTTCCACTTCATTTCATTTCATTTATACTTTGGCACTTACATTACTCATTTATGACCCTTAGGTCCTCATTTGACATTTTTTACCAAATTTATTTGGCTTATGTAAAATTTATGGGTTTTTATAATTTTTCTTTTTTAGCCATTTAAACTTGAAAAAAATATAATATAACTTATTTTACACCTAAATGATGTTATAAAAACGCTTAGGTATTTTCGTGGCTGCTACAACTCCTCTCCTTAAAAGAATTTCGTCATCGAAATTACCTTCATTGAATAGTTGAGGATATTGTTACTACATAACTTCTTTGTTTTCCCACGTGGCTTTCTCAGTCTTGTGGTTTCTCCACAACACTTTTACCAATGGGATTCGCTTTTTCCGCAATTCTTTCACTTCTCAAGTCAAGATCTCTACTGCTCCTCTTTATACGTCAAATCCGGTCTAAACTCAATCGTTTCCGAAGAGATTACATGCAATGGGTCTGACATGTACCTCCTCAACATTGACACATGGAAAGCATTATGAATTTTTTCCAACTCTGAAGGTCAAGCTAATATGTATGCCATTGGACCCACTTTCCCTATCACCTCATATAGCCCAATGAACCTAGGGCTCAACTTGCCCTTTTTCCCAAATCTCATTACCTTCTTCCAAGGCAATACTTTCAAAAACACTTTTTCACCGATCTCATATCGAATATCCTTTATTCTCATGTCTACAGATTTTGTCTTGGTCACAATACTTTCATTCTTTCTCTAATCATTTTCACTTTTTTCTCGGTTTCTTGAATCAAATCAGGGCCAATTATCTCCTTCTCACTTAACTCGGTCCAACATAATGGTGTTCTGCATTTTCTTCCATAGAGAGCCTCATAAGGTGCCATTCCAATACTCGACTGAAACTATTGTTGTACACAAATATGTGTCTATCCCAACTACCCTCATAGTCAATCACACAACTTCTCAGCATATCTTCCACCACTTGGATAACTATTCGATTGTTCATCTGTCTGTAGGTGGAATGCTGTGCTGAAATTCAGTCGAAAGTGCCCAAAGCCTCTTTCAACTTTCCTCAAAATCTCGAGGTAAACCTCGGATCTCTATCTGAAATGATCAATCTTGGAATCCCATGTAACCACTATTTCACTTATGTAAAGCACTACCAGCTTGTCAAATGAATAGTCGATTCTCACTAGGAGGAAGTGAGCTGACTTAGTCAATCGGTCTACCACAACCCAAACCGAGTCATGCTTTCTTCCTATCAATGGTAACCCGACCATAAAATCCATTGTGATTCGGTCTCATTTCCAATCGAGTATTTTAATATGCTGAAATAATCCCGAAGGAACTTGATGTTATGCCTTCACTTTTTAACACACCATATTCTTGGTCACAAATTCCGATACATCTCTTTTCATTCCAGACCATCGGTATGAAGTCTTTAAATTCTGATACATTTTTGTGCTATCGGGATGCATAGCAAAAGATCCACTGTGTGCCTCTTTAAGTATGGATTTCTTCAATTCATCATCATTGGGTACACAAACTCGATCTCTATAGTATAAGAATCCATCCTCTTCGCCGTGAACCCGCCCCACTCTATTCTGATTTACAATTGCAGCAATTTTCTCATCATTCTTTTGTGCCTCTAGCACTCGATTTAACAAATCCGATTTTGCTATCAATTCTGCCACTATTGCACCGTTGTCTGATAATGACAAATGAGCATTCAACGCTCGAAGCGTTTGTACTGACTTTCTACTTAGAGCATCTACTACTACATTGGCCTTCCCGGATGATAATCGATCACACAATCATAATCCTTGATCAATTCCATCCATCTACGTTGTCTCAAGTTAAGCTCTCTTTGCGAGGGCAAATACTTAAGACTTTTGTGATCGTAGATGAAACACTTTTCTCCATAAAGATAGTGTCTCCATATTTCGCAGAACACAATGTTCAATTCCAAAACATGCGTAGGGTAGTGTTCTTTCATTCAGCTTCAATCATTCACATAAGCTACCACTTTACCCTCTTGCATAAGGATACATCCAAGTCCATTTAATGAAGCATCACTAAAAATCACGTATTCTTTACCGTAGGTCGGCTGAGTAAGAACCGGTGCCTCAGTTAAGTAAAATCTCATATTCTTTTGGAGCAATCTTGTCATCGGGGCCACAGTCATCGAAAACCCCTTAACGAACCTTCTGTAGTAACTTGTCAATCCTAGGAAACTACGCATTTCCGTGACATTTCTCGGTGGTTTCCATTCAATAATCACTTATATCTTCTTTGGATCCACTCGAATTCCTTCTTCTGATATAATGTGTCCAAGAAAGCACACTTCTCTCAACCAAAATTCACATTTGCTCAGTTTTGCATATAACTATTCATTTCTCAAGGTTTCTAGCACTACCCGAAGGTGTGCATCATGATCTTCCTGATCCTTTGAATATACAAGAATGTCATTTATAAACACCACGACAAACTAATCTACATACGGTTGGAAAACACGATTCATTAAGTCCATGAAAGCTGCCGGTGCATTTGTCAACCCAAACGGCATTACAAGGAATTCATAATGTCCATACAACTTTCAAAACTCCGTCTTATGCACATCCGCATCCTTAATCCTTAAATGATGATACTCAAATCACAAGTCAATCTTCGAAAAGACACATGCACCTTTCAACTGGTCGAACAAGTCATCTATCATGGGTAACGAATATTTGTTCTTCACTGTCATCTTATTCAATTGCCTATAATCAACACACAACCTAAGTGTACCATCTTTCTTCTTAACAAAGAGCACTAGAGCTCCCCATGGTGATACACTCGGACGAATAAATCCCTTCTCTAACAACTCTTGCAACTGAAGCTTCAATTCTTTTAACTCCATTGGAGCCATTCTATATGGTGTAATGGATGCTGGAGTGGCACCCGGAACAACGTCAATTGCAAACTTAATCTCTCTCTATGGAGGCAACCTTGACAATTCCTCTGGAAACGCATCTGGATAATCACAAACTGTAGGGATGTTTAATAAACTAGGCTCCGCTTTTTTCGTATCTATCACATATGCCAAGTAGGCTTCACACCCCTTTCGAACCATCGTTCTAGCAAAGAATGACGATATCAAGACACAGAGAGGTGGTTCGACCTCTCGCGGATAAAAGTCACTTCCTCGTCACTCGATGTCCTTAAGGCCACTCTCTTCATTCTACAATCAACTATCACTTGGTGTTGGGACAACCAATCCATCCCCTAAATCACATCAAACTCTCTAAATGACAACTCGATCAAATCTCCCGGAACTCACTGTAGATTCGACAAGTACTCAGAACTGAGTATCACAATGACACTATGCCAAAGTGGATTAATACCAAAATGTCATACTCGGGTTTTACTCTTCGGTAAACTATCCAAACTCGGAATGGTAGTACAAATATAAGAGTGGGTTGAACATTGATCTATCAATGCATTACAATAGTCTCAAAGATATAAAAATTACCATCACATTCGGTGCATCTTTCTCTTCCACTACCTTCATTGCATATGCCCTGGTTGGAGCACAAGCATCCTATCTACCCATAGTATGTGTCGCTTGTCTCATGGGCACTCGTGATGCAAACACTCTTTGCTGCCTTGCCGTTTTCCTGCATCGCTGAAACCGTACTCCCACCGGGTGCTGTGAACGAACGAGCTCTTGGACAATCTTTCACTTTGTGCCTGGGCTGGATCCACATACCAAATACACTGGTCACCTACCACACTCTCCTTTATGTTTCCTCCCACAATGAGTGCAATAAGGAGGAGTTGGTCCTCTTGAAGAAGCTCCTAGTGCACTAGCAACTGATGGTACCGGTAGAATAATCTTACTACTACTAGCCTCGAAAGGATCCCCAGCCGTAGGGCCGACAGGAATCCTATGGTCCTCTGAATTTCTTACTCTGGTGCTAATAAGAACTTGACTGTCTAGGGTTTTTCTTACCCTGTCTTCTTTCTTTTCTTTCCTACTTTTCTTTCTTTACTCTTTCAACATTTAGAGCACATGTCATAATTTTAGAAAAGTCATCATGGAAAAATCATGTGACATGGGCTCGAATATGGTCATTGAGGCCATCTTCAACTTCATGCATATTTCTTCTTCCTCAACATTAGTATCTCTGAGCATACTTGCTCAACCGGGTGCTGAGTCACACTCATTTGTCTTTGTTTCAAATTAAGAAAATCTAGTCTCATATTGCTCAGATAAATATGACCCACATATTGTTTTCTGAATTCCGCCAGGAAGAACTCCCCATGCAATAATCTCCTCCTAACAGGTAGCCCCAAGCTACGAAACCCACCACCGGGAGGTGCCATCCTCGTAGAAGTGAGGTCGCACACTCTAAATTCTCCTCTGGTGTGCAATGCATTTGCCGCAACATTCTTTCAGTTCTTTCGAGCCAATTTTCCGCCATGGAAGGCTCATCATCTTTCTTCCCAAGGAAATCCATGGATCGATATTTTGCCATTCTCTTTATGGTTGACCGCTGAGGAACAACTCGCAACCCGGTTGTGCCATTCTCGTATGTTGCCCGAGCCATCTGCTGGAGGATATCCATAGCACTTCCTATTGTTTGACCTTGCTCACGAATTGATGGAGCATGGGACGCTTGCCCACCTTCCACACTAGCAGGGCTATTTGGGTGACTTCCCAAGTCACCTTTGACCCTATGGGGTCCTAAACCATCCATGCTTACCTATTAAGACCCACAAAGATCCTGATCAGTCACGTCATCCTTTATATGCAAATGCGCGCATGTCATAAACAATTTCCTCAAAATCATTTTGTAGAATCGCCGAAACCTAGGGCTCCTCGACACACTAAAAATGTGGACGGTTCCCCGCCAACAAGCAAGATCTCGATCCGACCTGAGGGCCAAACCCGAACCTGGGGACGCGGTCCTTTTTTTTTTTTTCGAATAATTCAAATACAATTACTTTTCCAAACACATTTCAAATAGTCAATGAAAATATATATACGTAAGGCCACTTTAAGGTATACATGAATAGAATAATGAGTAATAATGTAAAATGATCCATCATTTGATCACAAAACTCTTTTTTTCATTTGATGTGGCATTTCATGCCCATTTGGTTCATTTCCCATATTTATATAATGCGGCATTATAAGTCGTTTTCAATATCCAAATATTTACAAAACATAATTTGAGTTCAATTTTCATAATAGTGTTTTTACAAAATGAGTCGAATAATTTCATGTATGCATGTGACAGAGCTTTACTTATCCTCCGTGTGACTTTGACGATGACTCGATTCATTGCGTCTCTGCTCGTGATCTCGATCACTGCTAACGAGCGATGATAAAAGCAACGTTACATTTTCATGTTTAGTGGTTCATATAGTACTCTTTCCATTTCACTTAAGTCACACCATGCAATTTTTCTAAACTATGCTTTTGAAATATTTTTGAATGATCAATGCAAATACAATACATATATTCATTTCATATACATTCATTTACGGTTCATTTATCATTCCAAATATGCACTTTAATATGCAATAAAACATAAATCATGCATTTAACAAATATTTTTATCATTTTACCTTTAAACGAATTTAGCCAATGTTTTCGCTAAGGTAGGGATAACGGAGTCACCGCATAGTCCCATTGGCTGCGTGCCTAAGATAAAACATTTTGCTTTATAACACAAGACGGCCCTAGCCAGGCCACGACATATTAAAATCAATTCAACACATTCCATACACCGGTCTCGTTAGCACTGACGAGTGACACATCATTACGTTCGTTCGCAACACTACTAATTTGACCCTTCTTGGTATACCAATCTATCTCAACTCGAATTTAATCTGCTAACATTCTATTATGCATGCTCAAACTATTCATTCATAGCAAAATACAATATAGTATATACATCTATATGCAAATAATTCATTTTTCAATACTCATGCAATTTTTTATATGCAAATTATTTCACAATTAATTGCCTCAAATCAATTAAAACACTTCAATATGCAATTTATTGAAAATCATTTTTAATAATAGAACAATAATCGTAAATTGAAACAAGAAGAGTATTGAATGGAGAACAAACTCCAAATGGAAACAAAAGAGAGTCAAGAACAAAACCAAAAGCTTGTTGCACTTGATTCTAATCCTCGTAATCTCGATCAATCTGGGTTTTCCTCGTCACTCCATTCCAATACAATTAACAATCATCGCTTGGCTTATTTCTAGGTTTTAGTTAAGGTTGTTTTCACCCAACACACCTTCACTTGTAAAAATTTTGGGAACAAATGAGCTATATTTACCCAACTTCCTTCAAGTCCATTGTAGCCTCTATAAATATATTTTATTCTGTAAATTGAATCATCCAATTCGAGCAATCAAGCTCCGTGATGTGTCCTAAAACATCCAAGACTATTCTATTTTCAACACGTAATCCATAATTTGCTCCAAAAACAAGACTCTTGTGACGAATTTCTGCCCACCTGCATTCAAATTTGGATACACTAGACGGACAGATTTGTTCTCCCTAAAAGTCTAGTTTACTTAGAAATGAATCACTTAATTTAATATGATGGACATGTTATGTCCAAAACAAAAACATAGGTTTTGAAAATTTTTGACAGCATCTCCCTTAAAAAACCCAATATTTCCTTTATACAAAAATTTTTCAATTGGAGACCACAATCAATTCACCACAATACACCTTGAAAGCTAACCCAATACAACCACAAAACAAACAAATATGGAATTAAGAAGGGTTTCTAACCTTGATTCTCTTGCAACTTGAAACCCTAGTTTCCCTTTTACTTTATCTTCTTCCTTCATTCTCTTCTTTTCCTTCACTTTGCTTGCAAAACCTTGGACCAAATGGGGGACAATCAACCCAACAAGGTTTCTCTCTTCTCAAAACATGAGAGCCCTAGCTCTCAAATGTGAATGCCCAAAATGAGCTCCTTCTAAGACCAATTTTTGGTCTTATCCCATTTTATGTGTAAGGCCACGTTTGGCTAGCATATTTTAATCATTTTTTTCTCATTTTTCTCATTTTATAGCTTCATTTCAATTTCATTTTCACTTCATTTCATTTCATTTATATTTTGGCACTTACATTACTCATTTATGATATTTAGGTCCTTATTTGATATTTGTACCAAATTTATTCGACTCCTATAAATTTTTTGGGTTTTTATTATTATTTTTTTGTTTTTAGTCATTTAAATTTCGAAAAAATATAATTTAATTTATTTTATATCTAGAACATGTTATAAAACTGTTAGAGTATTTTCGAAACGTTACAGAGAATGGAGAAAAGGCTGGCTGATCCTAGAGATTCGTTGTCATTGCCTAAAAGGAGGGGAGCCCAGGGAAAGCGTAAGAACAAGAAAAGGAAGTCAAGAAAGCATCAACCCAATAAAAAAACTGCCCACGAAAGTTTAGCAGCAAAACTCTCAATACGATAAATTAGACCCAGGGGCATGATATTTATGCATTAAGTTAAAAATACAGTATCATTATTCCTCTTCCTTCTGCCAATTATCTATCTGGAAGTGCAGAGTGTGAGCAATTGGTATTGGTACTGGTATACCATATAGTGAATTAAGTTAAAATTTGAAATCATTAGGTGGGGATATTAGGTTTTCTATGCTTAGGTTTGTTTCTGTACATATTCAATTATTATATACTTTGTTTGCACGTATTTTATAATTTTATTTACATATATTTATTTCCTTACATATGTTTCATCAGTATTTGCACTTATTTATTTTCCATATATATATTGTGTATTTTGGACCTTTATTATATGCACCTATTAATTTTGGTCATCCACCTTAGGCCCAAACTAAAGAACATTTTCAGGTCAACCCACCTATCTTAGATCCAACTTATCCACCTGTGTTCACCTCATTTTCTTAGATTCTAACTCAACCACTTAGCCCAACCTATTTCCCTGTGACCTTAACCATTTCTAGCCTAACTCTCATTTGCCGAGACCCAAGACAGGTCCACTGTCATGTCACCATCACCTCATCTAGGGCCCATTGTCATGTCACCTCCAATTCCTCAAGTAGTGGTCTACTACCACTTAGACAATACACCTTCAAAAAAACGTAACATGAGGAATTCAATACATTCTTTTATTGAGGTAAACACTTTAAACCACTGCCTACATCTTTTGTTTCAACTCTTGTCACGAATAATATTTCTAACATCCTCCATTTTGTCATGACGCCCCAAACCCAGGGGTCCTGGGCTGACAACCCTTCAATCATGACTCCTGCATTTCGCGACCGATACTACGCCGCTGCGACCCATTTATTAGATCCTAATCACAAAACGAGGAGTCCCTGCTCGGCGTTTCACCCAGCCATACAACCCGTATAACAAGATAACACAACCCATCTATGGTCTCAAAATAAAGTAGTAATCCATCACAAAGGTCCATCTGTCCATATCCCTAAACTATATCATAATAATCCATAAGAGTTTATTACAACACTCTTATACATAACATATATTAAAACTAGCTTGTTCTAATATAGTTTACAAAAATATTTATCAAAACCACATCCTGGCTTCCTTTAAACACTACCGAGTGAGCCGCTCTCTCCCGCACACTCGCACCAGGGGTCCCAGATCTGGTGAGAAATGCACACAGAGAATACCTCCTACATGGCTACTCTCACCTAAGTGCCTATGTAATACACACCACACATTCAAGTAAAATACGCGGTGATTCCTACTCAAATGTCTACATGCTTCAGCATGGTAATGACTCCACCTCATCCCATGTCCCGAGTCCTCACCGACTTCACACGATATGCCGAAAGCAAGGAACCGAATCGTCATTATGTTCCATCAATGACCATTTTTCAAAAAAAAAAAGCTTTTTGTTTTATAAATGAACCATTGAATCCGCTCCCGAGCATCAACTTGCATTTTCCAAGTTCCGCTTACGCATTCAGGCCACGATTGTTTACACTGAGACGCAGCCACGCCTTCCACATTTTGTACGGGTCTTTCACCACCGGTGATCATGTCTAACCTCGAATGCCAAGTCTTTCACCCTGGAGGGGGATCTACCCCAACTTGCTATGCCCAACACACATATTTTTCATTTTTAAAACCATGAGACTCATTTTGGACGTTGTCCCATGTTACCGAGCCCACCATCGAACACTAAACACAGTATCAATCAACCATGTACCCACGACATACCATCGAACACCAAACACAATGTCGATCTCTACCATGCACTCACACCCAACACAATGCGGTGTCCCCGTGCATATGAAATGCAATTATGCCATTCCATGCCTATACCATGCCATATATATGATGAGTGCTATATGGACATTTTAAACCATGCATAATACCATGCATCATTTGGACAATCATATCAATTAACATACAATTTCCAAATAAACCACTGTCGTTACGTCAACATATTATACAAACATATATTGACATTTACTGGTCATCACCAATCAAGAAATGACTTACCTTATAATTTCTGTGCTTAATCAGACACCATGTCCATAAATAGCCTACAATCAAACTCATTCACAATGGCCTTGTTCATACATAAACACATCACAAGCCAAACCATTAGAACACAATTCTGACTTCAACACACCAACCAAGTATATCACGACCCGCTAATGATATACTACAATCATATATCAATTGTGGCAAAAATCTGGACACAAATCATTAAACAGCCTAAGCTGTAGCAGCCCCGGAAAATGAACCATAACTTGAGTTATAGAGGTCCGATTTGGGTGATTCAAAAGCCTAACATCAAGTTCTCGGATAGGGCTACAAGTTCCTTGAAGGATGCTAGTCCAAATTCTCACTTTTTTCCTGCTGAAAACTAGTCCCAAAAACCTAGACAGTTCGGCCAAAATAGAGCAAAATTTGAATAGTCTCAGAAACTGACCATAACTCATGCCATAGAGGTCCGATTTGGGTGATTCAAAAGCCTAAAATCAAGGTCTCGGATAGGGATACAAGTTCCTTGAAGCTACCCAAATTCTCTTTTTTTCTAACTGAAAATTACCCCCGAAAACTGGACATCATATAGGGTCAAAACAAGACACTATTCCCATAACCCATTAATTTGCCAAACAACCCCTTAGGACAAAAATGGTCAAACAGCCCTTGTAGGGCATTAAAACTCAACCAAACAGCCCTTGTAGAACAAACTCAACCAACAAATTCTCTATACTAAAAATAAACCAAAACATGAAGAATCTCACCCTTAGAGCATGAGCAACTTTCCGAGAAAGTCTTGCAGACATTTCCTAAACCCAAAGCTTTCGACTTCACGAACCTCCCGTGTGAAACCTTGGCGAAACTCGGAGTTTCCGGTATCCACGCGTAGCCCTCGCCGAGTACTCCGACTTTAATTCTTGGCCCAACACAAGACGACCATCCGAGCTCCGTAGATCTTAGAGATAAGTCAAAGTTTTTCTCTCCTCTCTCTTCTCTCATTTCTCTACGTTTTCTCCTTCTTTCTCCCCTTTCTTTCTTTTCTTTTTCTTTATCTTAACTTATTTTAAGTTATTTGATAAGTGGCCTTTATAGCCACGTGTCATGCGATCCTCGGCCTGATTCATTCCTACCCTAAACACCATTTTCGCCCCGATCCGTTTTTTTTCTTTAATCTTTATTTTAAATGAATTTAACTTGAAATATCTCTAACCCGAGATTCTCATAAAATCTCACATCAGCCATTGCACGCTCGTTACCTAAAAATCGCGGAAAATTCACTATCTCAATTCAAATTTAAAATTTTCTAGAATTAAATTTCACTGAGATGAATCCAAAACATGTTTCCTGCTTCATCATCCGGCATCTAGAGATTTTTCGTGCTTTCGAACCATTATGACAATTTATTATTATTATTACTTTGCCATTTTTCCTAAAAATTTCTAACTTTCCTAGGTTTTACATTTATCAATTCTAACTTTCTTCAAAGTAACTTTCTAAATATTATTTTAACTTTCACCCTATTACTTTTGTTATCTAAAAAAATTTCTTTAATTTAAAAAAAAAATTCAAAAAATTATTTTCCTTAATTACTAAACTAAAAAAAAAAAATCATTCCTTAATTTAAAAAAAATCAAAAAATAATTTTCTATACTTCAAATTCTCAAAAAATCATCATTTGTTTAGAAAATATAAACTCTTTATGATTTTTATAGTTTTAAAAAATTTTTTAAAATTCAAAATTCACTTTTAATTTTACTAATCAAATATTATTTTCCAAATATCCAAACTTCAAACATCTTCTTTTCCAAAATGACATTTTTATTTTTATTTTTTTCGAATTCCCTAATTGAATTTTCATTTTTCAAATTTCCCTTTTTTAAACCTAATTTTCAAAACTCAAAATGCACTATCAATTCTATATTTTTAATAAAATGGGAATTAGCAATGATTCTATTAAGCAAATAACCAGCCTTTGGAGCCCAACATCCCATATGTGTTTTCAACAAATAATTTAACACTTAGTTTATGACCCGGTTTCAAATTTTGACTTTACATATTTTGTATTTGTTAGTATACTAATATGATTCTCTATTGATAGCACTTTCAAATCCGCCAAGATACACACTCTTTCCCTATTATTTATTTATTTATTTATTCATTATTCATTCATGTTTGATGTGCTCTTGTATTATTAAAATTATTTATTCATAGTATCTATTGTCCGATTAGTCAATTCCCCTATTTGACTTAACTTGATTATTAGAGACTCAATTTTAGAAGTTTAGAAGTGTGCTGCGACTGACCCCTGAATCAAGACTCGATTTTTCTTAGACCCGTTTTTTCATATTAGGAGTCTTATTAGAGTTTTCTTTCTTATTTTATTTTCCCTTAAATAATTAAAAATAAGTGGCAACTCCAAACCGTTTTCAAAAATGGTTTTTCAAAAATATGAAACAAGTCTTGCCTTTTTAGTGGGAAACATAGGCATAGCCAAAATGCGTTGTAAACGACTAGAATACTGTTTCAAATAAAAAAAAATAAAAGAAATAAATAACCAAGGTGAACAAGTAAATTGTTTAAAAAAATAACAAGAAAACGACACTATTTTGGATGATCTTTTTGGTAATTTTCTAATTTACTAGTAAAATTCCATGTGTTATGTACGTGACATACACATGTTATGCACGTGACATGCACATGTTATGCACCTAGCATGCCCATGTTATACATGTTTGTAGGCCCCTTTTTAATGTGCCTTTTTATTTTTATTATGTTTAGTATTTTAATTTTCCTGGGCTCATCTAATAGAAACACGTGAGAGCATGGAATGATCCTGATTTCTAGGGTAAGAGTGAGAGCAGGATATAAAAGGAAAGGGAGAATGTCGTGAGAGAGAAATCCTTTTTGGGGAGGCAGACTCGAGGAGAGACAGAGGTGGAGGAGAAAACAAAGTGGAAGGAGGTGAGGGTTTTAGAGAGCGACAACCATTCGAAGGGAAGGGAAGCTATAGTTTTAGGAGAGACCACAATGTAGAGAGAGAATGGGGTGGGGGGAAGGAGCAACCAACTTCCTTTGTTAAAGTATTCATTGGAACATTTTTCTAGTACAACAAATCCATATCTCGTTTTTGGAATTACTATGGGATGAAGCTTTCTTTTATTTCTTTGCCCTTAAATTGTTTAATGATTCATTCTTTGTTTTAACTTTTTCAGATGATATTCTTTGTTTTACCCCTTTTGATAAATCTTTCCTAGTTTTTGTTGTTTTACTTGATGTTTTTCTTTCCATGTTTTTGTTGGATTATCCCACACGATCACAAGGGCCAATGAGGCTTATAAACATAAGTGAAACTCTCATTTCTAATCACGGACGGTGGCGCTAAGATTCACCCACTCAGACGTGTTCTGTGCTAACAACAAGCCCCTCGCCACCAGAGAAACTGTTGTCGCTCCTCCAACCGCGCCCACGCGAGGTGAGATTGTCGTATTATTTCACATCGACATGGGCTAACAATGACGAGTTTAGTTATGAAACTCATTTCCACGAAATACCGGATTGGTAAGACCCATGATCACTTAACACGAAGATCGTGTTCCCGCATTAACAACAAGTCTCGCCCACCGGAGAACACAAGGTTCCTCCAATCCAAGCGTCAACTATGAGATTGGTCAAGCATCCCACATCGATCATGCTTGGCCATGATGAATATAAGTCATATAAAACCTCATCTTATGAGCCTCGCTAGCAGATTTGCAAGACCCAAGATCACCTAACGCTTTGTCGCTTCCACTGAGGTTTTCTTCCTCTTAAGACTATATGAGATGGTAAAATTGAGTGTATGCAACTTTGGTAAATGTTTTACTATTATCCCTCTATTATGAATCCGCATTTAGGTTGTAATAATAGGTAACTTTTACTAATTTGCTCTCGATACGAAATGAGATTTTGGTTGTCATATTGAACTAATCATCGTTTACTGTTTGGATATTGCGGCGTTGCTTAGCATTTTTTTTTTCTTTTTTTACTGTAGTATGTGGATCCATATAACAAATACCAATCCCGGTGGTGATTTTTAGTGGGGTAGTAGAAATCCAAAATTCCAATGATTATATTCCTTGCAATTAATGTAAGTGATTTTCAATAAGGTGGGGCAGCATAGGCAATAGTAAGATGTAGTGGGTGTGAAGTGTGGTTGTGTGCAGCCGGGTTTCATTCTATTTCGTCTCACTCGTGGTTCAACTTTCCAGATTTTATGTTTGAATGCATATTTATATTCTTAACTTGGATTCCAAATATTTGTTTCTTTTATTTATTTAGCTTTCCTTCCATATTGCAATGTATTACTGAGCTTTCCTTTCATGTTTCTTATTTAAAGAGCATTTATATTTCAAATCTCACTTATTGAGCTAGCCATGTGCTTATGATGCTCCCAGATTTTCGTACTTGTTTAATCCATTGCAATTTATCCTCATGTTATACATTGTGCGTTAAATTGGTTATTCCCATATTTCTATATTTGTCATTCCCATATTTACATTCCTAGATTTTCATGTAAAGTTATAATCCATTTATTACTTGTAGATTATTTTTTTATATAAATCCATTTGTTACTAACATTCTTTTATATATTGATTTAGTCTCTCTAATTGATGTGCCTGTAGCTCCAGTTATGGTTGCCTAATTCCCGTCTGTATATGCTATTGATATATTAAATGTTCCAAGATTTTAAAATGCTCCCAAATTTTCATGCAAATAAATCCTTGCAATTAAATTGCTTATACAGTCTTATCTTTAGTGTTACCGGTTTTTATGTATGCTATAATTTTGTTAAGTGCTCTCAAAGTTTTATATATTAAATCCATGTTATATATATATATATATAGTATATATATATATATATATATATATATATATATATATATATATATATATATTTATTTATTTATTTATTTATTGTTAACTGATTTTCTTTTCTTTCTTTATATTATAATCACGATGTCATTCTGCTATATTTATTTATCCATGTAATATTACTTTCCATACTTTATTTGTCGGACTTTATGTACTTAATCATCGCAATTAATCTCTAGACCTTCTTACTCATTAATTATTTTCTATTTAATTCTTTTCACTAATTATTCTTTTTATATTAATCAAATTATTTGTTCCACCCATTGCATACACGAATTCTCAGGACACCTCCTTTTGTTCATCTCACACTATCTCATATTTATTGTCAATCTCACACGTATGATTATATTCTTTATTTCTGATTTATTATTTCACTCAAATTTTATACTCTTTATTTCCTATTTGTTATTCACCCGATTTTATTTTATTTTATTTTCATATTTACATCTATTGCATTATGTCATTGATGTATCTGACTCCACTTTAATTGCTCATCATTATTATTTCATCTTACTTCACTTTAATTGATCTTGAACCTTTCTTCTCCAAACATTTTATCTCTAATCCCAGACCCATTAGATTATTTGAAATCTATTAGGACTTAGATAATAAAGTTATATCATCTCTTTTGACTCAAACCATTAGAACCTTTGACCAAATCCATTAGGACTTTAGTAAAGAAAGTCATCTTAAGGCCCAACTCATTATGATTTTTTATCAAACCCATTATGATTTTTTATCAAACCCATTATGACTTAGTTAAAAAAGTCATGTCATCTTTCTAAACCCAACTTATTAGGACTTTTGACTCAAATCATGTAAAACGTGAAAAATTTAAATTTAAATTTTTCAAAAATGATAAAATTCAGAATTTGGTTTTAATAAAGCCCCGAGAAAAACTCAGATTTTTCTGTATCTCTATAACAAAATCCGATTTCACTGTCAGAATTGTCTTACTTAAATCTAGCACCTTAGTCGAATTTCGCTAATCGTAACTCCAGACTTTACATTTTTCAAAAAATTGCAAAATCTAGGGTACGAGTGGACTACGCGGCGTGTCACGTCGCATGGGAGTAGGTGGGGGCGATGCAAGGTCGGGACCGTGATGGATGATCCGTGGCTTAGGAAGTCAAAATATGGGTCTGGGTAGTTTTCTGGCCAAAATAGGTTGGTGGACGAATTTTGGAGATTTTCTAAGTTACAAGAAAGTGAATTTAAGCAGATATAAGGAAAGTGCAGATTTTAGGAAGGTTTTATGAGTACGAACAAGATTTGTAAAGTCGCGTTGAAGTCAAAATATGGTTATAAAAAGTTTGTATAAAAGATGAGATGGTGACGTGAAAGTAGTTTGCACAAGAGTGGTTACTTACCTATGCACGAAACGATCCACACAAGATGGATGATATGAAGGCGCCACACCCCCAATTATGCACGGGTTTGATTGATGTTTCCGACAAAGACTTCGCCACTCATGAATCCACCAAGGTACGGTAGTCTACCTAACTCGTCCCTGCGGAATCCACCCCAAGAGATAAGAGAACAAAGAACTCTAAAAAGAGAAACTGAAAATATTATTAAATCCCGAATCGATCGGTCAAAAGACTACATTATTGGGTATATATAAATTTCATACTTTCTAAATCAAAAAGAATCTTTACTTTAACTGGTGAAAAGAACTTTCTAAATTACAAAAAGCAACTCCTAAGAAACTTTCTAAAATAAATAAAGCAAACTTTCTAAAATAAACAAAGCAAATCTTCCTAAAATAAATAAAGCAAACTTTCTAAAATAATAAAGCAAATCTTAGTAAAAATAAATAAAGCAAACTTTCTAAAATTAATACTGCAGCCTCCACATCGTGTCATTCAGCCCCAATTAATGTTTTTTGCCTTCCAAGGGGCCCAATGAGTCTAAAAGGAGTTTCACATGTATTCAACGCGCTCGACCTCCCCCAATCCAATTCTTCAATAATTGTGGCTGAATTCTAATGTTCTGTGTTTGATAGAAGCTCTCAGATCAATCCCCCATACCGGGAAAAAGACTCGCCTCAAGTCTTCACCGTGATAAGCCCTCAAGTCCTTAATACTGAACATCAAGAAATTTCACATTCGGGTTCCCGCAACCGTGAACCCAGGTGTGCATTCTCTCCACTCTTCTATAATCTGAAAGCGGCACCACCTCATTGAAGCTTCAAACTTTCCTGGAAACCTATATCTCATGGCTATGCACTTAAACCAGCCTCGCCAACCTCAAACTCACATACTTTGCGACGCTTCCATTTGCTTGTTCCACATATTGCATTCTTTTCTCAATCTTCAAGCCGAACTTCTGCAACTTCTCGATCTCTTTGGCTCTAACTTCAAAGATTCCACTAAATTGTCAATACCGACGGGTGCTAATTCCATGGTCCAATCGGTCAGAGTCCATGTGACTCACCTCAAATGGGCTTTTCCCAACGCTTCATGCACACCTATTGTGCAAACTCCACTGGGGTGTAATCAAATCCCATTGTCATCATGCCTTCCCACATAGCTCTAGCAAATTTCCCAAGCTTCTATTAGTAACTTTACACCATCGCTGAGGGTGATAAAGAGGTACTAAACAAGAAGCAGTTTCCCGCTTTTCTCCACAAAGTTCTCCAAAGTGACTAAGAAACTTAGAGTCTCAATCAAACCAGTCTCGGGGAATACCATGTAGACGCACACCTCAAGTACAAGCTCGCAACATAAGCACTTCACTAGACTTAAGGTATGGTACAAAGTGAGCCATCTTGAAAACTCACAACGATCAATTAATCGAATCTTTGTTTCCTTTGTGTTCTAGGTAATCCCAAACAAAATCAAGCTTACCTCCCTCCCATGGCATATTTGAATCGGGCAATGGTGTGGTATAATTCCGCATTGTCGTATGAGTTTTGTTCATCATGCACACAACACACTTCTGGACAAATCTAGCACGTTCCTTTCTCTAAACTTAGGCCAAAAGAAGTTTGGTCTTCACTGTAGCTAAGGTTTTTGCTTCACCAAAGTGTCCTCCTAATGTTCCACCATGCAACTCATCCAAAATACTCAATCTCAAGGAACAAGATGGGATGCATAGAGTGTTTCCTTTAAAGAGAAAACCGTCCATCCTTACAAAATCCTTGAAAGGCTTGTCGGCGCATACCTTCCAGATTTCACCAAAACTCCACATCCTCCTCGTATAGTTCTTTCAACACATCGAATCCAACTACTTGGACTTTAGCAGTCACTAGGGCATGTCTCTTACTTCAAGGCATCCGCAACAACGTTATGAACACCCGCTTACGCTTGATTTCGCGGTTGTACGCTGTAAGAATTCCACCCATGTCGCATGTCTTCGATTCAACTTGCGGCTGGTGGTCAGATGAATTTTAGTGCTTCATGATCTGAGAAAAGTTATCAAATGGCTTGTAAAGCAAGCATTGACTCCAATGAAATAAAGCTCTATAGATAGCATAAAACTCCTCTTGTCATGTGTGGAGTACTTCCTTTTTGCTTCATTTAACTTCTCACTAAAGAAAGCGACGGGTCTTCCTTCGACTACGAGACGCACCAACCCAACTTGAGATGCATCACACTTCACTAAGACTTTGTTGAAATCAGTAAAACCAAACATGGGGCTTCGCTATTTCTTCTTAATCAACCTCGTTTCTTCTGAATACTAGTCTACTTGAATTTGTCTCCTTTAAGCATTCACTACAGAGCCATTATAGAGCTAAATCCACGAATAAATCTCCTATAAAAAAGAGACTAGCCCAGAAAACTTTCTCACATCATGGATCGAGCTAGAGTCACACCAGAATCTCCTTCTATCTTGCTAGTTTCTACCATCTCAATTCCATCTTTAGTAACCATAACCAAGAAATATGATTATGTCTGATAGAAGTCACACTTCTTCAAGTTGACAACAATCGCTGTTCCTAGATAGAGAACAATCTGCCTCAAATGCCCAAGTGCTCCATCGACCCCGCTTATAATCAAAATATCATCAAAGTATACCACCACAAAATTTCCAATGCACGGCTTAAGGATAAGGATTCATAACCTCATAAAAAGTGCTAGGCATTGGATAGTCCAAATGGCATCACCATCCACTCATGTAGTCCATCTCAGTTTTAAAGGCCGCCTTCCATTCATCTCCTTCCTCATACGACTTGATGGTATCCACTTTCAACCACCTTCAGTGACGACGCACCGATAAGAAATATCCAAGAAATCATCGAAGTCTTGGAATGGGGAAATCGATATTCAATAGTAATCTTGCTCGACGCCCTACTATCAACACACATCCTCCAAGATCCATCCTTCTTCGTACTAGCAAAGCAGAACTCGCACAAGTAGCTCTTACTTTCGAATAAGCCCTTTGTCGAAAGCAATCCATCAACTCGGCCTTGTAAGCTCTCCTCATGTTCTTAGACTCATCCTATAGGCCTGGGCTTATCATAAAATGCAACCCGTACGAGGTCTATTTGATGTTGAATATTCCCATAGGGGCAACCCATGTGGAATCTCTCAGTACTACATCAACAAATTCCCGCCAGACCGCTCTACTTCTTTCGGGGACTTCCTTCACTTTCTGGGCTTTCTTCAACAAGAACCAAGGCATCACATCCAACCAGCCTTTGATTTCTTTCTCCAACCTCGGATTTTGACAACAAAGAATTTTGCTCGCTGGTTCGAGGCCGGAGCACCGCCGGCTTCAACCCGGCAAGTAAGACACTGCTGCCATCCTCGCTGAATGTGTAAGTGCTCTTAGCCATCATAAAATGACCTTCCTATCATATTGCCATGGCCTCCCAAGTAGCAAGGACAAACATCCATTTGAACAACATCACACCATACCCGTCCCGGTAGTGCTTTCCAATTGTAAAAGAGACAAGGCACCCATGCCACCTCGATATCACTACCCTCTTGGAAGGCCGCCTAAGTTTATGGTTTCTACGTGGATCCTCTTCAAATCAAGCTTTGCAACCATCTCCAAGAAACACACCTCGAAGCTCCCACTATCAATAATAACCAAACAAACCCCTCGTCCCAGATGTGCACTTTGTGTGAAAGACATTGACCGCAACCAATTTCTCTCACTAGCAAACACGCTCCTATCTTAAGACTCCTTTGAACAACTAAGGAAGTCCCATGGCTCAGCATAGTAAGTTCATCCTTAACTTCATGGTCGATTCAATTGCCTCTTCGACATCTTCTTCTCCCTCATCTCATATTCTTCAATTAGGGCAACTCACTCGTCTGAAATATTATCCAGGTTATATGCCCAAATCGCGCATTTAAAGCACCGCCTTTGACTTAGAGGTAGACTCTTATCGTAATGTGCACTTCACCTTTACTCGAGGTTTCATGTGGTTTAGCACTACTAGACCCCTTTTGAAGCCTAATTCGATAAATCCTTCTTTTAACCCGACGGTAGCAAACCCCATACTGCTTAGAGCCTCAACTTTAAGGCAAGCGATCACATCTTCAAGAGAGTATTATATGGCTTCGCAATCGAACGCTTTTAGAAATTTCAAACTAAACCGAAGAAGGCAATGTACATGGATCTGCTCCTTCACTTCTTGCAAGTCTCCTTTGATCATCAAATCTCAACCTCAAATTAACACTCCAATACGATCACGCTTCAAATTCCGACTTGAGGAAGATATCTCGCGATAAGGGAAGCGGAAGATACTTCCCTTACTCTTTCTTCATCTTTTCCTCTAAGTTTCAATCTTCTTCATCTCTCCGACGCACGTTTCTCTTTAAATTTTCTTCCCACCAAAAAGAAGCATTCGCTTACCTGATAGCCACCAACTTCACACTCCATTTCTGGGGATTGGCATGATGCAAAGACACGCTCGACCAGATAAGCCAATCCAAGAAGTCATCAAAGATGCATTCTTCCTTCAAATTCTAATATCAAACTTGGATTGAATCCGAACTTTCATCATTATTACGCTTTCTCATAGTAATCATCATCACTAAGACGATCTTCATACCTTCCTCCATAATCATATTCTCTTGAATGCTTGTTCTGTGCTTCTTGCGCCTGCTAATCCCGAACTGGGCTAAAGCAAGACAATTCCTCACAAATCTCATCACCTTCACCTTCCATGAAGGTCTTTGTCACATAGGGATCGTCATTGCAGCCATCCGCTTTTTGCACGTTGAACCACAGATTCAAGATCAAGAATGCGTTTGCAATGGGATCGAGAACTACTGAACCATGATTAGGACTCTTGTTCCTGAATCCAAGAATACTCTTAGCTTATGATCACCATCAATCCTCGAGCCTGACATTCACTTTGATGCAAGGTCAGGGACCGTGATGGATGATCCAAGTTTTAGGTAAGTCAAAATATGGGTTTGGGTAGTTTTCTAGTCAAAATAGGTTATGTGGACTACTTGAGATTTTCTAAGTTAAGAAAGGTGAATTTATGGTATATATGGTGGTATTTTAGAAGGTTTTGGTAGTATGGAACAAGATTTGGAAAGTTTTGGGTTGAGGTTGAAAATATGGTTATGGAAAGTTAGAGAAAGATGTAGATGGTGATGGAAAGTAGAGTTTCGCATAAGAGCGTTACTTACCAGTTTAATGAAACGATCCACACAAGATGGATGATGTAGCGAAGCGCCAATCAACTACGGATCTGCCGATACGTGGGATAGTTTCCACAAAGACTTCGCCACCAAGGAATCTGGCACTGGGCAGATGAGAAGCCACAACCTGTCCCGCGGAATCCACCCAAGCAGATAAGAGAACAAAAGAACTCTAAAAAAGAGAATCAAAATATTATTAAACTTGAACCTGATCGTCAAAAGACTACATTATGGGTATATATAGGCCTCATACTTTCTAAATCAAATAAAGCAACTTCTACTTTAACTAGAAAAGAAATTTTCTAAATTACAAAAAGCAACTCCTAAAAGAAAACTTTCTAAAATAAACAAAGCAAACTTTCTAAATAAACAAAGCAAATCTTCCTAAAAATAAATAAAGTAAACTTTCTAAAATAAAATAGCAAATCTTAGTAAAAATAAATAAAGCAAACTTTCTAAATTACTATGGCGCTCCACATCGTGGGCCTGGTTCCAAGTCCACCACGTTTTTTGCCTTCCAAGGCCCAAACGAGGTCCAAAAAGTGAGTTTTCACGTATTCATCATGCCTGACCCCTCCCCAATCCAATTCTTCAATAATTAGGGTCGAATTCAATGTTCTGTGTTTATAGAAGCTCTCGCATCGTTGGGGCACTCTATTCAACAAAAATAAATAAAATAAAATAAAATATACTATATATGAAGAGAAAGGGGAGAAAAGCCAAATGGAAAAAAGGTAGGAGAGGAGGTGTGTGGAAGTGCATCTAGAAGGAAAGGGAAAGGAATGAGAGAAGAAGGAAAGAAAAGAAAGGAAAGAAAGGAAAGGGAGGGAGAAGAAGAAAAGAGAAAGGAAATGAGGAGGTGAACCGGAAACAACTTCGCATAGGGAGTAGAACCGGATGGCAAAGGACTCAGAACTACGCTACGAGAGGTAGGTTTCCTCCTGTTCTGGTTATTTTATGCCTAGGAGCCACGTAATGGTCTAACGGTTTCGTCCCATTTTAGGACGAATTTAAGATGTGTATGGTTTGGTTGTTGTTGTGTGACAAGCCAAAGACCTGGCTTCACTGTGGTTTTGGGACTGTCTCGAGACCAAACACCGTGGTTCCAGACCCAGAAATCCCGGAGCGTAATGACAAACGGGGGTGTGCCCAAATTTCCGCACACCCTTGCGAATCAACCGCGTCAACTTCGGATGGCCATAACTTTCTTGTATGAACTCCGATTCATGCGCCTCGACTCTACGTAAAAGCCAGTTGAGTCTAGAATCAATAAGATGAAGTGCTCAAATTAAACCATGGGGTAAACATTGTCTAGTCACCTGGACAATAAGAATGGTCTGCTCGGGTTTTCTAACTCGCTTGGAACCGGTTTGTATTTGAAATGTTTGGGGCTGCGTATAGCCTGAGCAGGGAATTGTGTGTTGGATGTTTTGTGTGGTATTGAAAAAAGCTAGACTTTTTGGACTAAGTCCAGATTATTTCCGAGGCTAAGCATGGCCGGATTTATGGTCGGGAATAGCTAATGTGTGTTATTGTTGTAAATTGAATAACATGTTGAATGTGTGAAATTATTTGATATATGTGTGATAAAAATGGAAATAATTATATGTATTAAATATAATTTATCCATGACACTTGACATGTAGTGTAATAGATATGTTGCATGTGACACGTAGCATACATGTAGGCATGAAACGGCATGCAATGACATTTGCATTGCATTTATGCACGGGACATCACGTCGAGTTGGGTGTGAGTGCATGGTCAGTCGACACCGGTGTTTCGTGTTCGGCGTATGTCGTGGAGGACATGGTTAATCGAATTTGCTCGTGTTCACGGTGAGCTAATAAACGGGATAATGTCCAAATTGAGGCTCATAGTTGCATGGCATGAAAAGCACGTGTGTAAATGGGTGAAGCAAGTAGGGATAGACACTCTTAGTGAAAACCTGGTATATGGTTTAAGACATGAAACCGCTGAAAACTCGTAAAAAATGTTGTATAAACGGCAAATAGCCCGCTGAGAACCTGAAAATCCATGGCCCACAAATGCATAACACACAGTACCGGGTAACAAGTAGCACGGGGTATCCAATGTGTCTAGGAATTACAAACAAAAAGCTTTTGTTTTGAAAGGGTCATATGACGCCTGATTCGCTTTTCACACTTGGCATATGTAGGTGAGGGCTTAGCAGGATCAGATTTTAGTCATAAGGTATAATTGATTCATGATGTAGATATTCAGTACAATAGAGTATAGGTACTTGAATGCGCAGGATTGTATGTATTTGCATTACATGTTGCTCTTAGGTGGGAGTAGCCTTGGTAGGAGATATATCTACCGGGCTTCGTTTCACCTGGCCGTGGGACCACCCTTCAAGCACATGAGAAAACCAAGGCTTCTTCGAGGCCGTGAGTACGGCTAAGGTCGGTCATGCGCAGAGTTTTGTAAAATATATTATAACAATCTAGTTTTAATATATTTTGGCGTGTAAAAGTGTAAAGAAGTTGTACATCAAACTCTTGTAAAATATTATAAGAATTTGTATATTTTTATAAAAAAAATATATAGAAAGGCGACCACAAATATTCTGGGGGTTGACAAGTTGTCAGCTAGCCCTCGGATTTTGGAGTGTCACAACATGGTATCTGAGTATACGGACCCCCGGGTTTTGGGGCTTCATAGCTTGGTATCAGAGCCTAGTTAACGATTACCTAGGAGCTCAGATAGGGGTATCCACCAGTATTTTCAGATATTTGCTTGTCATAGCTAAGTATCGAGAGTTAGGTATACAAATACCTAGGATTAGTGGGCATGGATGTAAAACATGGCCTTGTGTGCATTGATTGCTTTTGTGTTCTCATATGTTCCACAGGAGATGTATTGTGTTATGTGAATATATGCATGATAGAATGTGTATAGAAATTGAAGAACACTAGGTTAGCAAACGTGAACCTTAAGGGTTCGGTAAGTAATAAGCATGGATTACGTAGGGAATGGTTATTTATTAGTGTTTGACATTATGCACCACTAATGATAAATGAAAAGAGAGAGTCTCAAATTGCTATCTTACCTGTGTAGATGGCAAGCCGAGGGCGCCACTAGGTGTCATCCATGAGAGACAAGAGTCGCACTCATCTACCGCTTTTGATAAACAGCATTTGTGGAGGTGATAGGTGTTGTATTTACCACCATTGCACATACTAGTGCAGCTAGCGGTCAAGGAGGGTTGAGTAACCTTCAGAGATTTAAGGCGCATCATCCTCCGACATTTATGGGAGGAGGGGACTCGATGATGGCCGACCATTGGTTCCGACAGATAGAAAAGGTGTTGAAGGCTATGGAGATCACCTCCGACACTACACGGATCCGACTATCAACATTCCACAGAGGCGAGTCCAGGTGGTAGATTCAGGTGAAGACCTCCAGAAATTTAGAGGCAATGACATGGGGAGATTTCTAAGAGCTCTTTATGAGTAAGTTTTTCCAAGATCGCTAGGTATGCCAAGGCCTCGAGTTTCTCAGTCGAGAAAGGATCCATGACAAGATTCGAATACGTGGCTAAGTTCACAGAGTTAGCACGTTTTAAAGATGATTATGTGGCCACAGATATGGCAAAGGTCAGGAAATTTGTGGATGGTCTGAAGTTGTCCATCCTGTGGGTAAAGATCAGCAGGACTTCTCTTTGTAAGATATGGATTCCATGGTCGCCGCAGAACTACTCTTGGCACTTGCTTCGACTAGAGTATTGTTTAAATTCGGATGCATCATATTCATTATTGTTGCATCTTGTGTGATAGATTTGAGCTTGGAGAACAGACTCTAGAAAGCCGTTGTTTGGGGCCTCCCGAGGAACTAGGTCGAGGGTCACTAGACACGCCGGAATTGTGAATTAGAGATCTCGTCCTACTCACTAGTGATCAAAGGATCAGCGAATAGGTCCAAGGTTGATGTCATCCTCGGGATGGATTGATTGATGACACACTAGGTCATCATAAAATATGATCGAATGAGAGTTATTACCTACACACATGACAATATTATTATATGATTACCCCTGAGAATTTTGGGACGAAATTATTTTAAGGGGGGAAGAGTGTAAAACCCGTGAAAAATTGAAATTTAAAATTTTCAGAAAAAGGGCAAAACGGTAATTTACCGGAATGGTCATGGAGGAAAAGTTTGGATTTTTCTAGATCTCGGATGAAGAAATGGATTTCAATCATGGAATCGCTCACGAAATCTAAGACTTGGCCGACTTCTCAAGAATTCGAGATTGTCTAAATTTCACGTTCAAAAATTACGTGACCTGGGTAATGAGGACCACGTGGCACTGTGTGGTAGGGCACCCGCCTACCACGTGGTAGATTTCAGGCCGCATGAAGGCAACAAGGCCGCATGGGAGGTGGGGGGCGGTCGACTCACCCCCCACTGCATTCAAAAAAAAATAAAATAAATAAAATAAAATAATATATATATATATATTATCGATCGGTCAATGATGCTTGAGGAATGGTCCGGCTCGGGTTTTCGTAACTTCACTTTTGAATCGGTTTGTATCCTAAAATGTCAATGTGTCCGCTTGAGTGTGGAATCATGTTGCTAGATGCTTGCGTGGTATTGACAAAAGCTAGACTTTTTGGACTAAGTCCAGATTATTTCCGAGGCTAAGCATGGCCGGATTTATGATCGAGAATGGCTAATGTGTGTTATTGCTGTAAATTGAATAACATGTTGAATGTGTGAAATTATTTGATATATGTGTGATAAAAATGGAAATAATTATATGTATTAAATATAATTTATCTAGTGACACTTGACATGTAGTGTAATAGATATGTTGCATGTGACACATAGCGTACATGTAGGCATGAAATGGCATGCCGTGACATTTGCATTGCATTTATGCACGGGACATCACGTTGAGTCGGGTATGAGTGCATGGTTGGGGTCAACACTGTGTTTGGTGTTCGACGGTATGGTAAATTGACATTGTGTTTGGTGTTCGATGTATGTCGTGAGGACATGGTAAATCAACATCAGGTTGCGTTCAATGTATGTCGAGTGACATTAATCGATATCAAGGTTTGGCTGCTCAACGCGAGCTTAGTAAAATGAGACGACGTCCAAATTGAGGCTCATGGTTGCATGGCATGAAAAGTACGTATGTAAATGGGTGAAGCAAATAGGGATAGACACCCCCTCAGGTGAAAAACCTGTCATATGGTTTAAACATGAAACCGTCAATGAAAGCCCAAAAAAAATGTTGTATAGCGCATTTGTCCTACGGTGAGAACTTGAACCATGGCCCACAAATGCATAACACACAATACTGGTAAGGAAATAAGCAGGCACGTATCCAATGTGTTCAGGAATTACAAAACAAAAAACTTTGCTTTAGAAAAGGGTCGGGGCGGACGCCTCGACCGCTTTTTCTGCTCTGGCATATGCAGGTGAGGAGTCAATGAGGACTCGTGATTCGAAATGAGGGGCATACGCATTCATGACATGTAGACATTTAGGTACAACAGAGTATAGGTACTCGAATGCGTAGGATTGTATGTATTTGCATTGTATGCTGTTGAGGCTGGGGTATCTGGTACGTATATATCTACCGGGCTTTGCTCACCCCCGTCGTGATCACCCAGCACATGAGAAGAAGGCTCCTTCGAGGCCGTGAGGGCACGAAGAATGAAGTTGTGGCCTTGAGAAGTATTTTTGTAAAATATATTATAACAATCTAGTTTTAATATATTTTGACATGTAAAAGTGTAAAGGAGTTGTACATCAAATTCTTGTAAAATATTATAAAAAATTGTATATTTGTAAGAAAAATATAAAGAAAGGCGACCACAAAATATTTCACTAAGTTGACGAGTTGTCGCCAAATTCTCCGATTGGAGTGTCATGAAGATGGTATCCGAAAGTACTGACACCCTAAGCCTGGGGGGCCACAAACCATTAGGTCCATTAAGTTTTTTTGATCTAGCCCTTTGTCTTTCAATTTTTCAAATTTCCAATTTCAAAACTATAAATTCTTAATTAAAAAATTCGAGTGTCAAGTCCCCCAATTCCTAATTTCAAAATTTTCAAGTTTCCAATTAAAAAAAAATCAAGTGCTCTAATTCCAAAATTCAACTCCTCCAATTTCTAATTTCAAAATTTCCCCCAAGCTTCCAATTCTAAAATCATAATTACACTTTAAAATTCAACTCCCTCTGAATTTTCCACTTCACTTCAGTTTATACTCCTCACAATTACATAATCTCTAATTCACAATTCAAGTGCCCTAATTTCAAATTTTGAAGTCCCTAATTTCCAATTTCAAATTTTAAAGTTTATAGTTTCAAAATTACAATTCCCAAATTTCAAAATTCAAGTGTCATAATTTCAAAATTAAAGTCTCCCAATTTATAATTTCTAATTTATAAATTCCAAATCTCAAATTTACAAAATTCAAGTTCTTAATATCAAAATTCAATTTCCAAAATCTCAATTCAAAATTCTCAAACTTCAAGTTCATTTCAAAATTCTCAATCTTAAAATTCAATTTCAAACTTCTAATTTTCAAAATTTTAATTTTAAATCAGTTTTCAAAAATTTCAATCACATGATTAATTCTACAATTCTTATAAAATGGAATCTTGTGGAGTTAATTTGTGTAACATATAAATGGGTTTGGGTGGGACTCGACATTCCATGTATCATTTGAATAAATAATTTGACCTCTAATCTATAACCGAATTTCTAATTGATTTTGAATTTTTTTTGATTCTTGCACTAACCATGTTTTTAATTGATAGCACTTCGGATATGCCGCAAACGTACACATTTTTCTCATATAACTTTGCTTGTTTATTTATTTATTTATCTCGTCTTATTTATTTATAGTATATGTCTCGTGTTATTGTATTGTTATTACTTTGTCTTTGTATCTATTGGATTGATTTCAATAAAAGCCACATTTTCCTTTAATTTGCTTAATAGTGACCAATTTGGGTGGGTTTAGATGGGTAGCAAATAAATTCATACCATACTCTTCTGACAAGAACTCGACCCCCAAACTTGGGGACTCGATTTTTCCTAAACCTATTTTTCCATAAGGAGTCAGATTGTTGTTTTTTTTTCTCTTATTTTGCTTTCCATTTTAAAATAAAACAAAAATAAGTGGCGACCCAAAAACCATTTTTTAAAATGATTTCCAAAGAAATAAAAAAGAGTCTCGCCTTTTTAGTGAGAAACACATAATAGCAAAAAAATGCGGGGTCCACAAAATAGCGACTCCACTGGAGACAGTGGGGGTTAAGCTTGAATACAAATTGGGGAAAATGTGGCTTTTGATTAATTGATTAATATCAGAATCTCAAAATATACCCTACTGCTTTTAACATGTTTAGTATTTTGTATGTATAATTTGGAAATTTTGTAATTTAAATTGTGCCGGAACTGATAAACTCCGAAATAAGGGTAAATTTGTAATTTATCAAAATGGATATAAATGTCAAGATTATATTTGATGCCAAAGGAATATGAATAACCAGGTGCAAATAGAGGAGAGATGAAGGACCAAAGTGCAATAAAAGGGAAACTTAAGTCAAATTAATGCATTCTTGTGGCCAAACAAGGCCTTATGAAATGAGACCAAATAAGACCAATTTTTGTCTCTCATTTGGGGATTTGGGGGAGCAAAAAAGTGAAGAAGAGAGGGGAAGAGAAGAAGAAGAGGAAAGGTATGGAACTATTTGTGTATGGATTTGTGACTTTGAGTATGGAACAGTAGTTTTGTATGGAAGTGTTCAGAGTAAAGATTATGTCTCCATGTCTAGTATTTAGTTAGGAATCCATCATAACCCTAGATTTGTCGGGGAGTCGGGTTGGTAAAACCCTAGTTTGCATAAGATGAGTAAGGCTTTGTATGGATTCTTGGTTTAAGGTGTATGGATACATGTATGGTGTTAGAAAGTTAACCTAACATACAAGGATTTGAGTTAAGGTTTGAAAAAAAACCTAATTGATCTCTATGATTGGTTTTGGTTGAGTTAGGAAACATACTGGGAGATGCTTTTCCGCAAAGTATATATGAGTTATCTTGATTCGCTGGATTTCGGGAAAAGAAAAGGCTGAAATCATCATTATGGTAGTTTCGGGGTCCTTCGCCAAAGAAAGGACCTCACCGCAGCTGAAGGTCCACGCCACGGCGTGGCACGCCCAAGCCGCGCAGATGGCCCGAGAGGAGAGAAACTGCCATCCTCAGGGCTACGGCCGCAATGAAGAGTCCCGCCGTGAGGAAGCTTACTGCTCACAACATGAAAATGCAAAGTGTTTTGTTTTGTTCTACTATTCCGTTATTCCAAGAACTTGTCTATCGACTAATGAGGACCCCATATGTATGAAAAGGTCCATTTATGTTTGTACGGGAAAATTATATCATACCTTCGCCTACGAGCGGAAGTTCGCTGCGGGACAAACTCATGCTCTGAGACAATAAGTTCCTAAACACATATAATTGTAAGACTACCTAAGACCGGGAGTATGACGATTACCACATCTGTTATAAGCGCGTATTAGTACTTCTCAGATTTCGATTAGTGCGACGACACTCTCCGACCGTGCTTCGCACATTTAGCACGTACTCTCTGCTTAGTGCTTCGACACCTCCGCTTAGCACTTCTAAGATTCTCCGACAGCGCGACCGACACTCTCGCCGTTGTTTCACTCGCTTTAGCTACTGCACCAAGATCGCACCATACCTTCGGTACTTATTGTGTCATGGTCCTACTCATTTCTTATTCTTGGTCTAGGTAATCCAACAGTTATATGATAAGAGTATGAATAACGAATAAGGTAAAGCATATTCAGAAGTACCTAATGTACCTCAGATAAGTAGAAGCTTCAGAGTACCTAATGGCAATTTTACAAGCATAAGTCCTGCTAAAAGTATAAGCATAAGTTCCAACTCCTGGCAGAGATCCAACAAGCATAACTTTGCCATGAGCACAAGTATGACTTACTAGAGACCTCGACAAGTATAAGATCACAGGGTACAAGTAGGCATATGTTTATTATATGAATTCATGATAAATTCTAACATTTGTTAACAAGTATAGTTTGGTCGATTAGGAATATTAATGTATGTGTATAGATATAAGTTATATGTTCCCACTAAGCGTAAAGCTTAGCACGAGTTTTTAATCCGTGTGGGTACAGAGGAGGATGTCCTCGATCTTTCGCACACCGTCGTCAGACACTAGTAGGAGGTTCATCACATGTGTTCCGCCATTCGAATATGTGAATGTAATGTACGCTTTTTTTTGTTTTTGTATATGTAAAACGGGACTCGTGATCATACGATATCAGAAACACTAATTACTATGGTAGTTTTATTTTGTATCTGTTATATGATATTTTGATTCTGGCTATAAGACTCAAACACCAATCGCCCGAAAAAAGAAAGTAAAGAGTCTCGCTCAGTTTCGCCCCTCAGGGCCTCGTGGGACGGGGGAAGGGGCGTGACAGATATATACCTCTTTTTTTGTGCTTTTTGTATACTTGATTATTGGTTGCACATTGAGAGTTTTGATTTGTTCATTGTACCTTTCACATGCCTAATTATTGTATTATTAATATTGGTTGATAGACTTTATTGGTTTTTTTTTTAGTCATCTTGTTATGTTACTTGTTTCTTGTGGTATGCTCATTTGGTTCATCTTGACACATTATTTTATCACTATTGTAGTAGATTCCACTTGTTTTGATGTGTTGATTGTTTCGCTTTAATTATTATCATACAACATGTTGACTTCTACCATATGAAAGTTTATCCTATTTTTGTATGTATACTCTTGTTTGCTGCATACTTCTAATTGTATCGACATTGCTGATTATATCAAGCTGATCTTTATCTTCGAGCATGTCGATTCTTGTTGTATGATTACTCTAATCATCCTTACATATGTACATTATGATTGATTGCTTATCTCATTTTCCTTGACTGTTGATTTTATCTATTATATGTTCATCTTGATAACCTCTTTGAGCATGTTGTTCTTGTTATATATTCATCTTGCTCATCTTATATCTCTTAGAGGTTTAGAGATTTTGAATGATATATTTTGTTCACGCGTGATCGATCGGGCCGCATTTAATTCACTCTTCTCGCTTGATTGCATGTCTCATTTCCATCCGTGGTGAGACACATATCTATCCCCTTATCTCCAACTCCTAGTCTCGATCGACCTTTCATTCCTTTCTGCTTCCTCGTGGTTTGATCGAGACTTGTTACTCCTGCTTTCTGCTTACGACCAAGCTTAGTAATTAGAGCAAGGTCTACGTGATCTATATACTCATGTTTGGTAGCATTCTGAAGGTGGTCGGCATATTGATGTTGATTAGAGTCCGATCTTTGAAGACTTGCATAGCCTAAAGCTAGATTTTATGATATTTATGTGACCAATGTGTTTCCTTGGTGTTTAGCTTGCTAGGTTTTTAGATGCATCCACATCCCACAGGCACCTTAGATCGCCTTCGAAAGGTTCGGGAGTCAGGAGTTCATGTTACCCAGTTTTGACAGCATTTTCCATTAGGACTTAACACTCGGATCCTCCATTTTTAGAGCTACCTCGACCTTATAGGTTGAGCTTAGATATATATATTTTTTAGGATTCCTTATCCTACAATATAGGTACTCCATCACCTCTAGTGGCCATTTAGTCACAATGGGTCCAACGTTCCCTCCTTTGGTCTTTAGTGAGGTGTGCTTAGAGATCGATATGAGTTCAAGTTCTAATTAAACCGCCTTTCATGGTTGTGTTAGTCTATCCCTTTTTGTACAAGTCAGCAGATTAGTATTCGCTTAGTGCTTTCTCGCAAAGGCTTCTATCTTCTCCCCTCTACGCCTTCGTAGATTCACTCTTCGATTCGCCTGGGGGTTTTTCACTTAGAATTAGAGTAGATCACTTGCTTGAGCACTTGGATCATAGTGGACATGGTCATAGATACCAGAAGTCCCAAAATAGCCTTTCTTGTTTTATTATTTTACTTTATGTAATTTTATGCCATTTTTTTTCTTTTTTTATTATTCTATTTGTTATGTTATTGGTTTTAGGTGATAGAAATATTGATAAGTGAAGTGTAATTAGAATAAGTAGAAGGACTAAAATGCAAAAATGAGAAAAGAAAGCCAAACAAGGCCTTGTAATGGACGAGAGGATAAGACCAAAAATTGGTCTTAGAATGGGTATTTTTCACGTTTTGGAAAAGGGAGAGAGCTAGGGTTATGGGTTCTCGAGGAAGAGTCATTGTTGGTGATTGTTCCATTTGTTCAAAGTTTTGTAAGAAAAGAGAAGAAAAAGGATAGGGAAGACTTTAAGAAGAAAGCAAGGCGAATTCTCCTTTGATTGTTAGAGTCCTAACTCATTTTCGCCAGGCTAGGAGAACCTAACTCTTCCATCTTTAGGTAATTTGTTCTGAATTGAGTTTTATTGTTTTGGATTGTTTTTTGGTGGTCAGGTCTTAAGGACCAAGAAGTGTAAAAGATGTATAGGTTTTGAAGGAATTTCATCACAAAAGTTTTTTTTCTTTTCTAAAACCCAAGCTTGCTTTCTGTACTTACACCTCAAGTTTCTTGAACTTCAAATTGGATTATTCCAATTTGAGATGGTGCATAAGAATCATGGCTAAAATTTTCTAAAAGAAATAGAGACCTAAAGGAGTCCAGAAAGATCAGCTATGTTGGTGTTTCCGAGATGGACCAAAATAGAGTCTAGAAACAGGAAAATTTCTAGGTTGTGTCATGTTTTACTTTGGCCATAATCTCGCTATTACCATCCAAATTGAGTGATTCCAGTTTAGAAAGGAGGTAAACCTACAAAATTATAGAAGGTACTAAAAAGCAAACCTGACCCTAAGTCCCCTGTTTTTGAGACTTAAGTGAAAATATGGGTAAGTTGTTGGGTTATCCTTTGTTTTGGTAAAGTTTTGGTATTTTGGCCATAAGTTCAGTTGTAATGATCTAAATGAGATGATTCCAATTTCTACTGAAAATAGACTCATAGAGCTATTGTTTGGGTAAAATATGGCTTATTTGTTCCAAAAAATTTTACAAGTGAAGGTGTATTGGGTAGAAATCAACCCTAACCAGAAACCCTAGCATGAACGACTGATTTTTCTTTATTTGTTCTCTGATTGTGACATATTTGTGATGGATTAGGGGCTGGTGATGATAAAACCTGAGCAAAAAATCAGGATTCAAAGAATAGGAGACAAGAATCGACAACTCTTTGGTTCGTTTCACATTTCTCTTTCGTTGAAGTTGTGTTTATTTTGTTATCAAACCTAAAGTGTTGATATAAAATCTGCATGTGTGCTTCTGGTTTGAACCATAAATAAATTGGTCTGAGTGTTGGTTAATTGATCTCAAGTGGATTAACATGAAAAAGGGAAGGCAATGTAAGTTAATGCATGAATCGTGTGTAGTTGAATGTGTAATGGTGTGTATGGTTCAGTTTTGGTGCAAAATTACTACATGTATGTGTTTAAATTATGTTTTCAAATCTATTAAAAGTTTGGTATAATTGAAATAGTGCGTAAAACTCATGTGTTAAGTGAGTTAAAATGAAGAAAAAGTGATTGGATTATAGCCAAATGCGAGATAGTGTTTCTATGAGATTATGTGCAACTTTTGTGTGCAGAATTATTGACTTTGAATAAATTGGTTTTTAAAATGGGTTAATTAGATAGTTAACATAGTGGTAAAGTAGACATATTGGTTGTAAACTTGCGTTATTGTGGAATTCTTATGAATATCATCTAGCAACTTTTACTATGACTAATTAATGGCTGTAAAGAATGTTAATTGTCATGTCGAGCTGAGGATAGATTGATATACGATAGGATAAATGTAAGCGATATTACGAATATTATGTTTTTATGGTATTTATCTGCGTCAAATGGCAGCGGGACGGTATCGTGTCTTTAAAAATGTAATGTAAATAACTAGTTAAGTAGCCCATTGTACCGAGTACTAAGTTATTAAAGGAAGTGTTAAAGCGTGACCCGGCAAGACCATGTCGGTGATTCCATTATCCTCTGCACCGAAAATTTCGGTTAGATTAAATTTTAAGGGAAAATATTAATAAGCGTGTAGATTGTGTTATAGCGAAAATACTAGTATGAGAGCATGAAGATGTTAATTATCGTGTTTTTATATGCGAGATAAAATGAATGAATGTCAAACTAGTACAAAATGTTATATATAAATATTGCATTTTATCACATGACGTTATGCTACAAAATATTTGTTTACTTGGAAAAATATCTTTTGAATATAGTTATGACAAGTAATGTATACAGTAGCGAATATATATATATATATATATTGTATAATCACTAAGCATGAAAATGCTTAGCGCGTTGATTTCTCACACGCAGGTACCGTGTAGATAGTGGCAGGAGGCGAGACATGGGAGCATAAGATCAGTCATCGGTTGAATTATCTACACGAAATGCAACTGTTTCATGCATACCACTTCATTTCATGATATCATGTGATTATTTTTGTGGAAATCAAAGATGTTAAGTCTTCATGGATAGCAAGGGGGTAAACTCTAGTAATATTTTGTAAATGTTTTGGAAAGGCATGAAATGCCATTTTGTATCAATATGTTGTACTAAAGAATAGATATGGGTCATCTTGAAATGATATGATGTATATTTCTCATACTAATGAATATATTAGTAATGATATCATATATTCATATATATGTATGTTTATATGAAATGTGTTTTGACAAATGATTTCATGTGGTCCGCGTCTCCGGGTTTGGTTAACCGTCGGGTCGGACTTGGAGGCGCGACATAGTCACTGTGGATTAGTTCACCACGACTATAGATTCAGTTCGAGGCCTATCTGTGTGAGAAGATGGATGAGTACTTCGGAGTTGAGGACCTAGATTGAGGAGGTTATCTACAGGTTTGATCGAACACGCTGAGGTCTTATGTGCCCATGCCCCATCGTTTAAGACCATGCTGAATGAGAACTTATCGCGGTTAGGATAGATAAGGGTGTCCGATAGGACCATTGTTTGGGATGACAGTGATAGACCACCTACATTTAGTTCGCTTACCAGTTTTCAGATGCTTGATATAGAGAGATTCACAATTATTGGATGTCCTCGAGCACACCTCAGACTTTACGGTTTAATCATTAGAGCCCTTGGTAGAGATGATGGACAGTTGGTTGCCCTATTTCCATTATGTTTGAGTGGTCCGGCACAGTAGTGGTTTGCATTGTTAAACCCATCTAGACGGAGGACTTGGAATGACCTTGCACATGAGTGCTTGCGACTGTATTCCTTCAGTATTGCCATTGATGTATCGAAGAGAGAGCTTGAAGCTTTGAGACAGGGATCAGATGAGATCGTTGCTTCTTTTCTCACTCACTGGCGATAGAAGATGGCTTTGATTGTTATTGATCGGCCTTTAGAGAGAGAGAAGATACAAATGGTAGTTTGGAGACTACAACCCAGGATTGCTAGGCACTTGATTGGGATGCCATTCAAAAACTTCGCCTCATTGAGGTCAGCTCTTTTTTGTATGGAGGAGGGTATTGCTAGAGATTTGTGACCAGATTCTTCCCCTATTGAGAGGATTGCTGAGGAGTGCCCAAAAACACTCATTACAAACCCGGGATTTAGCGAGATTCGGGATCGCTTTCATATATATTTGGTCGTGTTTTGATTACTTTTCTAATATTTAGTTTTTATTTGGTTTTTGTAGGAGAAACAAGGAAAATGTCGAAAAGTGGAGCCTTCTAGGAGGCTCGAGAAGAGTGGTGCGTAGTGCGTACCAACGCTGCCGCAACGCTATGGGAAAGTCTCAACAAACCTTATCTCTTAGAGAAGCTATAAAAGGAAGGGGAGAATCACATTGAAGGGGTTCGAAACCAATTGGAAGAATTAGGGTTTGAGGAATTGGAGCTTGGAACAAGAGAAAGAAGACTAAAGACCGACCTTTGGGAGAGAAGACTTGAAGAACCCGGGAGATCATCATTCCTTCGATACTTAAAGTTTTCTCTATTCCTATTACCATGTCTTGCTTTTATTTGTATTGGAACAGAACATAATGAGGTTCTAATTTCGTGGTTTAGGGTGTTGGTAGAGTCTTGGACATGAATGCTATGTTAAAGCTTTAGCCTTTCTATAATTCCATTATCTTTTATATATTTGTCTTACCATTAACTCATGCTTGGATGAAATTATATTAATTTTTTATCAATCTTAATATGTGAGTGGTTCTTTGTAAGATCTGAGAAGTGAATGAAGAATTAGACATAGTTGGGTTAACCTAATAAACTTGGTAATATAGAATTATTAATGATTAGGAGGCTTAGGAGTTCTTTGCACTCTATGCACCTTTAATGCTTAGGGTTGAGCCAAGGAGCAAGAAACCTAGTGATAGAGAAAGGTCAAATGACCTTGAGAAAGGCTTTGATTACATTAGAGAAGAGCCGCCTTGGAAAACACTATAGCAAATAATGGAATGGAATCGCAGCATTACATAGTAGGATTGTCCAACAACACCAACACCCTAATATTTTTGCATCTTTAATCACCTTTACATCTAAAACAAACAATCACTTTAGTAATAGTTCAATTAGTTTTTTAAGTCCACCTAGCCATCACGATTGCTAGTTTGAATATTAGAGGAGTATTATAATTTTGGTACTTAGCATACTACGATTAAGGTGTTCACTGTGGATTGATATTGTGACGCCCCAAATTCCGGGGGTCTTTTTTTTTTTTTTTTTTTTCCTAGTAATTAGTGCACTGTAGGTAATGATAATTTTTCAGAAATTATGTGAGCACCAAATGCCATCCACAGGCATATGGTTAGATTCTAGACTCAGAGATCTTTCCATAGAGTCCAAGAACGCGCAAAACGGACTTCGGACGAGGAAGTTATGGTCATCCGAAGTTGGCGCTTCATATGAGCAGCAACTGACGTGCAGAACTGACAGGTACCTACTGTCTTTCGTCTTTTTCGAATAAAATCTGAGCTCAGATTATAATGAGCCATATAGATAGATTCTAGACTCAAGGGGCTTTCCGTAGAGTCTTCGAACGCATGAAACGGACTTGACGAGAGTTATGATCGTCCGGGTCTGACACGCCGAGCTCATCTCTAGACGAGGTCAGCCCATGCAGCCATGCGTAAGAGCTCATGCAGCCATGCAAGAGCTCATGCGCCTTATGCGTAAGAGCTCATGCAAACATGCGTAAGAGCTCATGCAGGGAGCTCGCATACCATGCAGAGAGCCTGCGCAGCCATGAGAGCTCTATAGTCATGCAGCCAGAGCTCATGCAGTATCATGCAGAAGAGCCATGCACTATGCGTAAGAGCTCATGCGTACCATGCGTAAGAGCTCATGCAGCAGGAGCCTGCAGCGCCTCATGCAGAGAGCTCATGCACCCTCATGTGAGAGCCATGCAAGAGCCTCATGCAGAGAGGTCACAGAGAGCTCATGCAAGAGCCCGCAAGAAGAGCTCATGCAAGAGCTCATGTAGAAGAGCCCATGCTAAGGCTGAGGCAGAGAGCTCATGCAAGAGCTCATGCGTGCGGCTCATGCAGAGAGCTCATGCAGGGGAGCTCATGGTATATTCATGTAAGAGGTCATGCACCCCATGCGTAAGAGCTCATGCGTAAGAGCTCAAGTGTAAGAGCCTGGCGTAAGGGGCCTGCGTGTGAGAGCTTATGCAAGAGCTCGGCGTGCAAGAGCTCATGCAGAGAGCTCATGCAGAGCCTGCAGCTCGGGCCGACTAGATGAAGCTTCGTCTCACGCCTCATCATCCTGCACTTTCCCGAGTAAAAAGGCCATACCCTAATGTAGAGGTCCGGGATTTGGGTGATTCATGGCCCCACATCGCTTCACTGACGAGGCTACAATTTCTATCAAGGATGCTAGTCCAAATTCTCACTTTCCTTAACCAAATTCGAAAGCCCCAAAGACTAGACGTCTCATAGGCTCCAAACAGAATGCTACTTCCACACAAATTGGCCATAAGTGAGCTCGGCCACACACACAGCTCATCCCAAATGAGCTTGGCCCTCAGAGGTCTTCTTCATCCCAGAGAGCTCAGCCGAAGAGGTCGGGGCTCATCCTAAGAGAGCTCACCCAAAAGAGCCTGGCCACACACCATTCTTCTGGTTGAGCTCGGCCACACAGCCGCACTCTTAGACCTTTCCAAGTAAAATGTCATAACTTGGGTCAGAGGTCCTGGATGGTGATTCGAAAAGCCCACATCAAGCTCACCGACGAGGCCACGATATAGAGACCATAGGGCCAAATTCCTCTACTGCCCAATTAAAAATCAGTCTTAACATATGACTAGAATTAATGTGTGTGAAACATTTTACCGAATTGTATTAAACATATGAAATGAGCTTAATTACAATTCTTTATCTCAATATATCTACAAAAAACTGGATAATAGTCCAGCACATAACAAAATCGGGTTTTCTCTCGCCTTGTATTTTTACAAACACATAATAAGCCATGCTTGACCTTCTTCAACTAAAGCCTCATGAAGTTGCCTTCTCTTTGGCCAAGCACCTCCAAGACTGAATGTTTTTCCCACGACGGTGAGCTATGCCCGCAGGAGAAAGTCTCCTACAAGGGCTACTCCCCACCTAAGTGCACATGCAATGACATAAATCCACAAAAATCATTCACACACATTCACATAAAATATGCATATCTCTATATGAATGTCTATGTCATGTCCCCGTTCCCGAGTCCTCACCGACTCTCACACACGCCATTTTCATGCATGAGAACTGTTTTCAAAACAAAAGCTTTTTGTTTTAAATCACTGGACCACCTCCGAGTATCAAACCATTGGACCATCTCCGAGAACTCTTTTACTGGATAACCCTCCGATAGAGTTCATTTGGACAAACCTCCGATATTATTTGTCGGACAACCTCCGATATAATTTATCGACAACCGATATAATATATCGACAAATCCTCCGATATAATTTATTTGACAACCCTCCGATAAAATTTATCGACAACCCTCCGATAAAATTTATTTTATTCATGCTCTCACACTCCGATGCTGATGTCCATGCACATGGCGATAATTTCAAAGAAGGCGTATCTCATGTTACATGCATGTCGAAAAACTACATGCAACAAATTATATTCATGCTTCATCTCAAGCATCATGTTAATATATCAAGCATGAGTATATCAACACATTATTCACACAACCGCATGTTATTCAAGCAAGCAATAACACACAACAAGATCATCAATATCGATTCATATATCAAGCAAAATCGCCTGCATCAGAGTTCGAAACTACACCCGCCAACACGGACCCGCAAACCGATCCCCATCAGTCAGCTGGTCGAATTGTTCTTGAACCAGCCATCACTGTGGCTACACCTCATAGCCATGTCATGCTCAAATGAAGATTAACCGTAGCAGAGAGAACCCTCTACCTCTCGAAGTGCATCCCTTCACCGCTTGAAACTATTCCGCTTGCTAAATCCGAACTCCCCGGCTCTCTTTCCTTTTTTTTCTCTTCCATTCCACCCCACCGACATCTTAGGTGGAGAAGACTTCCCTAGGTGTAGGACACACACCTCATGCTTCTTCTCTCTCCTCATGACACATAGCATCCCACATGTCGTCATGCCCACTTTCTTCCTACAAATTTTCTATGCAAAGCCTATTCAAGACACCTAGCATCCACTAACTTTTTGCCCTCGCAAGACCACTTCTTTCATGCATGATTTAAACTTGACACTTGGCCTCCACTCATGTGCTAAGTGTCCTCTCCTCAAGTGCCACATGGCATGCAATCCTCATGCCACGTGTCACTTTCTCGTTCGTCAATTTACCTCGAAATACGTGAAATTCCGACTATTTCGGAATTCAACGAAATTCGACTGTGTACCTAGATTTCGCGAGACGAACTTAACGGTATGTCCTGTCACATCCGAGATCTAGAAAAATTCCAGATTTTTTACCGAAATTACCATTTTACCATTTTTCGTAGTAAAATTCGACTTTCCGGATTTCACATTCTCCCCTTAAAAGAATTTCGTCCTTAAAATTCACACACACATATACATACAATCACATGCATATGTAATGTACCATTTACCATTCAATGACTAATACACGACTCTGCTCGAACAGGAAAGGATATCTGGGTACGCATCGTGTCCTCATGCTCCCATGTTGCCTCCTCCACTTCTAGGTGATTCCACAACACCTTTACTAGCCTCACGCTTAAGGTCGCAAACCTCGCCCCTACATCCATAATACGCACAGGTCCCTCTTCGAAGGTCCCATCGGCATCAATAACAAGCTCGCCCCAGTCCACTATATGAGCTGGATCTGGAGTGTACTTCCGGAGCATGTAGACACGGAATAATTCTCATGGACACCTGAGCAAACTCCCTGGCCGCAGTGCTAATCGACAGCACCCGGCCCCACCCTCTCGAGCACCCGAAGGCCCACAAACCCCGGCGATAACTTCCTTTGTTTGGTCGAATCGACCACTCCCTCTTGGGCATCACCTTTGGGAAGACATGATCACCCGCCTCAAACTCTGAGGTCGCCGCCGCATCGCATAACTCTTCCGTCTGGCCCGAGCCGTGAGAAGGCGAAGCCTTCCGCATTAGACCCACTTTCCTAAGTGGTGTCTCGAATCATGTCGACCCGTGGTGGAGCCTCTCCCACCTCCGTCCAACAAATCGAGGATCACATGGCCTCCCATATGCGCGCCCCATAGTACGCCATCCTCAGACAAGCCATCGATAACTCATTGCAGGCAAATTCCTACCAAGGGCAACAAGCTCTTCCCAATCCACCCTTGAAATCTAGGACACACATGCTCGCAAAGATGTCCTCTTAGACCTGTATGGTCCTCTCCGACGGACCACTGTCTCAGGGATGAAAGCTTGCTCACTATTAATCAGGGTCCCCATACTTTCCTCGAAACTTCTTTCCAAAAGTGTGCCGTGAACCCGGGATCTCTCGTCCGATACGATGATACCCCAGACTCCATGTAACCTAACACCCTCAGATATACAAATTCGCTAGAATTCCTCTAGTGTAAAGGTCATCCGCACGGCTAGGAAATGTGCCGACTTAGTGAGTCGGTCCACTATGACCCACACCGCATCATGTCTACGCGATGTTTGTGGTAAGTGAGTCACAAAGTCCATCGTGACATGCTCCCACTTCCACTCCGCTACCTCCAATGGCTGGAGTAGCCCAGTAGGCTTCTAGTGCTCAGCCTTTACTTGCTGACATGTGAGATACCGTCGAACAAAATCCCCAACGTGTCTCTTCATCCCGCTCTAATAATACCGCGACGGCGTCTCGACATCTTCGTGCCACTGGATGCACCGCAACGAGCAAATGGAACTCCCCGAGGATCTCCTCTCTAACCCAATCAACCGGGAACCACTACCCGTCCTCTATACCGAAGACTACCATCTGCGTGGACGGTCCAGCCCTCATCACCTATACCCGAACGTACTTCGGGTCCCCGATGGACACTATCTCCGTCCCGCCCTCGGGACTCAATCACTCGGGCCGCGCAGGAAGGCGCAGCCACCAAATTCCCCGATAACACCTCGAGCTCGCCGTCGCATCGTAACCCAAACCGTCCTACGCCTTGCATCCGCCACTCCCAGAGTTATACTAGCCAATGCTCCCCGTGATCTTCCGATCGAGTGTATCGGGCCACCACATTTGCCTTGCAATTTTCAGATGGTAATGCAAAGTGAAGCTCATAACTTCTAGGAACTCCATCCACCTGCTAAGTACTTCGCGTCGAGGTCCCATCAGGTGAAAATATACTCGCACTTTACGGTCCGAGTACACTCGAACTTTCACGTATAAGTACTCTGGGCGCCAAATCTTCAAGGCAAAGACAATGGCCGCAACCCATGTCATGTGGTGGGTAATTCCGCTTCATGATTCTTCAACCCGTCTGGGAACCATAAGCCACTACCCTCCCTGGGATCAGATCAAAACACATCCTAGTCATTCTTCAAGCATCACAAGACACCGAGTACTCCTCGTCCCCTTCCGACTACCAATGAGTCAAGTAAGCTCCGTTTTCACCCCGGAATGCCCTTCACACGAGTCATTCCACTCAAACTTGACCTCCTTCCGGTCATCAACTTAGTCATAGGTGTCGCAATGAAATCCCTCACCGAACCTCCTATAATATCCAAATTAATCCTAAGAAACCGCGCATCTCGAAGACCGACTTCGCCTCCTCCCTAACCCACATACGCCCTCAACTTTCTCAGGTCTACGCCACACCCGAAACCGATACGACGTGTCCTGCAAACTCACTCCGCAGTTTCGTGCGGTCCACACTCCATCGACCTGGGCATACAACTCGATGGTCTCCTCGTGGCTCGAGAATCCACTCCCTCGCGATCTCATGATCCTCCTCTGTCTCGGAGTAGATCAAAATATCGTCCACGAAAACTACCACAAACCGATCTAAGTAGGGGTGGAAGACCCTATGTATGCGATCCATGAATGCTTCTGCATTCGCCAACCGGGCGGCATTACCGGGTGGAACTCAAATGCCCATACCGCGTCCCGAACGCCGCCTTAGTGGATATCCTGGTCTCCCTAACTCTCAACGGATGGTACCCAGTGCAGAGATCTATCTTAGAGTACACCTACAACTCTCTCAATCGATCAAACAAATCATCAATCCTCTGCAAAGGATACCGATTCCTCGATCACACCCTATTCAACTGTCGGTAGTCAATGCACAGTCGAAGGGTCTTATCCTTTTTCTTAGCAAACAGAACCGGAGCGCCCCAAGGTGAAGTGCTTGGTCTAATGAAACCCTTGTCCAACAACCCCTGTATTTGGACCTTGAGTTCCTGCAACTCAACTGGCGCCATCCTATGCGGAGTCATAGAAATGGGCGACGTACCAGGGTGTAGCTCAATGACAAAGTCTACATCCTCTCGAGGCGTAATCCCGGTGAACCTCGCCCGGAAAACATCCTCAAACTCACATACTACACGAGGTACTCAACCCCGCCCGGCCGTTTTCCAAGGTAAGGCTTACTAGCTAACCTATTAACCCGTCCGTGCCATCTTCAGTCATACACGCCTGCTGTAAAGCATCATGCTTATCCCCCAAATGTAATGACAGTATCCCGTTGCGGTAGGCGTGAACTCTCCTACGATCACAGTCAATGACGACCCGGTGTGTAGTCAACCAATCCATGCCAAGAATGACATCAAAGTCCGATATGTCCATAACTCGAAGATCCACCATGAGTAGAATCCCTGAGATCTCTAACTCACAGTCCCGACATATCTGATCAATCCTCACCCTAACTCCTAGGGGAGAACTCACATGTAGCGGCTTTTCCAAGGATTCGACCTTTAAGCCCAAAACATTCACACAAGATGCAGCAATAAAAAAATGAGGATGCACCGTAATCAAACAATACTCGCCCATAGCGCACAGAGTAGAAACATACCTCAGATGTAACCTGACGGATCTGCGGTCTTCGTCTGCGGGTGTAACGGTGTAAACACGCCCTCAAAGGTCCCCGAGTCCCGACTCTGTGGTCCTGCCCCCTAATTCTCGACCCATGCTCGCCTCTTCGCCCATCTCGCGAAACAACCGATGCCCGCGGTCGCACCGGGACCGACACCGCTCCCCGGGCCTTACGCAGTGCAAAGGAACATACCGCGGCGTCCGAAAGTGTCCCACCGACGACCGACCGCCCAGGCGCGCCCATGACCTCGATCTCGCCGCTGGCAATTCGCTCACATGTCCAGCCGATGGCAATGATACAGCAAAGTCACCGGCCCCGACCGGGTTAGAGGTCCTCGATTCGCTGTGGCCCCGAAGCCGCGGCTCCTCCCGAAACCCTCGTAAACACATGGTCCTGGCTTTTTCCGAGCCTCGGGCATATCGACCCTCCTTCCGCTATCACCAAGACCTCGTATCTCGACTGCCCCCGCATCATCTATCTCTGGTACGGGCCAAAGCGGTCCTAACCATAGAATTCATGTCTCACAGAGAAGTCCCGCAATCTTGCCCCGATAGACAACTCGTAAACCATCCGAACTTCCTCACCTCGCCATGTCCGAGGCCACATAATCATCCCCTCAAACGCGCTAATCCTCGTAAACTTTAGCCACGTACTAAGCACGTCATCGGTCCCCCTGCTTCAACTCAAGGAACTCCCGGTTGCATGTTCCAGCGCATGCCTGGAAAAAACTTACCCATGAAGAGCTCTCTAAACTCCTCCCACGTTATTGCCTCCAAATTTCTCGAGGCTTTAACCCAGTCCCACCATACCTGAGACTCACCCTCTACCGAAATGAAGCAAATGACCAGAACGGCCGGCGTGACCCCATAAATTTCCAAAATCCCTTCTCAACCTGTCGGAACCAATGGTCCGCCACCATCGGGTCCCCTCCTCCCTTAAATGCTGGGGGATGATGTGCTATAAACCGCTGGAGGTTGTTCGGTCCTCCCTGTCCCCCAACTGCACCAGCCTGTGCAATGGCAGCAGCTGCAGCACCCATGGCCTCTACAAAGGCCTGCTGATCAAAAACAGGTGGTGTGCCTCGTGGGCGACCCCTGCGTCCCCTTCCTTGACTTGCCATCTACATATATCAATAGCAATTTATTTTATTTTTCTGAACTCCTAAGGTTAAATTCTCACCCTAGTGTTCAATACTTCCTGTATACTATTCACCAAGCATACAATCCACATAATATATAGCATAATATCATGCAACACCATCACGCACAATGGATGCATTATCTAAACCCATGCCCATTTAGCCCAAGGTTATCGTGTACCTAAATTTTCCTTGATACCTAACTGTTACTGTTAGTATCAAGTGTTCAACACTAGGTATTTATAAACCTAGGCTCTGATACCAAGCTGTGACGCCCCAAATTCCGGGGGTCTTTTTTTTTTTTTTCCTAGTAATTAGTGCACTTAGTGCAATGATAATTTTTTCAGAAATATGTGAGCAATTCAAATGCCATCCCCAGGCATGTGGTTAGATTCTAGACTCAGAGATCTTTCCATAGAGTCCAAGAACGCGCAAAACGGACTTCGGACGAGGAAGTTATGGTCATCCGAAGTTGGCGCTTCATATGAGCAGAAACTGACGTGCAGAACTGACAGGTACCTACTGTCTTTCGTCTTTTTCGAATAAAATCTGAGCTCAGATTATAATGAGCCATATATAGATAGATTCTAGACTCAAGGGGCTTTCAAGAGTCTTCGAACGTTGATGAGGTAACTGATCCCTCCTGGACGAAAGCCATGATCGTCCTGCTGGGATTACCGAGTTTTGCCTTAGATGAGGTTGCTTTATGTACTATGCAGAGTTTATGTAGTATGCAGTTAGAAGCTTATGTAAAGCCATATGTAAGAGTTTGCGCTTATAAGAGTTATGTAGTTGCAGAGCTTGCGTGTAGGAGTTTGTATAAATATGAGAGCTTCATGTGCTGGGTGAGAGTTCATGTAGTTATGTAAAGAAGCCATAGGTTATGTGAGAGTTTATGTGAAGCAGGGAGAGAGCTATGTAAGCATGCAGTAAGAGTTCATGCGTAGGAGTTTCGTATAGCTATGTAGAGAGCCTGCGCAGCCTCATGCAGAGAGGTCATGCAAGAGCCTCATGCGTGTGAGAGGTCATGCAGAGAGCCTGCGTAAGAGCCTGATGCGTAAGAGCTCGCGGTGAGAGCGGGCGTGCAAGAGCCTGCGCGGTAAGAGCTCGGAAGGGCTCATGCAAGAGAGCTCGCGTGCAAGGAGCCACGTGCATGGCCCACGTGTGAGAGCTCATGCAGGGGAGCCTGCGTGTAAGAGCTCATGTAGAAGAGGTCATGCGTGCCTGATGCAAGAAGTGTGCCTGCAAGAGCTCATGCGTAAGAGTCATGCGTAAGAGCTCACAAGGGGCTCATGCAGAGAGCTCATGCATAAGAGCTCATGCAGAAGAGCTCTCATGCAGGAGAGCTCATGTACAGCCTCATGCGTACATTCGCTTCGACCAGATGAGCTCGGCCCACGTACCTCATCATCCTGCACTCTTCTCGGAAGTAAAAAAGGCCATAACTTGGGCTGTAGAGGTCCGATTGGTGATTCGATGGCCCACATCAAGCCTACATCGACGTGAGGCTACAATTTCATCAAGGATGCTAGTCCAAATTCTCACTTTCCTTAATCGAAATTCAGTCTCAAAGACTAGACGCCTCATAGGCTCCAAAAAACACACGTTACTTCCACACAAATTGGCCATAGTGAGCTCGGCCACACACACGCCTTCATCCCAAATGAGCTCGCCCTCCGTAGAGGTTCTCTCATCCCAGGAGAGCCTCAGCCGAAGAGGTCAGCCTCCAACCTAAGAGAGCTCAGCCAAAAGAGCTCGGCCACAAATTTCATTCCTCTTGGTTGAGCTCACACAGCCTCGCACTCTGATCCTTTCCAAGTAAAATGTCATAACTCGCTGTAGAGGTCCGATTTGGGTGATTCAAAGCCCACATCAAGCTCACTGACGAGGCTGGCCGATATGGTAGGGAGGACCACAGGGCCAAATTCCCTCTACGTCAATGAAAATCAGTCTTAACATATGACTAGAATTAACAAGGGTGAACATTTATCTAATTGTATTAAACATATGAAATGAGTTTAATTACAATTTATCTCCAATATATCTACAAAACTGGATAATAGTCCAGCACATAACAAAATCAGGTTTTCGCCTGTAGATTTTTACAAAACACATAATAAGCCATGCTTGACCTTCTTCCTTAACTAAAGCCTCATGAAGTGCCTCTCTCGTGCACCTCCAAGATTCGAAATGTTTTTCCTGACGGATCGGGGTGAGCTATGCCCAAGAGAGAAGTCTCCTACAAGGGCTACTCCTCACCTAAGTGCACATGCACGACATAATCCACAAAAATCATTCACACACATTCATATAAAATATGCATATCTATATATGAATGTTCATGTCATGTCCCGTTCCCGAGTCCTCACCGAATTCTCACACACGCTGGCTTTCATGCATGAGAACTCGGCTTTCAAGACAAAAGCTTTTTTGTTTTAAATCACACTGACCACCTCCTCCGAGTATCAAACCATTGACCATCTCCGAGAACTCTTTATCGACAACCCTCCCGATAGAGTTCATTTGACAAACTCTCCGATATTATTTGTCAGACAACCTCCGATATAATTTATCGGACAATCCTTCGATATAATATATTGACAACCCGATATAATTTATTGACAACCCTCCGATAAAATCTATTGGACAACCCTCCGATAAAATTTATTTTATTCATGCTCTCACACCGATTTACGCGATGTCCCGCGGCACATGCTGGCGATAATTTCAAAGGCGTAATATTCATGTTACATGTACGCCGAAAAACTACATGCAACAATTATATTCATGCTTCATTCTCACCAGGGTTAATACATCAAGCATGAGTATAGTCAACATTAATATTCACACAATCCCGCATGTTATTCAAGCAATAACACACAACAAGATCATCAATACCGACCACATATCGGCAAAATCAGTCTTAATTGTAGTTCCGAAACTACACCAACACGACCCGTAAACCGATCCCCATCAACAACAGCTTTTTTGTCGAATTGTTCTTGAACCAGCTCCATCACTGTATTACACCTCAGCCATGTCATGGCTCTGAAATGAAGATTAACCAGTAGGAGAGAACCCTCACTCTCGAAGTGATCCCTTCAATCGCTGAAACCATTCCTACATAAACTTCAACTCCCCGCTCTCTTTCCCTTTTTTTCTTCCATTCCACCCCACCGATTTATCTTAGGTGGAGAAGACTTCCCTAGGTGTAGGACACCTCATGCTTCTCTCCTCATGACACATAGCATCCCACATGTCGTCATGCCCACTTTTCTTCCCACAAATTTTCTCATGCAAAGCCTATTCAAGACACCTAAAGATCCACTAACTTCTTTGCCCTCAAGACCACTTCTTCATGCATGATTTAAACTTGACACTTGGCCTCCACTAATGTGCCAAGTGTCCTGTTCGCGCCACATGGCATGCACCTCATGCCACGTGTCACTTTCGCTCACAATTTACCAAATACGCGGAAATTCGACCATTTCGAATTCAACGAATTCGACCGCGGTACTCTAGATTTCGAGACGAACTTTAACGGTATGTCCCGCGTCGTCATCCGAGATCTAGAAAAATTCCGGATTTTTACCGAAATTACCATTTTACCATTTTTCAGAAAATTCGAATTTTCCGGGATTTCACAGATATCCGTACTTAGGTACACTTTATCACTACTTGGATGTTTATACTTATGAGAATAGACACTTAGCACTGATTCAGATGGTCCAATAAAATTGACAATCACGCGCAAAACGCCTATCAAGTTTTTAAGGCCATAGTCTGGGAACGCCTATTTATTCGTAGTGTTTGTGCTAATATCGATACTAAGTACTTCTTTGGTACTTCAGACATTTGTTTAGCTTAAATTTTGACGCTTATTTTTTCTTCGCTTTACGACAAACTCAGCAGTATCGCCAGTTGTATGCGACGGGAACCTGTTGAAAATCTTATTCCTTTAGATCCTAAAATCGAGAGAACTTTGAAAAGAATCCTGAGGGACAAGAGAGAAGCAGCTAGAATGGAACAACTACCTATGGGACCGATGGAAGGAAATAGAGACGATGATGTTGGTTCGACTAGAGGGGGTAGTATACATCCTGATGCGGCGAATATGGATAATTTGTTACCACCTATCAGGGATTATGGTCGCCCGTTTGCGGTTACTCCACCTGTGATTAGAAGACTAGCAATACAAGCAAACAACTTCGAGCTCAAGTCCATCACCGTCCAGTTACTACAAGGAATCCCATTCAACGGGCTGGCACATGAGGACCCGAATGCTCATATCCTTAACTTTTTGGAAGTGTATGATACAGTGAAATATGACGGGGTGAGAGATGAGTTATTCGGCTTCGCTTGTTCCCATTCTCATTGAAAGATAAAGCTAAGTAGTGGCTAATTTCAAAACCTCCTGATTCAATAACATCATGAGATGACTTGTCAAACAAATTTCTAGCTAGGTTCTTTCCACTAGCAAAACCGGCAAAGTTGAGAATTGACATTAGTAGCTTCATCATGGTACAATGCTCTATGAAGCGTGAGAGATTCAAAACTGTTGGAGAAAGCAATTCTCACCATAGTTTCACCAAATGGATGCAAGTCCATCATTTCTACATTGTTGAGTCATTCCATTGTGACTTTATTGACACTTGCGTCGAGGAGCGATTATGGGGAAGCTTGTTAGCCGGAGGCTTATCAAATTCTTGAGAACATAAATTTCTGAATTATTGTCAATGGCCGCAGGAGAGCAAGACCGAAGAAACCATTGGGTGTTCGATTTAGACATGTTCACAAACTTGTCTGCTTAAGTGTCTACACTCTCTAAGCAATTACAGCCTCTCAACAATTAGGTTCGCAAGTATCTGCGTATAAAGTTGACGAAAGCCCACCTGCATGTGAGCAATGTCACGGACCTCATCTTACTTCTCAGTGCCTGATGATGAATGCCATGGGGGATATGACTATTGAACAAGCTCAATATATGGAGAAGTTCCCCCAAAACTAGAACTTCAATCCATATGGTCAGAATTACAATCCGGGGTGGAAGAACCATCCTAACTTTTCATGGAAAAAATGAGAATGCAAGTAATTTTATGGAGCAAGCCAAACCTCTCCAACCACCTCAGGAGAAGAAGTCGAGTCTAGATCTAAAAAAGGAACAGTTAGCTGATATGCATATGAGTATGATGAAGTCACATGATAAGTTCAAGATTAAGACTAGGACATCATTGAACACTCAAGCAGCTCAACTCCGAAATTTGAAGGTCCAAATGGGCCAAATGGCTTCGTTACTGAGCGAGAGGCAACATGGAAATCTGCCTAGTACTTCTGAGGTCAACCCGAGGAGAGAAGGAAAGGAGCAATGCAAAGCTGTAACCCTGAGGAGTGGTAAGACTCTGGAATAGTCAGTAGAGGCCTAAGAAGAGGAGAAAAACCCTGTGGGAGATGAGGAAAGCAGTGCTAAGATCGCTGAAGATGTTGAAAGGTTAGTAAAGAAACCAGTCTCAAATACACTAGAGAAAGTTGAAGTCCAGAAACCTAAGTATGATGAGAAGCCTATTATCCCGTATCTACAAGGGATCGAGAAAGAACAGATTGATATGGGCCATAGGTTCATGGATCTTCAAAAGCTTCACATAAATATCCCATTTTATTTCAAGCACTTGAGCAAATGCCAGGATACGTGAAATTCATGAAGGACATCTGTCAAGAAAAAGGAAGTCGAGACTATGATCACACTGGCAAGAGTGTAAGGCTATTATTACAAAAGAAGCTACCACCTAAGTTGAAAGATCCAAGTAGCTTCACAATCCCATGTGCTATTGGGAATGCAGTCTTTGAAAGAGCCCTGTGTGATTTAGGGGCAAGCATTAATCTCATGTTATGGTCGATCTTTAAGAAACTGAAATTAGGAGAAGCGCGTTCGACGACAGTCACCTTGCAGTTAGCATATCGGTCACTAACTCATCCACGTGGTATCATAAAGGATGTGTTAGTCAAAGTGGACAAATTTATCTTCCCCACAGATTTCATTATTCTAGACATGCAAGAAGATAAAGAGGTCCCCATCATCCTTGGCATCAATTACCCTTATCCACAGCGGCACGATCATGCGCAAAAGGGTGAATTGAGGTCGAGAGTTCAAGAAGAGCAAGTGACATTCAATGTCTTTACGCTATAAAAGCATCCCCATGATAATTTGGAGCAATTGTGACCGAATGGATATGCGAGGCTATAGTGTCTCGCTAATCGTTCCTCCTTCCTGTAACCATATCGGAGACTAGCTTGACACATGATGATCCTTCCTCTTGTGAAGATGAGATGGTTCAAGAGTATGTAAAATGGATGGACTCTTTCGACCCAAATAGAAGAAAGAATTTTGAATCCTTAGGAGCTAGCCCAAGTCGATTGACTCCCTTTATTGAGAAGCCCCCTAATGTGGAAGAGAAGCAACTCCCCAATCATTTGAGATATGCTTATCTAGGGGAGGATTCTACACTCCCAATTATCATCTCCTCCTCCCTCTCTAACATGGAGGAGGAGAAATTGTTAAATATCTTAAAGGAGCATAAAGAAGAAATTGGATGGTCCCTAGCTGATATGAAGGGGATAAGGCCATCTATGTGTATGCACAGGATATTACTGGAGGAAGACAGCAAGCCGATAGTGGATGCCTAGAGACGTTTGAATCCTTCCATGAAATAGGTAGTTTGGAAGGAGGTGCTTAAATGGTTAGATGCGGGAATGATATACCTAATCTCAGATAGTTCAGCGGGTGAGCCTGGCTCAGGTGGTGCCCAAGAGCTGGTGGACTACAAGGGTAGTAAATGAGAAAATCAATTACTCCGAATTTAATAGTTACAGGATAGAGATTTGTATCGACCACTAAGACCTCAAAGTGACCAAAAAAGACCATTTCCCATTGCCATTCATTGATCATATGTTAGATCGACTAGTGGGGAATGAGTACTTCTGCTTTTTGGACGGATACTCAGGATACAATCAGATCACCATAGCTCTAGAAGATCAAGAAAAGACCACCTTCACGTGCCCTTATGACACATTTTCTTTCCGGAGAATGCCATTTAGGCTGTGTAACGCCTCGGGAACCTTTCAGAGATGTATGATGGCAATATTTTCGAACATTGTTGAAAAATCCATTGAAGTTTTCATGGATGACTTTTCAATGATTGGATCTACATTTGATGACTGCCTCCATAATCTGACATTGGTACTGAAGAGGTGCATGGAAACCAATTTAGTGTTAAATTAGGAAAAGTGCCACTTTATGGTGAGAGAAGGCATAGTCTCGGGCATCGTGATATCCAAGAGGAATCGAGGTCGACCGGCCAAGATTGAGATCATAGAAAAACTGCCCCTCCCACATCAGTAAAGGAGTACGTAGTTTCCTTGGCCACGCAGGTTTTTATAATCGGTTCATTCGAAATTTCTTTAAAGTTTCCAAACTGTTGTCTAATCTTCTTATGTGGTGTGTCGCTTGAATCTAATGAGCCATGCATGGGACGCTTGAGTCAATAAAAAGAAGTTAACCTCAGCTCTTGTAGTAGTCGCTCCAGATTGGAACCTTCCATTTGAACTTATGTGCGATGCTAGTGCCTTTGCAGTTGGGGCCGTTTTGGACCAAAAAGAAAAGGTCTTCTATGCCATCTATTATGCCAATAGAACGTTGAACAATGCACAACTCAATTATGCTAGAACAGAGAAAGAATTGTTAGCCATTGTGTTTGCTTTTGACAAATTCAGACCTTATCTTATAGGAACATTGCCTTCACGTATCATTCCGCAATCAAATACTTGATGACTAAGAAAAGACGCCAAACATAGACTTATTCGCTGGGTGATCCTATCAAGTAAGAATTCATGTGGAGATTCGAGATAAGAAGCGGTTCCAAAACATGGTAGTCGATCATCTATCAAGATCGAAACTCGTAAAACAAAGGGCGTAAAAAACATCATTTGCAGATTGATGACACGCTCCCGTGATGAACAGATACTATTCTTGTCACATGAGGAAACATCACCATGGTTTGGCCGACATAGCAAATTACTCCGTCTCGCCATGTTACTCCCACCCGACCTCACTTATCAACAAAGTTAAGAGATTCTTTGCGTATGAAGCACTATTTCGAAGACCCAACTTTCAAACAAAGGCGCCGATCGTGATCATCTGCAGTGTGTGTCAAAAGTGAAGTGGGTGAGATATCGACGAGATTGCCACCCTTAGGAGTGGGGTCATTTCAATGGACAGAATGGCGGCTGGCATGTAATCGTAATCATGTTTTTATTGGCCTTCTATATTCAAAGATGCCCACTTGTTTGCAAAGTCACTTGATCGATGTCAAAGGACAGGGAACATTGGACAACGAAATGAAATGCCATTGATGAATGTTCTAGAGGTAGAACTCTTTGATGTCTGAGGCATTGACTTTATGGGTCCGTTTCCATCGTCCTATGGGCACAAGTACATACTTTTGGCAGTGGATTACATGTCCAAGTGGGTGGAAGCCATTCCATCCATTACTTGTGATGCCAAAGTAGTGCTGCGCTTCATCAGGAGTGACATCTTTTCACGGTTCGGGACTCCTAGAGCGGTAATTAGCGATGAAGCCTCCCATTTATGTAATAAGTTGCTCAGATCACTATCGTCAAATAAATATTAGGTAGCATCGGGGTGACACTTGCATATCACCCCAAAGCAATGCTCGAGGTATCAAAATGGGCAGAGATCAAGAAAATCTTGGAAAAGACAATGAATGTGATAAGAAAAGACTGGGCAAACAAAATTGATGATAGCTTATGGGCTTATCGCACAGCCTTCAAGGCCTTATAGGGCATGTCCTTATACTGAATCGTCTATGTTAAGGCCTGCCACCTACTTGTAGAACTAGAGCACAAAGCATATTAGGCAACTTGAATGCTGAACTTGAATTTAGAAATGGCCGGGAAAAAGAGGATGCTTCAGTTGAATGAGTTAGATGAGCTTAGGTAGAACGCATATGACAGTTCGAGGATCTATAAGGAGAAGACCAAGGCGTGGCATGACAAGCACCTACTTCATAATGAGCTAAAACCGGGACAACAAGTATTACTATTCAATTCAGAGCTGAAATTGTTCCCAAGAAAACTCAACTCAAGAGGGTCTTGACTGTTTGTGATCACTCAAGTCTTCCCCTACGATAGTGTTGAGCTAATGCACCCTGAGAGAGGTCGATTCAAGGTGAATGGGCAGCGAGTGAAGATTTATTTGGGTGGTCAATTTGAGAAGCATAATTCCACCACAAGTTTGAAATCGACATAAGAAATGCGTGGGAGCACTAAATTTTTGTTGATCAGCAGTTGTATGTAGTCAAGACCAATTAGGCGGACATGCGCTCAAGGAGCTAACGACAAGAAACAAAGTGCTACTGGGAGGTAACCCAAGCCTTAAATTTCATGGGCCTCATTTTTCTGATTTTAAGCTATTAGGTTTACTTTTGCTTGTTTTACCTATTGCATTTGTGTTGCAGGTTTCGAGGTTCCAAGGTTGCCGTGGCGAAGGAAAGCTAGCACACCTCACCCTCGTGCTTTCGATTAAGTAGAGCTAATGCAGGGAGTTTTTCAATACTTAGAAATTTTTTTGTAAATTTTCCTATGTGTTAGTCTCGGGAACGTTGCGACGTTGGACTTAACATCGCGACGTTGAATTTCAACCTCTTAGGCACATCGCGACGTTAGACTTCAACGTCGCAACGTTGAAAATGCACCTCTTTGTAACATCGCGACATTGGCCCGAACGTCGCGATGTTGTCCTGTTTCTAGACCCATAACTGTTTAGATTTCTCCCTTCCGCCATTTCTAAAAACCCTAAGTACTCTCACTAGATTGTAGGTTTTTTGACCAGTTTCCGATCCCACCACTTCCAAACTCTCTAATTAGGCGTCCTTCGCACCTTCCTTAGCCCTAGACCCGTCCCAGCTCTCGTCACACCTAGTGTTCATCAGTCCATCGTAACCCCTCCCTACTGGCCTAAGTTTTGGCCCTCAGTTTGGTCTTCACACTCCCCATTTTATAGGTATTCTTTGTCTCAATAGATCTTCTAGGTTTGTTAAGGGTTCCAGACTTGTTCTTCCTAATGGGTCCAACTCTCTACCCAACTTCTCAGGCCCCTAATATGGTTTGTTAATTAGCCTAAGTGGGTTTCAGGCTCCAATGTTCTTGTTGTTTGGGTGCAATCCCACTAGAGGTGTGGTCGTTCACTAGCATCCTTGTGGCCTTTACGTTTACCCCATCGTGATCCCAAACCTGTGCTTAATGTCAAGCAAAAAGAGAAAAATGAGCTCGGCGGTAACCCAAGCAGTGATCGAACCTCTCAGCCTACGATCACAAGAGAATTATCGAGAGCGACCTCAAGAAGTTTGGCCTCATCTCTACCAATCATTCTTTCATTAAGGAGAAAGATTTCCAACATCTAGACGATTTTTAGAAGACCATTGCTGGAAGGGCTGGGGTGCATCAGGCCAACCTCAAGGTTTATCTGGGGCCATGATAGTCAGACAGAATTTACGCCAACCCATCGTCCATGTGCTCAAAAAGGTCCGCTGTCTCGTGGTGCAGGACTTCAAGTATGAAGTCTATCCACCGCTATTACAACCTTGAGTCGGTCAACTCCGAGGCTTTTGACCGGCTTCACGAGCACCCTGACTATCCGGAAGTCCTCCGATTGCTCACAAATGGGCATGGTGAGTGGAAATTGAACAACAAGGGCCACACCGTGCACTTCAAGGCCAAACATTTGGCCTATATACCTAAGGTGTGTCACCATTTATCACCTCTCGTCTCATCCCGACGACAAACGTTTGTGAGGTGATGGCGAAACGGGCTTTGCTCACTCACGATCATCTCAGATAACCCGCTTCGATGTCTGGCCAAGCTTATGTGACACCATCCTCATAATTAGGACGCTAAGATGAACCCCTCCTCCGCACCCCTTTCTCATCTATGGTCCGCGGCAGAAAGCAGGGTGGCGTTTAGAGGATAACGAGGCATTGATCCATCCCGCATCGGGCGCTACTCAAGTGAAAAAGATAAGCCGGGCATCCCGATCCGATGTGGTTTATGACAGTCATGAACCCTGATGAGGAGGAGCTGGCGTGATACCGCATCTTGTTTGGTATGAGTAAGGAGACCCCGAAAGAGGGTCGACCCATCCACCTCCATCCACCTCCCTTCCACCCTCTTCCACCCCGCTGAGCCGATCAAGCCACCAAATCTCGCGCCACCCTCGAGGACTGAAGTTCAGTGGACTCACTACCCATTGATGCCTTATAAGATGAGACCTAGGAGCATCGGGTCACCATAAGCTAGGATATGGATGCTCTATAGGCAGACATGTGCACAATACTCCGCAAATCCAAGATCATTCAAGAAGAACTCAAGACAAATTTACTTGCCTTTCATATGCCAATTATCGTCACACCTCAATGATCCTTGGGATCAATAGGGGAGTTCATTTCTCTTTTTCCTTCTTTACTTGCCAATGAGGACATCATTCTTTTTTTTGGGGCGTGGGCTGCATCATTTAATTCTTCGTGTTTCGCTATGTTTATGTTTATATTTATACTCGTTGTTTACGTGTTTATGTTTCTATTTATAGTTGTTGTTTACTTATGTTTATGCTTATGTCTATGCTCGTTTAGATATGTTTAGTTAGGTTATGTCTCAGACATTCACTTTTTCTTTCTTCTCGTCTAGGTTCAGGCAGACGCCTTAGTGTAAATTTTTGCTCTAGGCTCAGGCTATAAGATGTGTGCTCGATGCCATGTTCGCTTAATCAAGGATCTTTATCTTTTTTTGACCTCTCAAAACATTCGAAAACACACAGTACAAGTAACAAGAAAGGATCCTTAGGTTGTTAGATGCTCAAGAATTACATGCTTGGATAGGTAGGAATGACATAGTGAGTAGCCTCCTTAGTGATCAAGAAACCGATTCCAGAGTAGTCTACCACACTCAATAGTGTGATCTCCAAGATATGCCTAGGTTCCGACCCACCACTAACGCTCGCATTGAGCCTCGGCAGCCATAATCCCAAGTGATAGAACACCGTGAAAAGAGGATTACAAGGAGCCTAAGAGAAATACAAATTAAAAAAAGAAAGAGAGAAAAGAGAAAATAAAAAGAAAGTGGGTGATTCAGAATGGTGGAACCTTCTAATCTGAATCCTGCACAACCGAGGGGCCTTTCAAAGCCTGTAATGCCCCGAGCCAATCCAGCCGAGAGCCATTGACTTCACTCGGCCTGCTATGCTGATGAGGATAGCTCCACAGCCTAGGGCTCTTAGGTTTGGTTGAGTGTTCGAGGGGAATTGAATGCCTAGTGCCCTTAACCAACTGGTGGGGAGTCACCAATGGATCCTCGCTATAGGAACACTTAACTGAAACTTACGGGCGCTATGAGTTCTTTCATGTGTAGGTAGGTTAGTATGCATGCAAACTGTCTGTTCTTATCCTTTCGTAGTTCGACTCTTCCAAATAGGCAAGTTGAATTCAAGTTTGGGGGTACCAGAACCGAGTTATATGCTAGAGATCATGCATCCAACGCACATAGACTTCCTGGGAAAGGCCATCGAAACCTAGAGGCGAGGTCACTATTTAATTAAATCGTGGTTCACTAAATTTTTCGAAAGTCGAACAACCTTAAGGATCCTCTAAAATTAGAAACAAAGGGCTAGATTTGTGAGTTTGGTTCATTTTGATCCTTCATCTTGGCAACATGTGTATCACCCTCATATTGTTAAGTTTAATATATCATTATCGGTGTGTCTGGTTTAGAGTCTGTTTCTTGCTTGGGGACAAGTAAGAAGCTAAGTTTGGGGGTGTGATAAGTGCCCAAAAACACTCATTACAAACCCGGGATTTAGCGATATTCGGGATCGCTTTCATATATATTTGGTCGTGTTTTGATTACTTTTCTAATATTTAGTTTTTATTTGGTTTTTATAGGAGAAACACGAAAGGAAATGGATACTTGCAGGAGGCTTGGAGAAGAGTGGTGTAGAAAGCAACCCAATGTCGTGACGGTGCGGGAAAGTCTCAACAAACCTTATTCTCTTTAGAGGAAGCTATAAAAGGAAGGGAGGAATCACATTAAAGGGGTTCAAACCAATCAGCATAATTACTAGTGGCTTGAGACCATTGGAACAAGAGAGTTAAGACTAAGACCGACCTTTGGGAGAGAAGACTTAAAGAACCCGGGAGATCATCATTCCTTCGATACTTAAAGTTTTCTCTATTCCTATTACCATGTCTTGCTTTTTATTTGTATTGGAAAAGAACATAATGAGGTTCTAATTAGCTCTGAAGTTGGTAGAGTCTGGACATGAATGCTATGTTAAAGCTAGCCTTTTTATTATTCCATTATCTTTTATATATTTGTCTTACCATTAACTCAAGTGTTGGATGAAATCATATTAATTTCTCGATCAATCTTAATATGAGTGTCTTGGTAAGATCTGAGAAGGGAATGAAGAATTAGACATAGTCAAGTTAACTTTAATAAACTTGGTAATATAGATACTAACAGATTAGAGGCTTAGGGAGTTTTGCACTTATGCACTCTTAATGCTTTGGGAAGTTGAGCTAAGGAGCAAGAAACCTAGTGATAGAGGGAGGTTAAATGACCTTGAAAGGGCTTCTTGATTACATTAGAGAAGAGCCTTGAAAACATTTAGTAGTGATACATGGAATGGAATCACAACATTACATAGTAGGATATCCAACAACACCAAACACCCTAATATTTTTGTGACATCTTTAATCACTTTACATCCAAATATAACAATCACTTAGTAATAGTTAATTAGTTTTTTAAGTCCGCCTAGCCACGATTGCTAGTTTGAATATTAGAGGAGTATTATAATTTTGGTACTTAGCATACTACGATTAAGGTGTTCCTTGTGGATCGATATCTGTACTTAAGTACACTTTACTACTTGACAAGTGTATACTTGAGATGAATAGACACTTAGCAATTTATTTGATGTCCACAAACACAATCACTATAAAACGCCTATCAATTGCTGCTTAGTTTTCTTTCCTTTTTATCTCATTGCTTTTCATCTTTTTATCACATCCATATTATCCTACATCACTTTTCTTTCCATTGATCCACATTTCCAAGGTGAGATACATCACACCTCTAAATTAAACAATATATATCATGTTGATCAAATTCTATACCATCTTATCGATCCAGGTTTAATAGTTACAAGGACACATTCACGTAGTTTCTTGATCTCCTTACCGATGTGTCTACATTAAACATAGTTTGGCCCATGGGCTATGAGATCTTCAGATATTAGCATATAAATACATGAGGGCAGGGATTTATCATCAGTATTCGGAGCCTAGTTTCTTCGATTATATTATCTTTTACCCTGAAGCATTACAGCTCGAGTCGTAAGACCACCCTTTGCCAGAATTATATTATCTTCACTAACCTCTACTGCAAGTGCCTAGATCCGGAGGATATATGATGTCCCCATGCTCCATCTTGTAGAGATGCTTTTGATGATTAAGGTTGATTCATTTGCATGCGTGCATTATTATATCTTCATGATCATTTGATGTCGTTTAATTTTACTTTGAGGTATACCTGCATTTTGATATGTTCATTTTGTGGATATTGTAGACTTTGATAGCCCAAGATGGTTGGTTCTGCTGAGAGTAGCTACGATTTGATGGTACAATGTTACTACGTTTCATTTGCGCCGTTTCTTATTTGTGGAGATCCACCCAGTTTTCGGGGTATTAGCATGTGATTCTCGATGGATTTACCTTAGGGGAGCTTTTTTTTTCATCCATACTTTCAATGGTGCTACATCGCATGATTACTTCTGGATTCTCTACAAAGATATTTGAGTCTACACATCAATTGCTATACTAGGGCATATCCCATTTTCTTTGGATTAAGACGAGTCCCTAGTGGTGTAGTTCCTTTGAGGTTGATTATTTTTATTAACCCAATAGTCTTATTGGATTTATTTGATATAACATCGCTTATAGTGTAGCATCTTTTCAGCTCAGGACAATTTTGCTAATATGATTCCCTTGGTAGCATGTTACCGGTGGGGACTGGCTTGACTATTGCACACTAACTCCTCATAGCTACATTATGATACATGGACAAAATTCCTAGTAGGGCAATTTCTTGAGATGATCATTTGTCTTATTGGATTAGTGGATTTACCTTTGAGATATATCGATGATCGCTGCTAAGTACGATAGTCCCTACTGCCTACAGAAACACCTTGCATACTCTGGGATATCCTCCTATTTTGAGATTATCATATTTGATTAAGTTGCATCGAGACCTACTTCTGCTCTTTAAATCTTTTGACCCTTTATTAGTTGGATTATTTGTATGAGATTGATCCAATGTATTTGCTTTTGTGATGCCTGAGAGATTCCTATGATGACTTCGTGGTTTACGCTCACAATGTCAGCGTGCTGATTTTAATATTAGAGGTGTATTTCGTGAGTTGGTATTCATCGCATTTATGAGATTCAATCGATTGCCACTAGAGACTTGATTCCACCATCGATTAACAGTCCTCGAGTTTTGGTTGTATCTTTGTAAGTTCATTACGAGCATTAAGAAAATCGTTGTCGAGTCGAAGGCATTAGAGATTACTACGATCCTTGGATCTGTGTTTTAAGCCATTCAATTGATCAATGATTTGGTGTCACCCAATAGAAGGTGATTCATATATTTTCTTACTTACTAGACCTTTGAGTAGCATAGAGATATTTCTACATATATTTGAGCTTCGATGTCATTCTACTGCGGAGAACTCTTGAACAACATCTCACTATTCCAAAGAGCGCTTGCTCTGCCGTGGTGGTCAGCATTTGAGTTAGATAGGAGTTTCGATACATGTCTTGGCCTTCCCGATAGAGCATTGATTACAAATGACTTCTAGCATTGTGGTTTCGTTTTTTTTTTTTGGATTTTCTATGAGATGAATTGGTTTAGGGTATATGTATTTTGCATTATCGAGGACTATTGAAGATTATTGTAGCTTCTGAACAGTATGGAGACATAGATTTGACAATGTGCTAATCATCATTTCAATTAGAGCATACCCTTCGTAGAGATACCATATCTCTATTGATTTCATGGTTGCTTTTGGATCCATTTGCTATTACTCAGAGTTATCAGACTAGGCATACCCCTTTCTGTATAGTTATTATCGTTTGATTTACTGACATTAGATCTATTCATCGGTCTTTGTGAGTCATTGCTTAGATTTTTCTTCTTACAGTTTTCTACAGGGGCATACCCCTTTTTCAATGAGTTCATTTAGAGTCACCACTTTCATATAGTCCTATTTAGTTGCTTTAGGTTTTATAACACTCTCTTTTGTCTTGGTTTGATTTTAGGAGTTTCCAACCATATATACTTTCACTCGATCAATCATCTAAAAGCATCCCTTCTTCTCCTTAGACCATCTTAGATCCTCGTTAGCTATCCTGCTATTTATTTTAGGGCATCCCCCTATTAGCTATCCTCAGGCTGGGCAATGCCCATCTTCAAAAAAGATTTCATTCACTATATCTTACAAAGTAGTTTGTTTTTTAGATGTTCTTCCTAATCTTAGTTAGGTTATTCACTTCTTTCTTCTAGATCAGCTTATCAGAGCATCCTCGCTCTTCCGAGATTATATTAGATCATCTTTCGTAAAGTCGATCTTCACGTAGGCATCCTACTATTTACAATCTTCTTTGGGCATATAGTGCTTGCATCATCAAGTATTTCATTTTCATCATAGCCCTGAGCTATTCATTGCATCCACGGCCCAGAGCTGTTCATCATGTTTAGTTTCGAGTTTTATAGCCTCTCGTTTTAGCTTTCATTTGATCATTTATTTCCTTTATTCTAGTTTATATCCCTTCTTCTTTAGAGATTTTCTTAGATCTTCGTAGAGTCGCTTCATTTTAAGGCATCCCCTATTTACTTATCTTCTGGGCATACAAAGTACTCGCATAATCAAATATTTATTTTCATCATAAACTTGAGTTGTTCATTGCATCCATGCACTGAAAAGGTTCAGTTGCATCCATAGTCAGATCTGTCATCATGTTTAGTTTCAAGTTTTATATTTACCCATATTTTTCTTATATTAGATTCATTTATTTTTAAGTTCTAGCTTATCAAGCACATATCCTCATTCTTTAGAGATTATCTAGATCCTTTAAGTTTATTTTCAGCCTTTAGGCATCCTCTATTTACAATCTTCTTTAGGCGTATAGTGCTCGCATCATCGCGTATTTCATGTTCATAATAGCCTTAAGCTGTTCATTGCATCCACAACCTAGAGTTGTTCATCATGTTTAGTTTCGAGTTTTATATCCTCTTGTTTTAGCTTTCATTTGATCATTTATTTCCTTTATTCTAGTTTATCAGGAGCATCTCTCCTTCTTCATAGATTATCTCTAGATCCTCTTAGAGTCGACCTTCATTTTAGGCATCCCCTATTTGTCTTTCAAAGTGATAATGCCGTGAGACCATCTCAAGATTTACTTTTACCACATTTTTACGTTGTTCATTGTATCTACATTTCATAGTCAGCCATCATGTTTAGCTGAAGAGATATTCCTTTGTTTTATTTTTTCTATTAGATCATTTATTTCCTTTATTCTAGTTTATCAAGAGCATCCTTGTAATGACCCCACCATGTTCCTAGTAGTTTTATGATATGTTTAGGTATAATGGTGGTTTTAATTTTGCTTTAAATTAATATAAAGTGAAAAAAGTCATAAACTGATTTTTAAAGTAGTCTAAATAGAATTGAAATTTGTATGATGAGGTCCCAAAGGTCATTAAACAAGAAGATACAAGCCATTGTAGTATTTGGATAAATTAAGTGCAAATTAAACAAAGAGAGAGGACTAAATAGCAAGGCTAATATATGAGGGTCTGCAAGGGGATAGAGAACAAAACATGGTCTTCTATGAATAGGAAAATATCTCCTTTTGGCTCTGGAGGACTTAGGGGTACTGCACTATGGGAGAGAAAGGCTATATTTCAAGTAAGATTTTATCTATTTTCTTTGAGAATCTAGCCTTGTTTAAGAGAAGAAGTGAAGAAATGAGAAGTTTATATCTAAGCCTTTAGAAGATCAAGGTATGGAAACTATAAGTATGGAACTTTGTTAGGAAATTAAGCTAACTTCCCTTTGCCTGTTTGGGTTAGGAAAACACTAACTCTCATTATAAAGGTGTTTTTGGTTGAGGTTCTAAGTCGCTTTAGTAGTTTTTGTTTTAGTGGTTTGTTTTGGCTGAAAGTGTCCGTTGGAGAAAAGTGCAAAATTACCCCATTTTGTTTTAGCTCTACTTTCACCTAAGCAAACCCAAGCCCCAAATTTCCCGCCCCTACTCGCCTACAATAAGGCTGAGCCATTTTAGCTAAGGTCTTTGCTTGTGCGAACCTCAAGTCTTGCTTTATGTTCATGTCTTCTCGTTAATCCTAGAACCATCAATCGGATTAAATGCCAGGATCCTACTATGAATGAAAGTGGTTCGCACTGCATGTACAAGTTATATGTAAATGTTCTTAACCTCTGCCCCACGAAGTAAAGTGTATTCTGCTTTCCTCGCCTTATTTAAAGTGCGTTGTATAAATACAAGAATGTGATTGTCAAATACAATAAGCTCAAGTGAATATATATATATATATATATATATATATATATATAGCATATAATCAGATGCACGCCAATCGAATTGAGCAATGAATAGGCACTATGTTTCAAGGTTACAACACTTCCATATGTACGTACACTTTGTTAATAATGCGGGGCGTACACGTCTATTTATGTTTGACATTTATTTTAGTTACGACACCTCATATATAGGTGGGCACAGCACTTTACATAAGTGCACGTCTCTAGTCAGCCGCACCTCCGTTCAAGATCAGATCACTTCCGGTACCTATTATGCTACGTCCCTCCCCACATACCGGTTCAGGTGCACACGAGATAAAGTTGTGTATCCAAATAAGATGATATATATGGAATAATTATATGAAAACAAAAGCACCGGCCTCGATGCTAAGGCAACTTTGGCTATGTTCTGATAAATGTACATATTGTGCACCTTATGTTATAAGATTCTGCTATGAACTCCAAAGAGATATAAAACCTCCGTATATGAATTGCATTGTATGTATATTGTAATCGAGGACCACTAGGTGAATGTATATAGTATATCCGTTTTCCACTAAGCTAAGCTTAGCACGTGTTTCATCCGTAGATACTGCAGACGCCCACTTTTGGGGTTCTGCCTAGGTCTTCAAGACCTAAGTCTTGGTACCGAACCGATACTCGCCTAACATATGAGATCACTGAGTTATCACCATTCTCATATATCCCTTTCACTGGGACTCCATTCATCTATTTAAATCTAAAATATGAAAAGAAATGGAATAATATAGCTCAGTAGGGTTCAATCACGCCTCTTAACAATTACACACATATACCAGCAACTATTATTTAATAAATCAAAGACCCTTTAGAGAGTGTAAAATCCTTTTATATAAAACACTTTATTAAAAAACATTGCTCAAGGTCACATGTAGGCCTCAGAAATCACGTCCTGCTTGGACCGCTATCAGTACGCACCGAAGAAGGTCCACATATCGCGAGCAATGCCTGGGAGAAAATTTTCCCACAAGGGCTACTTCCCACTAAATGCACATGCAATGACATACATATATCAAAACCACACATTCACAATGTAACAATCCTATATGAAATATTTTAAGGTCATGCATGAGATGTGACTCATGGCCATAACCCGAGTCCCTAATCGACTTCACATATGCAAATGCTGGCAGAAAACTGATTAATGAGCCAAATCTAATGATCGAATCCATTGGACAACCCTCCACATATTTATTTGACCATCAAATCTCATGTGTTATTGTGGGTAGCGACTTTGTCCACAAGAGTCAGACGCCCACACTTAATCCTCACTGGATACATATGTCCGACCAAGAATACTGAAAATTATTCCACCATTTGGGGGGTTTCTACCCCATCTTGCTTCACCCAAACACACGAAATTTATTATTATTTATTTTATAATTACAGGATCCTCAATTTCTTGATGTCGGGCCCCATTTCCGAGCTTGTTACATATTCACTAAGAATGGTGAATAACCAATACCATGCACAGACACCCGACTTGACGCGATGTCCTCACAAGATAAAATGTAATTATGCTTATTTGATACTATAATATGTTACATGCAAAAGATAAATTACATGCAACATATTCAACACATGGATAATTATATTTTCTGTTATAATCTAAGATCCATCAAAAGAAATTATATCGATAGCGACCTTTTCACACAACATGTTATCTGGGATCAAACAACATTTATTATTATTATTTTGCACCCGTGAGTCTCACTTTGATGCCGTCTCACTCGGCAGCTTGTTACATATTCACTAAGAATGGTGAATAACTAATACTCATGTACGTATTGTCTTGACTTGACATGATGGTCCCCGTGCATAAGGAAATGCAATGGTGTCATTTCATACTATAACATGTTACATGCAAAAGATAACTACATGCACATATTCAACATGGATAATTATATTTTCTTATTATAATTCACATCCATCAAAAGAACATATATCGACATGATCTTTCACATACAATACGTTATTCAATCAAATGAACAATGTAATATCCACTTCTAACCCAACATATGACATCTTCGTCCTTCGATCATTCGCCATGAACTATTTACGCCCCATTCACAACTAATCATCGGATACCAGTATCTGTCAAAACTTAAGATATCAAACTCGGATCAAACCAAAACATCCATACACCAGACTATCCAGAACCAGCCCCAAAAATTTCCAATATTTAGTCTCAAAATCTTGGGACTAACTACACTGGCCCAAGAAAACCCCAGTATGCCATTAAACACTTTAAAGAAAATAATTCCAAGTAGGAAAATTTTCTACCTCATGAGTTTAATTTAAACTTCCAAAGATTTTGAGATGACTACGCGAATGATACGTGATCAACTTTAATACTCGTGACAATGAGCTTTGACCGTTGGAATGCCAAAAAAATTCCCTTTTTCTTCCTTCTCCTTTTCTCAATTTTAACAGCTTCCTCTTCCTTTCCCATGGTTTCCTAATTTTCTTTTTTCTTTTCTTCTATTTCTTATCCAATCAACATCTTTTAGGTCATCCTACTTTTCATTTTCTACTTTTCTTCATTTCTCATTTTTCTTATTTCTATTTTCTTCTCTGCCTTCCTCCTCTACTTCTATCCTCATCCATCGAATTTTCCTTTTTTTTTTTTTTTCCTTTCTTCATTTTTTTCATATATTTCTTTTTCCTTTTCTTTTACTATTAGCTTATTTGGACTTAAGATCACCACTTATCCAGGTGGGGGAACTCCCCCACTTTCCTCCAGCTTCCACTTGTCATCACCAATTACTTTTCTCTTAATTTTTTTATTTTTCTTTTCCCTTTATTTCCCTCCCTTGACACATGGCTCACAATGTAGTTTGGCCAATAAGTGCACCATGTGGTCATGCCATGTATCACTTCTAGGTGCCAAGTGTGGACCACATGATCATGCCATATGTCACCCGACACTCCAAGAACTCAAAACGGAAATTCGACTGTCGTAATCCCACTTAAATCACTATGTATGAACTAGATTTACAGGCACTTAAAGTGTTCGCTTTCACATCCCGAGATTTAGGAAATTCCTAGCTTTCCAACCAACATTACCGCTTTACTCTTACCCAAAAACTAAAAAATTCTTCCGAAGTTTATGATACCAAGAGGTTGTCGAGATACATCCCTGCATTCGCCAAAGCCACATAGCATTAGGAGTCCAATTGTTATTAGTCCATAATTTGTTTTGCAACATAAAATGTAAAATTTGTAATAGTTAAACTTATAAGTACAAGCAAATAGACTTCTTAAATATATGTAAAGGACAATTTAAACACCAAATATCGTTGGTAGTATTACAAGTTGTCGTTATGATTTATATGATTGAACAGCCCACCAACGTCGAAAAATCAAAGCTAGAAGCCCTAGTCCCGTGTGGTGTCCCCTCATCCGCCAAGCGAGGGAAGGGCGCACATCCCCATTCTTCATATATCTTTAGATCCTCTTGAAGAGATTATTCAGATTATGGTTCTCCTGGAAGTGCTAAAGTGAGCTTCAAAGTTACAATGGCTACTATGCGCGACACTTCACCCTATTCATCAAGAATCAGTATCATCAACATGTCTTTTATAGTAGGACATCCCGCTCATGGTTGGGTGTTAAAGTCTTTATTGGAGAGATTCTATCTAGGCCGAATCAACCCAGAGCTAGAAACTCATCTCGGCTGAATCAACATAGCTCGGCCACAATAACAGATTCATATTTAAAAGGACAAATGTCAAACGAGATATGTATGATTAAGGTAGGACTATTACACATTTGTTTTAGACGTGAAATGGTAGAAACTCAGACAGATAATAAGGTTATTTTCATATTTATACAAATAATATATGGTACATGATGTGAATCGTGAAACCCAAATAAAAATCAATTTTTCTCAAAATAAAAAAAGTGATTTGTTGATACAAAGATGCTGAAAACTTAAATATCTTCTAGATCTCGTGATGAACAAATCTCACCACTAGATTCGGCTACACTTAAAATCTAGTTACCTAGGCGAATTTCGCCGAATCTCGAGATACGTACCTCTACATTTTAGATGTAAGAACGAGTTGCCGCGACATGACGCTACATATTATCAAAATGCTCGTGATAGACATGGCAAGCCATGTGGAGATTATGGCACTGGCAAGCCATGTCAACATGCAAGTAGTTGGAATTTGTGTATAAAAATGGAGGTCATAAAACCGCTTAGTAGAGGAGAAACATAAAGGAAAGTTGAGAAGGAAAAGAAAAGAGAGAAAGGAAAGAAAGAAAAGAGAGAGTAAGGAGAATAAAGTGGGAGAGAAAGAGGGAGAGAAAAGGAAGCTGTTCCAACTGGCCGGAATTGGCGACTAAGAAGTAAAGTCCGATATTCAACTAGATGCTTTTTTAAGAGGTAGGACTTCTTCCTACTTGGTTTATTTTTCACTATGCGGGTTTTTTTAAAATATGGGAATACTACCCTGCTTTTTGATCTCTACGTGACTGCCAGATTACACTAGTTTTAAGTTTGGGAAACATAGAGAATTTGGACTCAAGTCCCTCCATAGAAATTGTAGCGCATTTGTGAACTTGATGTTAGGCTTTTGAATCACTTTAATTGACCTCTATTGTGTCGAAGTTACGGTCCATTTCCTGGATTTCGCAACCCTAGGTTGTTTAACAACTCAGGTCGAATTTCTGACCGGTTGTCGGTGTTGATTTGGAAAATGTGTAGCTTGAGTATGGCAAGTTTATGGCCTAGTTTTGACTTGGATTCGACCTAGATTTGGAAAATCTTTGGGCTGAATCTGAGGCTATTCTATGCCCGCGTCACATGTTTGTGTAGCCTATGATGGTTGTATGTGTGGATGGCTTTGTGGGCATCTCTTATGCCATAATTGGTCGTAAGAACCAAGTTGTCTTTACTTGCTTTTAGATTGACTTGCTTGGCAATAATTGTTGATTGAATGTTTGATATATATTATATTGACATTGATAGAACTATTTGAAGAGAAGTTTTTGATATAATTGTCCATGATACATGCTACATGATAAATTGTCCATATGACATGACATATGATAGGGAAATTGATCAGAATGGCATAACAGCATTGCATATGCACTTGAGGTATCAAGGCTCTCATGGTGTAAGTGTTGGTGCCATCATTAATACCATCCTTGGTGGTTGATGAGTAAGCTTTGATATGTTAACGGTTCAACGGAGTTCCGCTATCTCAGAGTAGTGAGAAATAGAAGCATCAAACACCATCCTGGTGGTCATGAAAGGGTCGAGTACCATTGAACAAAGTTCGCAGGAGTTCAATGCTCGGTATAATGAAAACCATATTGTAGTAGCTAGCAGGATAGATAATTCCCTGTGAAAGCCTATATTTTTGGTTATACATATGTGTCAACCCAAAGCCTATGAAAGTGTCAAAGGCGTGAAAGCCCGTGGTGAGACCCCAAAATTCGCTACCCAAAATACATGCTTTATTAATAAAATAATCTTTCTCGAAGTGAAACATCCAATAAGTTTTGATATCTAAAAAAACGGATTTTGTTTCAAAGATAATGATGATGGGAAATTCATCGACAGGATGCTATCACATTATCGGGCTAATGCGATTGCAGATGAGTCCGTGATGACTCTGATTTTTCAGCATTATAAGTCCGGGTTCATTTCATGGCATATGTAATATTCCATTGTAATTGCATCATTCAATTGGAATTTTGATATATATATATATATATATATATATATATATATATATATATATATATATATATATATATATATATATATATATATATATTCCAAGGAATATCAGATGTACATTTAGGTATACTTAGATGAGTTCTACTAGGCGTGACTCACTTTTATGGGAAAACATTTACTATGCAAATAAGTATATACTAGTGGATCTCGCCTCATTCTGTGGCCGAGGTTGAAGAAAGCCAACTTGTGGCTGGTATAGTTATTTTTGTAAAAATTTGGAAAGAACTAGTTTTGGCATATGCCTGTGTATGCAATGGAGTTTGTAATTAAACTCACAATAATATGTTTTGAAAATAACATAAAAAGTTTATTGAATGTGGCTAAACGGATCCCAGTAAATGGGATTGGACAGTGTGATATCAAGACATGCGATATCCATAGGAAATTTTGACCCTCGCTTCACAAACTTTGCACTAAGGTGAGGGTATGTAATTACGAAGACTTGATGAATGGATCCACTTAATGGGATTAGACAAATAAGTGGGTGTTGAGACATACGATATCCACTGGTATTTCCACGGTTGATCTGGTCAATGGACCCCAAGCCTTAAGCAGTTTGAGAAATGAGAGTTTGATATTATAATACATAGGTAAGAGAAATAGAATAAATAAATGTTAAAGAATATTTATGGAATAAAAGATAAATATATAAATATTTTGGTCAATAAAACTAAGAATCAATCACCTATGATCTATGTCATACATTGGAAATAATTATTTAAAACAAATGTAAGAGGTTTCCTTTTAAAATCAAGAATATGTGACGATTAAAACTCTCTGCTAAATTGTAATCGAACTATTTAGCCTTGTTTGGGTAAACATCTTACTAAACATTTATTTTATAAGAACTTATTAGATGAGGATTTATGGATGTAAAATGGGGCTGTTTTTTCGTGCACTCCACCTCACCCTTCAAGGAGAATCAAAGCACAGAATCTGATGCCAACTTCAACATATAGGAATTCAATCTGATAATGCTGAATGGACTGTAGGAGTGCTATGTGATGGAAGCATGACTAGCGAATGGAGCACAAGACCATTGAAATTCCACTAGGCCCTATGACACAAGCCAGGGCTAAGAGATTCAAAGAAGCCCTTCATGTTTTAATCCGAGATGCCTATGTGGAAGAAGCTCGCACGAAAAGGAAACAAAGATGGTCCATGTCATCAAATTAAATCCGGACTCAAACTAAGAGCCATGGGGTTTTTGACTTGTTGATTTGCTGCTATTTTGGAGTTGATTTGGTCGTGAGATTCATGTTGATTTGGTGTTGATTTGCTACTATTTTGGAGCTGATTGGTAGTGATTTGTTCTGCTGATTTACATTTTTGGAGCTTATTGGTTCTAATTTATGTTCTTGATTGGCGTCGATTTGGTGCTAATTTGCTATTGATTTATTCCATATCGCGCCAGATTTGATTCTCAGTTTATCCTGTGTTTTTTTGCTTCTCCTCATGGACATTTTTTTTAGTTTGTTACTTTAGGAAAAAGTATGTTAGTTCCTCTTGTTTTCGCCATTGATGCATTTCCTTTATGGCCGAATATTTAGTTCTATTCTTCATATTTTTTAACATTTGGTAGGCGAGTATCCCTACATCCTTCATAAGTTTCAAATATTAATAAAACTGAGAGTTTAAATTTCTTTGGTTCTTAAAAGAACTATACGGAACTTATCGGTTATTCTATGATCGCCCATATCAAGACTTACTAGAATCGTATCTCACATCACTCGATTGTGGCGTCCTCACATACTAAGGTTCTTGCTTCATAAGCAATCTGGTCAAGGTCTTCCATCCAGCCAAATACTAGAGCCGTTTTTCCGAAAGCTAATCCGATCACCTGGTCCCTCTATAAGTTGACTCGGCTTGTATCATTTTGGGTATCATATAGTGTTTTCTATTTTTTCCTGCTTACTATCTTACATTTTTTTCTTTTCTTCTTTGTTCGAACCCAATTTAGCCACCACTTCCATCCGTTCCTTCTCAATTCCATTCAATCCCCAATTTTAGTCACAACCTAATATCTACTCCATCCCAAATCCGATTTTCTTCATTCTTGATTGGATATAAATTTGTTTGTTTTTTTTGAATAGTCCATCTTAGTTATAATAAAATAAAATAAAAGAAAAAAGTAAAGTAAAGGAAAGGATCCTACGAGAAAAAAATTCAGTTTTAAAAAAAATCTATAAGTTTATCATCATTCTAGTTGTTGGTGTCTTTTTTTTTTTTTTTTTTTGCTTTAAGTAAAGCTTGAATATTGGTTAACGCTACCAACCTATCCTTTGATAGGTTTTTTTATTGAATTTTATGGAAAAATCTGATTTGTTTGATTAGTTCCAAAAGAACTAGAAGAGAAATTCTTAGTGGAAAAATGCAAGAGTGGTCAGATTATTAGAGTGAGAAAAAACCAAATATATTGTGTGAAAACATGAGTGAACTAAGTGAAAACCCGTGAGCGAGTGATTTGTGACGTCCTACTTTTTTCTCTAACCTTGTTTTTTGCAGCACTATGTCAAACAACAACGCATCTAAAGGTGTGGCGATGAGCTGAGATGAAGTCTACAGTGTGCCTTAACTAGCTTAAGCACAGAGAATTATACAGGTCAATTAACACCGTATGAGACAGGTGGAGATGCCTGAGCACTCCACGAAACCTCCCACAAGGCGATAAGGGAGAGGCCGCTACAGCAGGGGCGGTAGAAGAAGAAGGGTATGATAGGAGAGATTCTGAGGATGAGAATGGTTATGATTCAAATGTTAGCAACAAAGAGGTATGGAGGACATAGTGAGAAGATAGAATTGGGGAAGATAATAATTTGTGGAAACATTAAGATAAAGATTCCATCTTCTAAGAAAAGAGTGACCTCGAGGCACATTCTTGAAAGGGGAGAGGAAGGTGAGGTTTTTTTATTGTCTCGGACATTCCAAAATACATGTGAAGTTTCCTGTCATAGAGAGTTCTCATATTATGCCATAGTGTGCGGACCAACTAGTGTTGAAATAAGAGACGTGAATAGGAGCCATCGGTAAAGTCGATGGGAAGAGACAGAAGAGGGTGATGTGAAGAGATTTGTCCTCACCCATCATTGCACTCGAGAATTATACAAACAAGCTGCAAAACCCGAGGCAAGGTAACCGGTTATTGGAGGAGCTTTAAGAGCATGGAGGCTGCAAATGGCTAGGAGGAATATTAAAGAAGATCAAGAGGCTACCAGCATGAAGGTTTCATGTAGTTTAAACTCTAGAGATTCAAAATGTGGTGGATCACAAAGATATGGAGTTTGAGGATATGGTGCATATGGTCATCAAGATTGAGAATCAAGTCAAGAGGAGGGGTAGTAGCAACACACGTTCTACACCTGGTCCAAGTTCATCTACTTGGAAATTGAATCAATGGAGGAAGGAAGAGAAGCCACTTAACATCAAGCATAAAACAAAACTAAAACAAGAGGGGAACAACCAAGGAAATAAAGGTAAACCCGATTCTTTCACTACTCAAAATGGTGATATTATGTGTTTTAAATGCCAAGGTAAGGGTCATATAGCAAGCTAATAACCGGGGAGGTCATGGTGATGCGGACAATGTGGTGAGATTGAAATAGACAATGAGTCGGATTGTGATTCTATACCATCCTTAGAGGATGTCGATGATGAGGAGTACGTTGTCCAAGGAGAACTAATGGTGGCCAAGAGGGCCTTAAGTGTGCAAGCTAAGGAAAAAATGATTAGATGTATAGGGATAACATTTTTCACACTAGGTGCCACGTCCAAAACAAGGTATGTAATGTGATCATTGATGGTATGAGTTGCACTAATGTTGCTAGCACAACCTTGGTGGAGAAACTAGAATGCCATCAAGTAAGCAACCTCGACCTTATACCCAAATGGTTGGAAGATAGTCGGAGGTGGTAGGTGAATAAACAAGTGTTAGTCTCTTTTAGCATTGGGAAATACGGAGATGAAGTTTGTGTGATGTAGTTCCAATGCAACCTCACCGGACACTTGTTGGCTAGAAGATTCAGGGCAATTTGATTGGCTACATGACGGCTTCACCAATAAGTACCTGTCGTGCACAACCAACTGAACGTCACTCTTGTTCCTTTGACACCAAGTCGGCGAGGTTGCAAAAGAGAGTGAAAAAAGGAAATAGTGAAAAGATCAACAAAGAAAAAAGTGAAAAGAGAGAAATTAAAGAAAATGTGAAATGAGAGAAAAGAAATGAGAGTGAAAGAAAAAGATCTGTAAAGTGAACAACTAAAAAGGAGATAAAACAAAAAAAGATCGTGAAGTGAACTATGAAAAGGAGTGGGAAACAAAAGAAAGGAAAGCTATAAAGATATAGTGAGCTCAAGAGTGCTTTCTTTTTTATTCTAACAAGCCTATGTTTGTACCTTTGCATAGAAACGCTAAATAAATATTCCATCTGATTCTTCTTTGTCTAGTATTGTTTCTTCCTTGTTACAGGAGTTCAAGTATGTAATCCTTGAGAATGATCCTAATGGTTTGCCACCCGAGGAGACAAAAGAGCTTCAAAGCCAGCAGGACCATTACATTCATGTGTTCTACATGTACTTGAACCCAAAAGGATGGACCGGGAGGATGTGTATTTATTTTCATGCTAACAATAATATTATGAAGAAGAGATTCTGACCTAATCTTTTCGAGGAATGGAATGATGAGAATCAAAGCACAAAGGATCATACATAACTTCAACATATTTAAATTCAATCTAATTATTAAAATCAGATTCTGATAATATACTGACAAGATATTATGGATAATGAGTGCGAACCCACTCTGAAATTCACCTAGGTCCTATGACACGAGCCAGTGGTTAAGAGGATTCAAAGAAGCCCCTTCATATTTAACTAGAGTCTATTGGCTGGAAGCAAAACACGGTTCAACTCAAAAAGGAAACAGTTATTATTCCATCATCACTAAACTGTGCTTCAATTAAATATTTCATGTATTTTTTACTTGTTGATTGGTCATTTTGGAGCTGATTTTGTGTCGATTCCGTTTCGATTTGTTGTTATTCCTGAGCTTATTTGCGCCATTTGCTCGACATTATTGCTATTTTGGAGCTTATTTGTGCGATTTGTCTCATGATGGTTTGATTTGGTGCCGATTTATATTGATTTATTATGATTAAATCGATTTAATTCTAAGCCTTATCCTAGAATTATCTAGTTTTCTTTTTCGCTTCCTCATGACATTTTTTTAGTCATTTTTTAGGAAAAGATATGTTACTTTAATTTCTTGTTTTCGGGCCAAATATTTACTTTTTAAATCAAATATTTAGTTTATATTCTTCATATTTTGGCCTATTTATAGGTTTACACCTACATCTTCTTTTCAAGTAATATCATAAATGGTGAGGGGTTTAAATTTGATTTTGGTTAACCTTTCGAACTTTATCTGCTATTCTACTTCATCAAGACTTCTACTAATCTGATCTCCATCACCACCCACATTCCTCAAGACAGAAGATTCTTACTTCTCTATAAGCAATTGTGCTCAGGTCTTCATCCAAGCCAAATACATAGCCGTTCTTCGAGCTTAATCCACATCTGTATTCATGTTACTTTGCTTCAGATACCACCTCGCCCCACCCTCATTTAGAAAGGGTTTAGGATAAGCATAATCGGGTATGAGATAAAAAATTTATACCCGAATCGAGTTCAAGCTGTATGAGTTTCAACCACTGCCTCACTCTACTATAAATATTAAGTTACCTCATCAAATTAAATATACCTTTACCTACCCTCATAAAGAGGATTCAGTTTTAGGGTTTTTTCAATTTCCCTCCCAAATTTATTCTACTTGAGTTTTTTCAATTTCTCTCCCAGATTCATCCCAGTTTTCTTTGAGAGCTCAATCTTTGCCTTCCAACAAAAGAGGTAGCAATAATCACTAGGTAAAGCTCATGTCGCGACAAGATGCACTACGAACTCATACATTTGGTATACATACCATGATAAAAGCCTTTTAAATTTTTGATACAAAATGTGCAATTTAAGGCCCAACTTTTTAAGAGACAACAGATCACATCGAATACAAATAAAAATTATATATCTCACTAAATATTATTTCATAGCTTTTATCTAATAAAATACAATACAAAGTGAATAAATATTAAATATAAAATCAAACATCATAGTATTTCCATCATTACAAACATTTCCAAAACAAAAATAACAAACATTATTACATTTTATCACATCACAAAATATTATAAGCAAAAAAAAGCAAAAATCATGGATCTACATCAAATTATAAATCAAGAAAATCATCATCAATAGATTTTTTTCTATTTTTAATTATGTCACAATTTTTTCTTATTTTTTACATAATTTTTCTTCAAAAAGTTTACTCATTGTTTATATATTTTTTCTAATATTTTCTTATTTTTATTATATTTTTCTACATTTTTTTTTTCTATTTTTTACAATTTTAAAAATTTAAATTTTCAAAATTTGTTTTATATTTTTCATTATTTTTCAAAATTTTCTTTTCCTATTTTCACCATAACTTTTAAAAAATTTACCAATTTTACAATTTTGTCAGAATTTTTCTATTTTACATATTTTTTATTTTTTATATATAATTTGATTTTTTAGGTTTTCGTATGTTTTTAAGCTTATCTCCTTTATAAAAAGCTTTATCGAAATAAGTTGTGGCTAGGCCTGATAGAAAATCATAACTTAACACTAAACCGGCTTAAAAAAAAAATGGTTGATTCAATTGAATTAAACTAGGATGAAAAGCAGTGAAGGATAGTTTAAAGAGAATTGTACTAATAAGGATTGTTTCGGAAGTTAAAAATGTAAACCAATCTCATACGTATAGATATAGCGGGGCTAGGGTTTTGAGCCGTCTATGTAAAAGGCCGGAAGAGAAACCCTAATCCTTCGTTTGCGGTTGCGGTCTCTCCTCTTCTTGGTAAGTGCCTTCTCTCTGTGTTCTTCTGCATCACATGTTGCGGTAATTTCAGATCACAGAATAATTTCTTTAATTAGTGATTGTCTGTCGCCGAGCGCCTAAAAATGGTTTGCGGTTTGCGGTTTGCGTTTTCCGATTTGCTCTAGGGTTATGGATTTTGTTAAAGTTCAGTTTCAACCCCCATTCCTTTGATTTGCCGGCAATCAAACTGAAGTTGTTGCTGTTATTTCTCTTACCGTGTGACTAGTTTATATGATTGTTGGTGTTAGGAGGTAGTAGGAATTTTTTAGCGATCTAAACAACCCCATCTTGTTTGATATTTTGTTTGTTTACCGGTTTTTGAACAAGTGAACCTTTTAAAGGAAGCCAGGTAAGGTAAGATTATATATGACATTCCCTATGTTTTAATGTTATACAATTTATTGTCTTAAAATAATTCTATGGAAAAAAATCAGAATGCATCCATCCGTGTACACTGATGCTCCTCTTTGTTCTCACGAAGAATATATGCTTTGTTTTTTTGTATATGAAGTTGATTAAATGTTATATAATCTATTTTATCCATCTAAAAAGAAACATTTTGTGAATCATTGTTTTGACCTGATTTTGTCGAATCAGTAGTTTGAGATCTGTTAGACGAGCATTGTAACAACCAGCCGAGATGCAGAACGAAGAGGGACAAAATATGATCTTACATCCCTAGGAAGTGGCTAAGGGTTTCTTCATTTTACAGGGTACCCATTTTTGTAGTCGGCTTGTGGAGATTGATTACCTCTTTACTGCAGCTCTGCCACTTAATAGGCCTTACCACTTCAAAAGATCACGCTTCAGTCCAGATTAACATTGGGCATTTAGATGAGAGTGGAACTTACACCGGCACCACGCCTTTGCCCCTCTGTGGCTTTGTCCGAGCCTGTGTTATTTTTATTGTTACCTGGTTGAACTCATTACATATTTTAAGGTTAATGGCATGTTATTTAAGCAAGTTCAGCACCTTTGTTACCAGCTTCTTTTTTCTAAGATTTTTTTTTGGCTGGATATAACTTGCAAAACACATTGAGAGCTGCTTGTATAAATCATTCAATTGGGTTAGGATGAACTTTGTTTCTGACTATGAAATATAATTTGAAAATTGGATTCTATGACTCTACTCTGAGGAAGATTTGCTTTATCATGCTTATTATTTGTAGGTTGGGAACAATCCTGCTGTGTTTACGAAATGAGAAAAATTCAAAGAAAATTTATTGGTAATGTGATACCCCTTAGAAATAGCTGAGGAATAAGACCATATCTTCTGTTGCAATGGCTTCAGAAGACTGGTTCCCATTAAGAAGTACAGTGTTATTTTGGGGTTGTTTTTGGTTTTTGGATTTAAGAGGAATGACAGAAATCAGAAATTTGATTGTAGGTGAGTTGAAATGTGACTTTGGAGTTGATTTATGTCACATATATTCCTAGGTAGACAGAGACAGGGTATACTATATCTTAGTATGGGTACTAAGGTATTAACCTGTAAACTCAGGTTATACTTGGACCATCGGACCATTTTCGCTCTGCAGACAGTTCTGTTATATTGACAGAGGCATTTACATAGGAAGGACCCTATATATTGGGTACAAATAAACATCGGAGTGACAGCTAGTGTTCACTCTGATTGTAAACCCAAAGCCCTGCCTGAAATTATATCTTTTCAGGATCTACTTAGGATGTTGAGAAGCATTATTCTGATAATTCATATTTTTTACAATGGTAATTCCTGTGAATTCTTTCAGTGCCCAAACTGTTGTATGGAACACGGCGAAATTGTAAACCGTTTTTATGGAGTTCGTGAGAATTTATTGACTTGAAAATTCCCTTGAGAAATAAGTTTTATTTGGGGCTTCTATGTGTGTAGACAAATGGCTGTCTTTGCCAACTTTGAATGTACTGTTTTTTACCAGTTTCTATTGGTGTTTCTCATTTATATCGCTGAAGCTTGGTTGGTATTTCGATTGTTTTGAACTTTGCAGGGTGATGCTGACAGTGCCATCGATAGGCTCTGGCAAAAGAAGAAAGCAGAAGTCCGACAACAGTAGCCTAGCCTTCCTCGAACACTTCTTCATTGATAGGAAGGGGAGATAACGTCTGCATTAGCAATTTATATGGACTTCTTTGCAATGGCTTTTCTTCATTTCCAAGTACAATGTTGAAGTTGAATATTAAGGCTTTGGTGGTTGATTTTGTGAACTGGAGTTAGTGGTCATTATCAGATCTATAATTCCCTTGCACTGTTTAGAGCTTTTGTTCTTTCGGTGGCGTTTAAATGCAACCTTAAACTTCCCAAAATTTTGAACTCGAGTATTCATATATACAAATACCTTGTCAGATTTTTAATCATTCATTGAAAAGCATTAAAAATATCGATCTAAGTCTTGGAGCGTAGATCTTCCTGTAGGCAATGAATGGTTAGATTTACATGGGTATGATCTAAATTGATAATACGATCCCTTTAGCCAATTAATATAATATCAACTTGATATAAATTGATTGATTTATAGTTTTTCAACTCTTTCTGTATATACAAGTTATAAATCTTAAAATATGATTAACTTTTCTTTTAGTAATTTGAAGTGAAACAAGTTTTAGAACTTTTGCTGAATATAATAATAATTTGTATATAGATACTTTGTTTGGTTTTTGATGGTTTATTATGGAGTGAATATAAGTTAAAACATTTTGTTTTTTTATAATATATATAATGTATTTTGGAAATGAGGCGATGGAAAGCTCTCAACACACTCCTCAGTCGGGAGTAGGAAGATTTTTACCTGGAGAAGATATCTTAACCCTGAGTAACAAGAAAGTCAAATTGAAATCACTAGGGGTGGCGATGGCCGTGATCGATGGAGATGGCTAGCTAAGATCACCTTATCGTACACGTATACTTATGTGAAACCCAGCATAAGTATCCAAACTCAAGGTTAAAATTCAAAAAATCTCAAGATAAGAGGATGACACTGGTTTACGGATGACAATGATGAAGATTACCCTATTGAGGAGATGGGGGCAGAATGTCATCCTCGGGCTAACTAAGAAGGAGGTTAAAAGAATCTGACGATTGTGAAGAGGACTCAATCACTATACTTTTTGGTGGAATATAGGCTACCATCTTGTCTTCACAAAATTTATTGAGTTGTGGAAACCCAAAGCCTGTTGCAATTGACAAAGGTTTCT